>WEIT01022954.1:14352-28937 GCA_013389985.1 Dryoscopus gambensis | reverse complement strand
ATTTTTCCACTTACGGCAAATTTGTCATCCTTATTCCATACCACAGAAATAAGATCCTGAAAGCGCTAACTTTTTCAATGATGGAAATATTCTATTTTTTTTTTTTGTAATGGAGTACATTTTCGTGTGTGAATGGGTACTGGTGACCTAGTCTCGTGGTCAGTGCTGCTAAAGATATTTACATGTAGCATTCCTTCAGACTGGAATGAAAATATTTTTAAGTTTAAAATTTTAATGTGATGGAGAGGGAAAAAGGGCATTAAGTGAAGGTTTCAGTGAGATTGCAAACTGCATATAACCTCTATATGCTATCATGAATTATGTTCATTATAAACACAGTGAATCTTGGAAGAACAAATTGTGCAGTTGTAGTTTCAGCTCTCGAGTCTGTAGTGTTTGGTATTATATAAATGAACAAGGTAGGTGATACTCTTCAGGATGGAATACCCCCATTTTTTCTCTATGAATGAATGAATATTCCTTCCCCAGCTAATATATACTTTATAATAAGCATCCTAAAAATGGCTTTTAACAAAAACATACATTGGAGTGTGCGAAAGCAGCCACAAAGCATTAACTCTTGGTGTCTGTTATGGCACATGCTTTGTTAAGACTTGGGTTTGTGTGCTGGTTCTGATTGGCAGTGGAACCAAACATGTGATACTTGTATGGAGAAGGTAGCAGTAACACAAACATTGGTTTTGTCTCTTTAAATAAATTGAAGGTAACTATAGGTGGCAGATGGGTTTTCTACTTTCTTGTATTTAATTTAATTCTTTGGAGGTGCTTTGTGGCTAGCTAAGGTGAGGAGCTGTTAGATATACCTATAAAACAGAAGAACACTGTAAACCTTCTGAGAAAGAGGCAGTGACTCAAGGAATGCTGAGATTGTTATGGGGATTTTAATGCTTTTTAAATTATTTTTTCTTCAAGTAAAACTATCAATTTAAGAATTACATTCCCTTAGGAGAATAATGAGAAATATACATTGATCCAGTTTTTTCTGTATGTGGTTTATGTGATTGATACAGCTGTTGCTCTCTAACGTATAGATGAGTCTCTATTCATGTACACTGAATATCTGAATTTGAAAATCTCCATAATGAGATTGCAAAAATTTCAACAAGTTTATACAACTGACTAGGAATGATAATCTCATTCCATGTTTAGCCTAAAAACATAGTAAAATAAAAAATGAACAGATAAACCTTGGAAGATTTGGGCATCAGGTTAGCAGTACTGTTGAAATGCTTTAGGTTTCATCTCAAAAGGGTGTGTATTCATGCCTCTAGATCAACTCCTTCCTCCATGGGTGACAAGATGTGACACTACCTTAAATCTGCTGTAGCTCCTTTTTGTTTCTCTGGAAACTTTGAATGCATCTGTATCACAGGACTTTGCAAGGTGGAAACCTTGAATACGAATTCTAGGTTATGAAGTTGGCACTCAGGTGTGAGGGGTTGTACCCAGGCATTGAACTTGGACCTGGGGGAGCCACCGAGGTTCTGCACAGCATTTAGAGGAGCTTGGAAACCGCTGGGGTTTGGCTCTGCAATCTTGAGCAGCAGCCTTGAACTCTTCAGCCCAACTTGTAAAATGGAGGTAATACTTGGCAGATTTACTGTGAGACCTGGGAGAATAGCACGGGATATGTGGAGAATGGGCACTGTGCAAACATGAGTATTTTTAAGTTAATAATTCAATTGAATGCCTTGGTTAAATTTAGTTAAACTTGATTTTTAAATCACATTTTACTGACCATCTATAAAGAGCATTTTTGAAGGGCAGATGTAATTTTGGTGAACTCAAAGTGAAAGAAATACAGAAGAGAAAAATTACATAGCTTGGCTTTTTAGGAATAAAGTTAACAAAACCCCATACTTCTCTATCCTTCTGTTACAATCTACACCAGCCCCAGAGTGGAGAAAGATATTGTCTGAATTTATTGGTTTTGTTGTGTCCATTTAAATTTTATGGTAGATCGAGTTAATGGCCAGAAGAAATGATCTTGGTTTCTTTTCATGCTCTGCCATAGACTAACCTCAGAAGTTTGTTCAAAACAATAATTGCATTTTTTTGAAAATGCCTGGGGCTACTTTTGGAAGTGCCAGATATTTCTGAATCCTGACAATGGGACTTAGCTTGCCCCTTATTTGGAAAGGTTGGGAACCTGTGCTTCCCCTCAGATGGTGAGTGCTCTCAGACTGGAAAACAAGATTGCAAGATCAAAATATCTGGGGGGTTGTTTGTTTGATTTTAAAGTATTTGTCCCAGCTGTAAGGTGGTTGCCAAATTTCTTGTCTCCAAAGGCACATTTTGGAATGTAAGTACAGGCAGGATCAGGTACTCTAAGAGTAAACAGCAGTTCCTTGTTCTTTAAAGCACGCTCTTAAATGAAAACATTGCTTTTCTTAGGCCAACTGTTACATCATGAACAGGTAGTATGCATTATCATTTCATTACTATATTAGATACATGCGTTGTAAGATTATTTTCTATATCCCTCAGAGATACAGTATTTAAGACTATTTTCAATACCACTGTCCTGTCATAATAGCCTGTTGAGAAGCAAAAAGTTGACATGCAGTCAAATAAATTCTATTTGAGATAATCACAATTTAACATTGAGGAGGTCATTTCAAAAAGCATTTAGTATGTTCCCAGCAGTGTTACGACAGCATTGAAAGGTGGCCTTTCGTATCTTGCTGTCGTAGATGTGCGTTCTCTAAGGTGCAGCTGGGCCTCGTGGTATCTATCAGCTATTTTTAGAACCTGTTAGTGATGGCCCCTGAAAAGTCTTGGCTGCTGGAGTTAGAACTGATGATAGACTCATCAGCTGATGCTTCAGTCAGACAACCTCCTCTATTTCGAGTTCTTAAAACTTTAGCTTTCCATTACTGTCTCTCTGGATTTCCACAGTGTCATGAAGCTTAACTTACTTTTCTCTTAGCAATGGGTTGATTGTTGTTTGACTGTTTTAATTGCATTCTTTTAATGGTATCTTGTAAAAAGAAAGTGTAAAGATGGATTTGTGGCTTTTTTGCTTCCTCATTATGTAAAAATAAGGCAATGAAAACATTTTGTTATTAATTAAACTGCAAGAGCAAAGAATCATCTTTTTATGATATATAAATGAGTATAGCTTTTTATTGTCTGAAAGTCCAACAGAATGATATACAGGAGGAAAAAACTGCAAACATTTTTGGTACCAAAATGAGTGTGATTCTGTGTTGGGACAATTCACATATACTGGCTATTTTGCTATAAAATTTTACCAAAGACAATTTTTGTCTTTGTAGTAATAGTATACCTAGGGGAGACTGGGAACAAGCTGGCATTGGTATATTCTTGGGCTTGCCTGGGTTTTTAAACCTGACACTCAAAACACTTCAGCTGCTCATGCCTTTACCTTCACTTGAATTTCATGTCCTAAATATCACAGCATGAGCTATTTCACTAGCAATGAAAAAAAAAAAAGGCTTCTTTAATAAAAATGTTATCTTAAAAATCTAAGATGAGAAGTGAGATTTGGTTTTTGTTGTTTTGCTGTTTTCCCTCTTAATTTAGAATTTTGCTTTTGTTAATGTCAATGCCACATCACACCTCATTAAGCTTTTAGCTGAAAAACTGATTTATTTGGGTTTTAGTGTCCTATCCTTTCTACTGAGCATTATTTAAGACCAGTTCCCATGTCCAGAATATTTCTAAGAAGTCACCTTGGAAAGATGCAGTATTTCTGATGCTCACAGGATCCTGGTACATTAAAGAGATGTGGGTATTCAATTGTCCTGTTTGGATGTCAGCTGTGCTTGTTCAAGTGCATTACATCTGCATCAGGAATGTTGAGCCACTGTGAGTACATCATTGCAGTAATAATATTTTTTCAGGATTCCCCTGTGCAAAGCTACATAAAACATACAAATAATTTTATTCGCAAGTCTCACAACTTGATGGACAACAGACCAAACCTAAGAAAAATGCATTCTGTTGGACATTGTAAATAACAGCTTTAGCAAAATCATGAGATTCTATTATCTGACATACATGCAGTAAGAATATTTTAACTTCGTGTACAATCAGATACTTTTGTTAATATTCTCATCATTTTGCTAATGAGGCTTTAAAATGTCAATGACTGAAAATACAGATTAAAACCTCTTCCTTTCCCTTCTTTTTGCCATCATTCGATCTCTTTACCCCCCCCCTGCCCCTTCTCTTTTTTTTTTCCTCTTTCCTTCTCTTGCCTGCTGTCAGGAAAATCTGCCTTTGAAGGGACAATTCTGTACAGAGTGGCACCGGCAAAGATTGACAGCTACAGACGTTATAACAGTGAGTGTGTTTCAAAGTCATCAAGCAACAGCTTCAGTCCCCTGAACCGGTTTGATTTATCTACACTTGTAAATTGTGCCACTGCTACTCACTTACGGCTACTCTCCGTGCACATACCTGTCTGTAAGCTGAAGTCAGTTTGCTGCTGATGAGCTGCCCAGCCTTAATGCAATGAGAATGCGCCTGTTTCCTGTGCATGTGTGTGTTCTGTGTCCATACAATGTATATGTGTAAGCCCACTGTAAATTGTGAATTACATTGGATGTTTTGTTCTCAGTTATGGATTGAATCTAAGACCATTTCGTCCCATCACTTTTGCCACCTGAAACGAGAAGACTGTTGATAATCACCACAAATCTTTGAGTTAAAAGTCTAAAGTGCTCTAAAAATAAAGTTCCCATTGTGATTGTTGAATTCATAAAATACGCTTTGCTTTTCTTAAAGGATATTGTGGGTTTTGGTTTGTTTGAAGTTTTCTTTTTTGGGTGATTTTTAAAAATTTATTTTTAATTTACTGCATGCTCTTCATTTGGCATTCTGTCTTTGACAGTTATTACTCACAGCATTTTGGCTGATACGTTTTTTCTGCCAAAGAGAGTAAAAGATACAGAGCTATTTTCATTTCATGTTCAGGTTTCTGGCTTCTGCTTTTTAAAAGAAGGGTACATCCTGCTTCTCATGTTCTTTTACTGTCCTGGTAATACAGAAAAAGAGAGAATGGTTACATCAGATGCAAGACAGAAGAAGCAAGGAAGACAGAAATCTGTCCTTGCACCTGTTTCCTCGTAGAGAAATCGAGCAAAAGGAGTCACATTTGGTGTGGCTCAGTGCAAAGTGTTCAGTCCTGTCTTCCAGTGAGCAGGATGTTGTGCTAGCTTTGGCATCTGCTTTTGCCCCTTAGAGATTTCCCTTGAGAAGATCTATGCTGTGCTGCCCTTCTTCCTCCTTTATGGGTGGGAGTGTTTGGTCTTCTACCTTTAAAGACTTCTGTCAAGTTGACAGCAAAAGATGAAGCAGTTGAAGTGGCATTATTCTACTCTGATATTTGTCCTTACACCTTTTTTTTTTTTAACAAATCTGGTCCTTTTTTTTTTGAACAAAAATCTTTGTGAATGTGTGCAGCTCTGAGTATTTCCTCATGGAAAATTCTCTCTCTGTCTACCAGAATTCATTTTGCAGCTCTTCTCAAGCTCCAACCAAGCTCTTGCTCTGGCTGGAGCAGGCCATGTGGCTGGTGGTCTTCAAATTTTTGTGCTGCTTCTCACCTTGTAGTCTTCATGACTGCTTATGAATCACTCGAATTTCATTCTTCTTGCAGAGTTCTTAGACCATCATGTCCTCTAATCCACCCATCTGATGAGCATAATAAGTTGATTTGAAGTTCATATGAAGTTGGTTTCCAGTATGCTAGACTTCGGACTTTAAGATGAAGCTTCAAATCAGATGCAAGGTCTGCCTTTGGAGCCTTTAATTCCACAATCTTACTGGGTAGTCCTGCCCTAACATTACCTTTCAAAATTTTCCAAAATGCTCTCCATGCCCAGCCCGTTTTTCATTAAGAGCCAAATCATCCTTCCCCTCTTTTCAAGTCATTTAAGGTAAGCATAACTGAAGTCAGGAAGAACTCAGTTACCTTTCCAGTTGTGCTAGAGCTCTGCATTTAGTTCTTCTTGTTAATCATACTAGCCCATGGTTGTGTCATGTCACAGAAAATAAATTGCATCAAACTGCTTTCAGAGTGCAGGATTGGATGGGTGACTACAGGAAGGCTTGATAACCAGCTGCACGAAGACAGCTTAACTCACAGTAGACTGTCTCACATTGCTCTGGGCAAACACTCATCTAAACTTTGTTTTTACAGCTGATAAAAGATATCTGGTTTAATACTACCTCGCTTGGCATTTGGTTGAGACTTGCATGTTTTTTCATGCTGCAGAGGTGTGTTACTTTCTCCATAAAGCTGCATCTCAGAAGGCCGGATATCCAGCTACACTTACAGCCTGTTTGTTGCTTTTTGGGTTGGAACTGGTACTGAGGAATGGGAAATAAACAAAATTAGGCCATCTGGGGAAGTCTTGAACAAAACAAGGGTTTGCACTGTTGTTACTCTCAGAGATGCTCTTGCCTAAATTTACACACAAAAAGGAGCGTTCCTTATTCTTCCTGCTGTCTATTGACAGCTCACTTCCTGCAAACTTACTCATCATATTCTTCCTGAACAAGCTGACTGATGGCGCAGCCAACTCCTTCCATTTCACATCTCATCTATGGTCCGTATTTTTAGGCCAGTATCCATGAGTTTATGTCTCCAGTGAAAACCATTTGGAGACATTCCACAGAATTGTTTTCATTTAGGGATGTCTGTTTAAAACAACTCATAGCTGCTCTAATTTCAGCTTGCTGATTTCTCTGTAAGTTAAGCTCGAGTCAGTTCATAACTTTAGATTAGTTATGCTTAGGGGATGCTGGGATTCACCTGTATCACATTGCATGAAGTATTGCTCAACTTTGTAATCAAGCTTAGAGCTTTTACTTCACAAACACATGCTCAGTGCTAAATACTTTTATGTTGAAAGCCATTTTCCAACTGCTGTGTTTAAAAGAAATTTTCTTACTTAACCAAGGCCTGTAATAGCTGTTGAATTAGTCACTGCTTCTAGAGATACCTTCCACTAAAATATGCAAGATTGTCTCCTGCAGAAACACCCGGCCTTGCCTTTGTATGCTGACATGGCTTTCTTGGTCATTAGGTATGCCAGGCTCTGCTCAGCAATAATTCCAGCTCCTTTGGCATTCTGCTCATCAACCTGCTGTCAGAAAATCTTTGCTACTGCATATGCTGGGTGAAAAGAGACACACAGCAATGAAAAATTACCTACTTGTAATTTTGTTGATCATCACAACCCTCTTTTCTCTCATCCTACAACTTTCTTGCACCTCCACAAACAGTGCTTCTTGGATTTCTAATTTTTTTGTTTTTACTGATTTAGTTTCTCCTTCTTGCTTCGCTTTCTTTTTCTTCAAAGATGCAATAACTGAGGAACAGTGCAGATAAAATGCTTGATTTGACAAATATTTGCCTCTCTTTCCTTGTATGTGGATCCACAATGCTGTCAGTAATAGCTATTAGATATAATGGAAGAAGATCAGGATCGTTGAAACAGAAATATTCGTGAGTAACCTCAATGTGTTTTGTGTTTTCTATTGCTCCACCACTTTTTTTTACCGTCCTCCCCCTTTTTTTTGGTCCCCCTCCCCTTAATTCTTGAGGAATTATGGCTGGTCAGAGTTTCGAGAAATCAATATGATTGATGTATTTATGGTGTTGTAAACCCCATTTAGGAGTGTCTGAATGTGAGCAAAGTTAAATGAAAAACCTGAATGTGGATTTTAACAGTTCCGAAGAGAGGACAGTTACAATTTTGTATTTCACCTCAGCTTCTTACAACTTGCATGCAAAAAAGAGCTTGTATCAAATACACAACTGCTACAGATGCTACAATGAAAAATACCATCTGAGAAAGAAAAATTATAAAATTGGGGGAGGGAAATTTTCATGATTAACAATAAACATCCTGTTTGCTGGAGAAGAAATGTACAGAGGACAAGGGATTGGGGGTCATGTGTGGAAGAATGATGTTGACTGGGGTGAATCGTTAAATCCTTCTGTTGATTCGGATTCCTGCTACCAAGTGGTTTTCCATGAGTTTCACAAAAGACCAGTGTTTGGTGAGTGGCAGGTAAAGAACCCAATTGGCTGTGGTTGCTTACCTCTCCTTTGATGTGTAGTAACATGTGCCTGTACTTGGTGAGGGTGGTGAAAAAAGTAGCCCCCAAATGAAGAGGACAGTGGTACAGTTGTAGAGCTCTTGAATGAACGATTGTTCCCATTTGCTCTCACAGTACTCGGGGAAGTGGCTGGGGAGGAGGAGAAGCCACCAAGTTCTGTACTGATGGCTCTGTGCTCGTGCTGCAGGAGATGCTTGTGCTGCATTGCCCTCAATGCATGCTGCTGCGTGGGGCTGGGCATCACACCCCCTCCCCCTGCATGACCACTTGTGCAAGCAGAGAAATCTTGGGGCATTTCTTACGTGGCAAGAACTGTTGTGCAAAGGAAAATGAACATGTAGAAAGCAAATGACAAAATGTTCAGCTGACATAGTTACATTTTGTCAAGGAATGACTGAGAATAACAAATAATTACTAATATTGAGATAGTCTGCCTCAGCTATTTGTACATGGATAATCACTCTCGGTAAAGAAGCATAAATTTGTTTTTTGAAAGCATGAATTTATCTTTAAACTAAGAAGAATCAGCATGTCTTTCTTCTACAGTACTATTTAAAATCCAATTTCATTATCTGGTTTTGATTTTTATGATACTGGAATGTTGTTGGGGATGGCTTCAACAAAATACAGGATTTTGATAGAACCCAAGCTCAAGACTAGTATCTTATAGGAGGTGGGTATTTGTTCTCTGTTCACCAGTATGACAGGAAAAGGAAGAAGGACAGTTCCTGTCTCATCTACTGCAATTACCATGTATAACTTCACCACCTTTGTCATTCAGATTGGTCACCTGGGCGTTCCGTGCTGTCGCTCTCTAAATAGAAGGAAAGGACACATTTCCCTTTGCCTTCCTTCCCTTCCATTAAAGTAAAAAAACTCAATAAGCTTCATTTACAAATTTCTTTGTTCTATTAAACAGAGTTGACAGTGTTTCTCTCTGGCTGCCATACCAAATCAGGAGATCCTTTGCATCATCTCAGGTGTGTGCCTCTGAACAGCTGACCTTTCCATTGCTTAACAGAGCTGAGAAGTGCTTAGAGGGCCACAGCAGCCCTGGCTTATACTTTGTCAGACTGGTCCGTCTTTTGCCCAGGGCGATAAATTGTCAGCAGACAGAACAATCCAGAATAAAGAACAAAAATTTAATTGCCAAATAATAGCTCAAAATAGAAAGCTCTGTAAACTTAGGAGCCCTTTTCTCCCCTGCCATTTTAAGCTATTTAGAAACAATTTGTTTCCTGCTTTGAATGGAGTTAATTTTATCGCAGCTGTTTATTTTTGTTTTAACAGCTTTAGTTACACAGCCCTTTATCATCCCTAACTATCTTTCTGATTTAGAATCCTGGTTTTATGCCAGCACAGCTCTGAGAGGCCGTTGCTGAATTAAGTCTGATGTTGTGGTCTCTTTTTAATCCTTGTTTGAGCTAATCTGTTTTGGTACATTTCAGAATGTTGCTCTCAAAAGACCTGTAACTGCTACAGCAGGAGTGTGGTGTGTTTGAAATGTCTTGAGAAAACTAATCTCTCTTATATACCCGTAGAGGAAAAAAATGTGTGAAGTGCGAAATTCCTCCAGACAGTTTTGAGAAAATTTATTCTTCATGAATACTAAATGAGCTTGCATTTGTAAGGAGCATGAATCAACAAAGAATCAAAATTTGGAGTGTTTTTAAAAAGCAGTAGATCCATATCTTGTCCCAGCCAAAAGCTGGGAACAGTCATCCCCTGGGAATTTCAACTTCTTGCTGGTGATGGTGCCCTTGTTCAGACTTCGAGGAACTTACCAGAAAAATGCACCCAGTGCTTAGATCTGAGCTCTACCTTGTGGTGCTACAGATGATTCAGCAACAATAAATCTAGGTAAAAGAATAGTGTCTTTGCTTATAGAGCCAGAAATTTGAAGTGACACTCCCAAAAGACTTGAGAAATACTCATGTTCTGAAAAACTTTCCTGCTTTTAAGACTGATGTGATAGTAAGCATGTTAGTGAGCACTTTATTGATGTTCTTAGCTTGTCAGCTCTCCAAATGCTGACAGAGAACTGACAGATTCTAAAGAAGTTGATGTTAAAAAAAAAAAGTGGCAAAAAACAGTGAGAGGCCTGACTACTGTAGCTTTTATCCTATACTGGCTTTATTTGAGGTACTTAATAGCTGGGCTTACAACAAAAGCAAGATGTTCTCAGTGTTTCTGAGGACAGCAGTTTGCTGAGCTGCTGGCCCCACCCTCGTGCTTGAGTCCATCGCTGTGGTAGACCACAGCTGTTTCAGGCTGAGTGGGTGTGCTGGTCAGCAGAGAGGGGGACTGTGCCCACCGAAATTATCTCCAGTTTTTAATGTTCATTTAGCAACCCGACCTCCTTGCTAGCTGTAGCTCTTCATGAAGAAAATTTCATACTTAAAATTCATAATCGTGACAGTTTATGTCACTCGGTTCCTGCTTAGATCCCAGCTGTGTCCATGGGCTACATTTGTCTTTTGGAGAAACTATCCTGCCAGCTGTGTTCTGCCACTAAGCTGTTTGCAGTAGTGGCAAAAAATTCCATGAAAAGCTGAAACAAACAAAACCCCAAACCAAAACAAAAAAAAGTGTGATTGGAAGAGAAGCATTTTTCTGGTTTTAAGAGGAAAGATCACCTGAGCCAAGTCGCAGGTGCACCAAGAGAATTGCTGACATGTATATACTTATACATCTATATACAAACGTGTGTGTATCACACACACACACACACACACACAAATATATGTATATACACATATGTATATGTATCAGGGAACAACCCAATGAAAAAATAAATTACCAGAGAATTTATCAGGCAAGGGTGTTGCATAGTGTTGCATCAAAGCTCTTCATCTGTCAAAATCAGAAGTGTGTCTCTCATGTACATGGAGAGGAAGGTAAGAGAGAACCTCCTTAGCATGTCCTTAATAGTAAGAGCATGTTAGACTATTTTCTGCAGGACTGTTTTGTACTTAAGCACTGCATTATTCTTTCTTAATGTTACTGTAGATCCTCACTTTAACTGATTTGTTCTACAGTTTCCACTACATACAGTTCTTCTCTTTTGTCCCCTTTGTCTCTACACTCCAGTCATGCTGTGATAAGAGCACAAGCAGGGCTTTTATTCCTACTGATTTATTTAGTTAAGTACAGAGAACTCCTCAGTTTGTGTCAGTCAAAAAGTATTAAAATAGGTCATTTTCCTAGTTGATCAGGAAGAACTCTTTTTAATTTTGACGGAGCTTTGTATCTGATCACTCAAATGCAATTTAGTTTGGATAGGCCTCACTTCATTTCATCAATGGACATTCTGTCCTCATTTTAAAAAAAAATGAAAGAAAAAGAGAAAAAAAGCAATGTTATTTCCTATGTTGCTTTCATTTTGAGGACTGTATATTCAGACAGCTCTGTGGCAGTATGGAGAACGAACACCTCTTGGGTTATCACCAAGCACAGATGAGTGATGCTTGGGCCATCTGTTGTGAGCCTGAGGTGAGGCTTCTGATACAAAGTGTGATGTCTCATCACAGAAGAATGGTCATAAAAGCTGAAGATGCCGTAATGAAAAACAAGTGTTGACCCAGAAAGAAACAACAGCTTTATTCTTCTTGGAGCCCCTTGAGGTTTCTGATCTTTCTTTCATGCAGACTTCAAAGACCTGAAGTCCATGTGAGCCCTGTTAAGTCATTCTCACAATTACTTTCACATTTTAATTCCATCCACTGACCAAAGTCCAGATCTTCTTCTTCCACAATTAGGGATGCAGAAAACCTATTTTAATTACCTATTTTAAAGATAGCTTTTCTGTTTATTTCAGGAAGTGGCTAAGAGCAGTCATGGATTCTTATCAGTTACTTCTGAAGGGAGGTCTCTTCACTGCTTCTTCCCTCCATCACAGAAAAGTTTGAGATTTTGGCAAGGATGACAGTAGAAACCTTTACTAGAGGGTAATTTTCCATATCAAGATCTTTTGTTCAGCTAAAAGACAGCAATCACTGTGATTTGTTCAAGTTTTTTGAGTTGTGGATGTTTTATACTCAGTATACTCAATTGCTCACCATTGTCTTTGCATTTAGAAGTGGTAAATAAAGTTGGTTCTAGCTTCTGTCTCAGCCAGGGCCCCAGTGATTGATAATTTGCAAAGCTGGAGAAGGTGCAGTTGGTCACAGCAAGGAGAGGGAATAAGAAAGGGGCAGTGACTTTGCCACACTGCCCAAAGAGATTTATACCTGTCTGGCTTAATTTACCCTTGCATCTCCGAGTGCCTCTGCTGGAAACACTGTGCAATGGCTCTGCTGTGGATAACCACTCCTCTCCTGCCCACCACAGCACTGAGCAGCATCGCAGTCAATGCTTAAATTCCCTGGTTACAGATTTCTTGAGGTCTGGAAGAGAAGTAGTGCACAGAATTTATCTTACTGATGGTGGGCATGCCAGCATTCTAATTACCATAATAAATATCATAGTTAACCAGATCTGAGGTTTTCTCCCAGGCACTTCTTAGAAAAATAAAATGTAAATATTGCATATTTAAGAAGAGTGTTGTAGTATAATTACTTAATATTAATTTAGATTCCAATCCTGCACAGCTTATGGAAAAAATGACTTGTTCAGTGTTATTTGAATTGAAACAGAAATGTTGCTGATGTTCAACAATAGCTGTGGCAGCCACTCAGGAGGCTAGAGGGACAGAGTATTTTGCGTAGTCTGTAGTCTTTCTGTTTGTTTCTAATTGGGAACTTTCTCTATTTCTGCATTTATACTCTTTCATGTTAAAGATACAGGAAAATCAGGGCAGCGTATCATGGCTTTTCTGGTTTTGCCTAAAAGTCCTGATCTGACATGTAATTCCTGATTTCATTTCCTAGCAGCACCCTGGTATTGAAACCCTTTTAACAGATGAACCTCTCATGTCCTGGATCATGAAGTTGTACCTGGAGGCCTTAGGACTTGCACTCGTGTCTGTGGTTCATCTGTACTGTCAGCCTTTTATGATGAAAATCTATTACAATCTCTTTGTTGGCCTTGATATAAAAATAATTAAGAAGTTAAGCTTACTTGAAATTCTTCTTTCTTTGTCTTGTATGATCCACGTCTGTGACATCATGAGTGCTTGTTAGGGAAATGTGAGGATACGAGTTTCTTACTGTTAGGTAGAATTAGTGCTGTAGTAGCAGCAATCGCTGTGGTTTTCCTGGAAACAGTTAATGATGGGAGGCAGATTTTAGTGGTCTGGGGAAGGAAACTTCAGTGGGCTACTTCTGCTGCCAGTGGCTGTTTGACCTGATGCTGCACCCTTCTGTAAAGTGGCTGAAACATCACCTATTGCGTCTATGGCCTCTGCTATTCGAGCAGCAGATATTTCCAGATAAATGCAGATAAATTTTCCTATTGACTGAAAGAACTAATGCAAATCTGAATGTCAGTTTTGATTTGTTATATTCCTAGAGGATAGTGTGCATGGGTGCTTTTCTTATGAGGCTGTCTCTGCTGCAGAGAGGTTTAATTTGCAGCAGGGAACATATTATGCAGCTTATTTGATTGCAAATTTGTTTGAACAGCTTTCAGCTTTATATTTCCCAGTTAGGTAATGTAGCTTTAGATACTAATTGCATAATTGGCTTGAGTCACACAGATTTAGGGTACAGCGTGCCTGATCTGCCTGCTTGTTAGCTTTACGTGGCTTTGTACAATAGGTGCCCTACAGCTGAATTTAACTCTTTCTTTTATTGAGGTCTCTTCCAAAGAGGTTTTGCCTGAGGAATAAGGATTTTCTTGGTACTCAAGGAATCACCATCCTCATTTGTGAAGTTTTGATGCTGCGGTATGCATGTTTTGTGGATTTGTGGATTGGTGTAATTTCTAACCAGTACACCAATGTGATGGAATAAAGTCATTTTTCAAAGTCAAAAATGAGTGCATGGCACAGAGAGCATCATTTCTACCTGTTTCTTGTGGTTTCATTTTCCTCCAGAGAATGGTGGGAGGGATCATTTTCCAGCCACAATCTGATCTGAAAATAGTGTGCTTGACACCTTCTTCCATCCCTCCTTTTCACAGGCCTAAAAGATGCTACAGGCTCTGAGAGTGATGGTGGTGACTCTTGCAGTACGAAATCAGAAGGAGCCAATGGAGGCACGACAATCCAACCCAAAAAGGTCAAAGGTGTTGGCTTTGGAGATATCTTCAAAGATAAACCCATAAAGCTACGACCAAGGTCAATAGAAGTTGAAAACGACTTTCTCCCAGTGGATAAGGTATGTGTCATTCCTTAATTGTCTCCTGGTGTTTGGTTTAAAGAAGTTTTCATCTTAAAGTTTTGAGTTCTGTCACTGGCCAAAACTTGAAGCTTTATGGCCATTATTTCCTAGTCTTTCTGTAGACAAGGTTCTGCTTTTTTAATTTTTGCCTCAGACCAGAAAGTGGATTCCAGGGAGGTCAGCTGCATGCTAAAATTTAAAAAAACA
>WEIT01022954.1:3089-14321 GCA_013389985.1 Dryoscopus gambensis | reverse complement strand
CCCCCACCCCCCCCCCCCCCCAACCCATCAAAAAAACCCAACCAAACAAAAACCATTACTCTAAAGTATATTCTTTAGGGAAACAAACAAAAAAGTGCATGGTTTCAAATGAAGTCATGACTAAAAAAAAAAAAATCTGTGAAATCCTTCTTTAAGTGAACAGTCAGACTTGCCTTGAGTTACTGATATGCTAAGAAGTGTTAGGAGGCTTCCACAGCCTTGCGCTGTGCTATGGGCATAGTTACATGATGCATTTTCTTTGTCCCCAATTTTAGGAAGCTCCTGGGCTCTTGGTACCTGGTGTGGCAACTTCTAACCTTTTGATTCATGCTTGTCCACTTGTCTATAGAAACAGGCATTACAGCAATTACGTTTTTTGGCCTGCAAGATTTTTTTTCAACCTAGATAATTTCAGTGATCTGATTTATAGCACAGCATCTACTCCCACATCCACCCTGAGTTACGGTAGTACAGGAGAAGAGGAGGTCCTGCAGAGAGAGGTGGAAACTTCTGAAGTGAATTATTCTGAGGGACATTTGGTTAATATTTTGCAGGTGACCATTTTTCATTCAGTATAAAGTGGGTAGGGAAGAGCTGGGATAATCTAAATAAAGGAAAAAGCTAGACTGTATTACTGCTTGACCATTTTTGACTTCTTCAAAGCCTGCATAGTACCCTGCTTACCTTCTGTTTCCAGGTGGGCTTCCTAACTCACATGTGGGGCTTTGTGGAGTCCTTTCTTTTCATGTGAAGTCTTTGCAAAGTCCTTATGAAGTGGCCTTCCTTCCTTGGAGGAAAATCTTCCTCCACTTCATAATAATGTGAAGCCTTACCTTTGTTTTTCACAGACAACAAACAGGTTTAGTACCCAGCCAAAAACAGAATATACAGTTTTCAGGAAACTTGTAACACAGACCTTCCTTCCTATGTCTTCAGATTTCTCCTAAAATTGGCATGGTTAATAGAAAATAATGGCTTCATTTTGTAAACACAATCCATCATTTGTGTTTCAAATGTGTACATAACTAAAGGCAACACTTCTTTGCTGTTGATGGTTTTTTCCTGTCTAGGATTAGGCTAACCTTTGAGAGGTGCCATTCAGAGGCTTCAGCATCATGGTCTTTGCTTACTGACACCACCAAAACATGAGTCAGTGACACAACATCAGTTAGGACTGCAGACCATTAACCTTTGTAAACATTCCTCTCCTGGCTGCAGGAAATTCATCTTCTTTGCCGTTTAATGCTGAGTGCAAGAGAATCCTGCAGTAAGTTGGCCATTCCAAGCAAGGTCCAATTTAGCATGAGAGCTCTGCATACTGGTTCAAAAGTGTAACAATGCATGATGAAGAGTGCCAAATCAGTCCATATTTTTCTCAAGCAATGTAGTTCTTGAAGGGATCTTTGCCCTGTTATGTGTTTTTCTCATTGACAAGCAGCCTTAGTTTTTCAATAACTTGTAAACTTCTGAAGAAGGAGAAACAATGCTTTCCTCTATTCCCTTTTTCTTTCTTCTTCTTTTTCTTTTAATTCTTTCTGAAGTTTGGAGACCCTAAAACTCATTCTGTTGCTTCTGCTTGATACAGTTATTGATGAAATATTACTGTAATGATACTTTCATCTTTTTTGATTTAAAATATTTCCCAATAACAGTTGTGATTTAAAAAGCATCAGTAAGCTACTGTGAGGATTTTATAATGTGGGATTATTTATAACATGATAGTTCCCATGTAAAATGTCAGTCCCCATTTACAGAAGAATCAGCGGGGTCTTATTTTGTTGGTGTTATCACTTTGTGTTCTAATATGTTTTCAATTTTATGAATCATAAACTGAGATCATATTTCACACAGAATTACTGGGGTGTTAAAAAGGCTTTTACACAAATATTGGCAGGAATATGAGGGGAGAAAGGTTTGCTCCCAGCTGAGCAGAAGCAGATGCCATTAGGCTGTCCTGTAAATCACCAGGCAGTTTGATGTGCTTCAAGTGTTTGCTCTTTGGCAACAAGGTGGGATATAATCGCCCTTGTCTTTTAAGGTGATCAATAAACTCTCAATAAAAAGCAAAACTGAGGAATTGTGTGAAACCCCATTGATTTTATTGGTGTGCAGAATTCATTGCCTAGCTATTATTTGTTCTAAAAATCACAGAGGCAGATTATCCTAGGGAAATTAATGATGCAGTTGTGGGAGTTTAGTTTGATCAGCGCTATCAGAGCTCTGCTTTTTTAGAAAAATAGAAGAATCAAATACTTAGGCTTTGTAGTCCATTTCATTGCCTGTTGGTGCCAATGAGTCAACCAGTGGCCATGTATAAGCAGAATCAGATTCCTGAGGCTTGGCTCTGACCAATCTCCATTACTGATAAATGTAAGTGAACTGTTTTACAGTGCTGCACATGACTGAAGTCATAGCTCACCAACAGATGAGTTTTTAGAAGAAATACAGCATGCATATAGACGTGTTGTGCCTCCTGAGAAAATTCAGAGTAACACTCTTAAAATAGCACAAGGCTTATGGTCAACTAGAAATGCCTGTCTCACATGTTTTTCTTCTGCGCTGCAGCTTCCACACATTTAAACAGGTGCTTATTCTTATTTCTTTTTTTTCCTTTTTCATTTCATAGAAGCTTATCTAAAGCTTCTGTTTCTGTGTTGGACTTCCTTCCAATATGATCTGTATGTGCTTCCTTGCTCTAACAAGCTAGAATTTTTTTCCTCTCCTGTATCTAAGAATAAACCTCTACAAGTACAGGAAAATTAATTCAACCAATACATTCCTTAGTCTGAGTTAACTGTATTGGGTTGGTTTGTGAGTTGAAGCTTCAGCTTGGAAATGCTAAAGACCATGATAGGTGAATATAAAATAAAAGGTCTTTAAAAGCTATTTTTATCTTTCTGAAAACTGTTCTTCAGAAGAGACTGTTGAGAGTATTTTTTAAATTTTGCCCTTGAGATGTATTTGTAACTTTCTTCAGGCAAAACTTTTGTAGTTGGCTAGCAGTGGTGGATTTGAGCAGAGCTAGATTTCATGAACATCCTTTGATGAGATCACAGTACTGTTTGCCAAAACTTAACGTAAATTATATACTCAGCCATCAACCCGGGGAGTATTGCAGATACTGTAATGATTTAATATAAAGGGGGATCTATCATGGCTGTAGATTCAGCAACTTGTAAGATCTAGTTAACTGGTGTTTAGGGATCCTTACTGCAAAGCGCTGAATTCATACAGAAATTTTTATTTTTTTATATATTTGATATGTTTGGGAGAGGAGAAATGGAGAAGAACTAATGGAAGTAGACACAAGGGCTACAAGGGCTAGAAGATCCTGTCAATTATTAAGTCTATCTGTCCTTTGTAATAAGACAGAAATTTGTAAACTCTGAGACTGAATGCCTGCAAGGTCTGAGTTTCTATTTCAAGCCAGCAAGCTGGGAACCCAGAAAATGTGGTGGCAGTCTGTCTTTGCACACCTGTTCTGCCAGTTCCTGCCTGCTTGCTTGCAGAAAACATTTCTACCCCTTAATTTTCAGTTGTCATTTAAAGAGAAGTCTTTGAGAGACACAAGTTGGAGGCTCCTCCTGGTGTTTCTAAGGCAGCTGACAATGGGCCTGAGCTCTGCCAGCCCTGCCCAGTGGCGCCTGTGGTTCGTGCCAGCCCTGGCTGTGTGCGCCACGTGTGTCTGTACCTCATGGCTTGCTGCCGCTTGCTTTGCCTCTCTGATGCCTTTGGAAGTGCTTGCTCCCATAATAGAAATGTTGGAGTCAGTGTTCAGAATCCCGAGATTAAACATGAATGCAAGCAAAACCACCTGGAACTGACTAGAAACACTATTAAAAACACCTGCTGAGGCAGAGCACACACAGTGGGAGCACCAAGTGTGTGTGCAGTACTTTGCACTTGAAAGCACAGCTTTCTGGCATTCCTTTCTTCAGGCAGCCATCGGCCGTGGCAGCAGCAGACATGGCAAGCATCAGCAGTTTGTCGAATTCCGTGTAGGAACAGAGGAAGCACTCATCTGTTCAAGCGACATTCATGTTCTGCTTTGAAGTTTCTGTCTGCTACAGTCTGGCATCCCTGTCCTAACCATTTATTCTAGTGCCATCTTGTGAGGAAAGCTACAGGGGAAGAAGGACCCTGACCCCTTCTGCAGCTGTCTTGAGAGCAAGGCTGCATGCAGTGGGGTCTTGCTCCTTTGCTGGTGTAACTTTCCTTGAGTTCAGTGTGGAAGCAGGATTTATGTGTTTCTTTCATTATGTGAAAAAATAGTACAGGTTTGCCAATGGTGGCTGATGTTCATAAGGCAATGTGGACTTTATAAATAAACACTTTAGAAGATTTACTACCCTACTGTGGAGGAATAAGAAGGAAGGGTAGGGGAATTAAAATTGACAGGGTACAGTCAAAAAGTAGCTTACCCCATTTTGGGGAGGCAGACTCAAAGCAGGACCTGGCACTAAGGGAATAGAATGGGAAATGCAAATTAAGTTTAGAGAGCAATAAATTTGATAACTTCAGCTGGCAGTGACTCTCTGCTGAGTCACTGAACAGTGCAATGTGAGCTAAGAGTGACTCCTGATCTCCTGAATACTTCCTTCCCTTCTGGGCTTTCCCATCTGTGCTTTCATGTTCTGTCAGTTTAGTTTCTAAAATGTTCAAAATGCCTGAACGGAGTTGTCCAGGCATCGATGACATGGTTCATCTTACACATCAGCCTGCATTACTGGTTTTTGGCAGAGGAGGTTACCCACACACTGGTTGGTGCTGCTTGTGATGTTTTATTAGGCCTTTTTTTTTTTTTTTTTAAATTAAAGCAGCTATTTGACTCTAAATAATTGCAAGTTAGTTGTTGTCCATGCCATGACACTTTACGTGTATACAGTTGGACTCTATTCAGAAAAAATTTGTTGGTGTGAGAGACGTATATCAAACATATGCATTAAAATATTTTCAACTTATGTTTCTGACTCGAGCTGCTTGAAGAACATCTTAAAATAGAAGCAGAGTAGTGTAAGAAGTATTGATAGTACTACAAGTTATTCCTAAAAACAAAGTGGAAGGTCTGATCTGTTCTTCTGAGGCACAGCATTGGGCTTCTGCCAGATTGAGTTCTCCTGGAGGAGTACTCTCGGGGAAGGAAAACTCCTGTTATTTCAGTCATGGTTTTGATTAGGCAATCTTAGGACGCTCCGGTTAGAAAAACAGGATGTGTAGGTTTAAGCTAATGCAAGTTTATTTTATAATAGAATGGCAATAAAAGTCTATATGTTGCAAGTTGCTCTCCATCCAGCTGGTGATCAATAGCTTTCAAGTCACTGTAAATCTCTGACTTTCAGTTGAGTTTGAGTCTGTACCATTACCAGGCTTTTTATGGCTAACAGGCATTCTAAAAGAAGAATTGTTAAAAACCCCAAAATGCTTTGCTTACATAGCTTAAAATAAAGCTGATTTCCTGAGTTCCAGAGATACCTGATGGAGACATAAACTGAATTTGTAGGAACATTTGTCTCATGTTTCATTAGTACAGAGAAAATGCTTCAGAAAGTAATAGTACTGACAGACAAGCTAGCTTTGTTACTTTCTGATGAGCTTCAAGAGAACTGGTTCCTGAATCAATATGATATGTTTATTAATAGCAATAAAATCTACCTAAGCAAAATTAATTTATATACACTGATATGAAAAGATTTTAATTACTGTAATCAAGATTTTAGGGATAGACAGTTTTATAAACGGTCTTAGTGTTCCTAAGTAAAATGTTTTTTTCTTTCTTGCTCCGTTTGGATTTTGTTAGGTAATATAACTGATGTTTAATTACTACATCTGAGTTAAGTTTTATAACTTTGACAAGATTATAAAGAAGTTCTATTGAAATAACTTCTGATAGTCTTAGCACGCATTAACTTTGAAAATTGAATAGAGTTATGCAAAAAAATTACCCACCTTGAAATTTACTTACACCACTTTGAAAATTACATGAATAAAAAGTCTGCTATATGTAAACTAAACTGAATATAACCTGTAAGGTGAAATCTATGCCCTCATCTTTTGTTGTCTATTTACCTTTATTAGCTTGTGGAATTTTTCTGAAATGTTTTCTTTCTTTATATTTTTCCTAGCTGAGGATTATTTTTTAATAGTCAAATGGAAATGAGAGTATGTGGTATCTTGAAGCTTGCTTAGATATAATTTTTAATTTCTTCCAAATCATCTGTGTCTTTCCCTCCCCTGCCCTTATTCAGTCATTTTAAAGTTGAATGTTTGTAGGGAGACAGCATTAAGAATTTATAAGATTTTAATGGAACAGAGCATCATGTTAATGATATTTCAGTTTCTTGAACATCTTCCTTTAAAAACAAAAGCCGAAACAAAGACATAAGTTACATGAAATTTCAGCCTTCCCCCCCCACACACAGCCCCCGAAAGACCAATACATTCGGAATTTTTCTTAAGCTCATTTGCCAATAGAGTAGTTTGCAAAACTTTCTGCCTGGGCTGTTCACAGTAGTTCTGTAAATCGTCCCTCACATCCTTGCTTTTCCTAGCCGGTGGTCTTAAGAAGCTAGGGAAGTCTAAGCTGGCTCGGGAAAGGAGAGGAAACTTCTTGCTGGGAGTGAGCAGAGGTAGGAAAAGGTCCAAATTTCCTGTGAAATAAACAAGTGGAACTTTTGTTTCCCGGGGATGGCCCGGCCCGTGAGTCAGTGTCAGGGCTGGGCTCCGGCTCCCGGCTCTCGCTGAGCTGAGCTCATGCGAGGAAGGGGCAGGACTCCAGGACTCTTCTTGGACACTTCAAGCTGCTGAAAGGCAGCTTGGCTTCACAATGGGAGAGGAGGTATTTATTTTGCAATTAGTTGGGCTTTTTTTTCTGTGTCTGTTTAAAACTGTATTGTAATATATACTCTTCAGAGCACAGGTTTCAACTGTAGGGTTCTCTGGTTCTTCTGCACACTCTGGAGATGCTGGGTAGGTAAAAAGAAAGAAGGGAAAAGAGTGCTGAGGATCCTGAAATCCATTCCTGCCATGGAGGTCCATATTAGAATAGGGGGTTACTTTTGTGTGAAAAACATATTCTCTCCTGGCTCTACTTAGCTTGAGTTTTTTCCCTTCTGCCTGTTTGGCCATTAAACTTGCACAGATGTTTTCTATTTCTATATGATGTGTTTTCAATTTTCTTACCCTAAAGAATAATACAACTTTAGAGTTAAGCAAGATGAGTTTTAAAGTCTTTGGATGTGCTACTCTTTCAAATGTTTGCTTAGTAAGTGAAAATTCACCACCCCCACCCTCTGTTTTTTCCTTCCTAAATGCACTAACAAAACTGTACTTCTTCTTGGCAGAAAAAAAAGGAAGAGCTTTACTAATTTCTTTTCTGTGTGAGGTGACATTTGTCCAAGTGAGGAAAATTGATGTGAATGAGTGCTTTAGAAAATTATATTGCAATAATAAAACCTACATGGAAATTATATTTTTTTTTCCCAAGAAAAAGCAACTAGAATCAACTGTTGCTTGTAAAATTTTATAGAAAGCTGAATGGAGACACACCAAGTAAACTGTTTAATTATTTGCAGATACTTTGGGAGCTCTTAGTACAAAAATGTAAATTTCCCTCAACTTTGGCTTTTCACAGTTAAAGTCAGTAAGCTGTGTGCAGAAATGAAGCAGCAAGTTTTTTGGGTTCCTTTTTCTTCTATGTGTCTTTCTTTTTTTCTCCCTTAAATAAAGAAAAGAGGAAGGAGGAAAGGAGGAGTGTGAAAGGAGCAGCCAGGCACTTGGTAGGATAAGAAAATCTGTAGGCCAGTTTCTAAGATGCCTTTTTAACACTTTGTGTGTGTTTCTATAGGAGGTTGTTGGCATTCTGTGTTTCCAAAATAGTCCTTAAATACTAGAGATGTGAGCTTATATTATTACAGTTAGTTGACTAAGGGCTTTACAAAAGCTTCCCGATAAAAGCCAAGGAAAGGGGAGAGGGGGCAGCTCCCGGGGAGGAAGCCCTGATGCAGCAGTGAGTGGGAGCCAAGCAGTGGCTGCTGGTGGCTGCTTTCTGCTGGGCGCTGGGCCCTTTGCCATGCACTGGCCACCCAAAGAGCAGAGTCCCCCACATGGACAGCTGACACTTTCTTCTGCAGCAGTCTCTGTACCTAATGCACTTACTGGAAAGAAAAGCTGAAACACATGATAATAGTAATTTTCCGTTTCTCTTTCGAGTCACTTGTTGCTCTGCAATCTTCCCTGTAAGTGTTTAAAATAAAAATATCTCCCTGTTCTTCCTCAGTAGCTTCTAATTTCAGTAAGGTGAGGGGAAAAACCCCCAAATCTAAAAATATGAAAGTTAATCTGAGGAGAAAAGAAGAAGTATAATTCCAAAATGGAAGAAATATTTGTTGTCAGCACTAAATCTGGGATAATCTGCATGGCAGTATGGATTTCTTCTTTTGTTTATAATAATTGAATTTGAAAAATATCATTGAACAGCTACTTGTCAGTTTGTTGACAACATCATAACTTTCATAAAAGAGCAAAGAAATATTGTTTCCACTTTAAAGAGGAAGATATTAAAGAAGAGACATTCCCTGCTTACTGTTTTCATAGATTTTTAAAATTCTTCTCAGAGATGGAAGTAGCTGCACTGCTTTCCTTACTGCTGCAAAAGGCAGTGGAGATTCATGCAGCAGTTGTAAGGTTCACCAATTGTTGTAAAAGAGGGAGGTTTTATAACCGCAGTTTTGAAGCTGGATGGTGCAATCTGGATCATGCAAGTTACCAGCTGCAATCTAGACAGGCATGGTTCTCCTGGGAGAGTAGGAAGGAATTTCATTCACTCAGTGCAGACTGACTGAAGTATTTTTCCTAGAAGAGATAGAAATTAATTGTGAATGGCAACCTGCAAATGGTAAAATTCATGGCAAAGAGAGCAAAGGGAACTGTTTCCTTTACATTTATGTGAAGGAAAGTAAAAAAGGAGAATGAAAAATAAAGCAGGGAAGAAAGAAGACTTGCTGCTCAAAAAAACCCTTTTTTTACAAAAGCACCTTCTAGCATAACAAATCTGCAGCTTGAGGAAAAAAGAAAATGAGCTTGTTCATCGAGCTCATTTTGATGTGCACACTTCCAGAGCTTTGAGATCAGGCAGCTGGGAGCATGCTGTGTGGGTTTTATTCTGTGTTTGCCTTTTATTTCATTTACTGAAGTGTTTTTACTCATCAGTGGTTCTAATATGTCTTGTTCCATTTGTTTCAGCAGCATCTATCTAATCTAAACGACTACGTTCACTTTCTCACCATTAACCTTTTAGGAAGGCAGATTTTTAGTTAATTAATGGTTTGAAACTGACAGCCTGACAGCATCAAATGTCAGGATTCCAAATTTTACAGAAATGCTGATGTTTTAAAGCATGCAAGTTAAGATGTATAGGTTTCTCTCCTGTCCAACACATCAAGCATGTTGATAGGAAAAAAGCCTCTCAAATCCCATCCCTGCCCATAATTTCAAATTTTAAGAATTTGTCAAAATATGAAGTTACAACAGCTTTAGAGTCTGAACTTACCTGCTGGTAGAAGAGGTTTAACTGTGGAGAACACTGTAAAGAGGAAAATGTGCACGGTTCTGCTCTCCAAGCTGCCCAGAATTTTGATGAGAATGATGTTTCACTGTTACTGCTTTTGTGTCCACTCTCTTTTCCATCCAGGAGGTTAAACCAAAAATTTTGCATTGCATGATTTGCCTACTTCTTTGAATGTTATTTAAGATAGCACAGATTCCTCTGGTGAGTTGCATAATGCTAACGAAGGTATTCTTCATCTGTGGTTTGAAGACTGATGGCAGTCTCCTTAACACCTGGTAGTTTTAGTGCATGGGTAGCTGGATGAGACATTTGGTGCTGGCTCAGGTCATTTCTAAATGGAGCTCAACAGCTGGAAACAGGAACAGAAGTAATTTTCCATTTAAGCAGTTCTGAAATTGCTGAAGAGTTGTTTTGTCATTGTAAATGGGAAGTTGGGAGTCTGTGAAGCAGTCTCTCTAGTTAGAAGCCTTCCCTGCTATGAAGGTTTGAGATTCCTTTAAATGCGGAAATATAAATTACATGAATGTGAACAATACAAACACTTACAGTTCAGTGTAAAGATCAATTTCATCACTGAGAGAACAGTTTGTATTCATACTCTGAAATATTGTGCATCTCAAGATGTCTTAAATCTCTAGCAGTTTCTCAGAAAAAGCTGGTACCAGTCAAAGCATTTCCAGACAGCTTGACTGGAAATAAATTGGAGTTTATTCAGGAGGTTGGTATGTTGTACAAGGGTTTCACTTGGTAGTGTTGTGATGGACAAAATCCACCTTACAGGTCATAACACGTTTGAGGTGGCTAAACAGGAAATGTAAACATATATTTCTGTACTGTGGATTTGTCTTTTTCATTGCAATAGCTGACTGTCAATCCAGTATTTGATTTTTATAATCTTTTAGATTCATAGTGGGTTCTTCACTTCTGTGGGAACAACAAAAGATAGCCCAGGAAAGTAGACTTATATACATACCATAAAGCATTTTCTAGTTTTGGAATTTTTCCATTGAAAATTTCTGTAGTGTCCTGAAAATCAGAGGACTGTATAATTTTGAAGACTTTTCTAATTATTGTCTCCATATATCTTTGTTCTCTCTATGATTTTGCTTTCTTTTTAACTGAAGAATCTACTGTGTTTGATAATATTTAGGGGAGGAGATAGGAGTTGGAGTAAAATTTTGAAGTTTCCCTTGAGTTATCACTTTGGTTTTATGTCACCTTGCTTTATTTAAATTTACTTTCTGAAGAGTACTGTATTCCATTTCCATATGTTAAAGAATAATATTTCTTGGAAATTGGAAGATCCTGGGACATCTGTAGTTCAGATCAGGACTGTACCTGGGCTCATGTTTGTCTTCTGTGAGAGGTCAGTAGTTGAAGCCTGCTGTGCGAATGGGTTGCACATACAGAGAAATTCCTGCGGGGAGTCTTAGCAGCCTCTAATAATTTTGAAACTTTTATTTAATAACCATTTGTTCCTCGGCAAATCAAGTAGTCACATTTTCATTGTATGTGACATTTTAGTACCTTTATTTCCTGTGAAAGAGTTCCAGTCTGCTGGATCACACGCTGTGGGAAGGAGTTACCTCCCTTTGTTTTGAATGTGGTACCTGCTAATTTCATCTGATAGCCCTTAATTTTTATTACTGGCAGTGATGAGTGAGTCC
>WEIT01022953.1:240097-302236 GCA_013389985.1 Dryoscopus gambensis | reverse complement strand
CGGGGCCGGGGGAGGCATTGCGGGGCCCTGCGGCCTGCAGGGGGCCGGGGCAGACAGACGGGAGAGCGCATTGCGGGGCTGTGGGAGCGGCGGAAGACGCAGCCAGCGGGCGAGTTCGGACGTACGCCGAGCCGGGTCTGGTCGCGGCCCCTCAGTGCTCGGGCTTTATTAAGAGAAGGCTGATGTGGGTGCGGGGCGAAGCGGTCCTGGGGGGTGTAGAGGAGCCTGTTTGACGTGTTTGGGTCTGCTTTGTATTAAGGAGATTTGTGGTGAGGTCGCTCGGTTCCTCACCGTCTGTGTGACGGTGACCGCGGGGATCGGGCTGGGGAGGGCACGTGGAGGCGGCTCAGGGACGGGCAGGGACCGCAAATCCCCCAGCGCTGTGCTGGCCCTGCTGGCTCTGCTCTGACCAGGCCCTCGCAGCCTGAGCCACCCATGCCCTGTGCCTGGGCCTTACGTCCTTAAATATCAGCAAAATAATCACGTCTCGGTCCCGTTCGTATTAAGGTATCTTGTTAGAAGTTCGTTCTTAATTAGAAAAAGAGAATAATGCTTGCCGAGCTCTCCGGGATGCTGCAGGGGGTGGCCAGGCACGCAGCTGGAGCTGTGCAGCAAAATCTCAGCTGCAGGGTCCTCGGGGGATGCAATAGGGTGTTTGTTGCTGACCAGGCACAAAGCTCTGAGAAATAGGGTTAATGTTTATCTGCTGCTGTTCGTAGAACGCTGAAGGGTCAGTGTTGACTTACTGAAATCTCTTTTGCCTAGTAACATTCTTGTAGATTGTTCTGTATGAGAGAAATAACTTGGTTCTGGTCATAGGAATCAGGGTTAGGGCAGAGTAATTAGTGCAGTAATTGGGGGAGGGGGGGTTATGTCAGTCTGAATCTTTCTGAAATTCTACATTAGTTTGCAGATAAACGTTAAGTTTCTAAACAGGAAACACTGTAGTAGGACAGTGTCACTTCACACATTGTCTGCCTCTGAAAGTCTTGGTTTGAAGACCTCTCGATGTTTTAAACTAAATTCTCATTAGAATGTCTCTGTTTTACAGACATTTTGGAATGGACTCAGCCAAAATGTTCTCAGAGCAGCATCCAGCAGGAGATATGCGTAAGTGTTCCTTGGGGTGGTCATGTTCGGCTGTTTGGTGTTTGTATTTACTCTCCTCCTGATACCAGAACTGATTTTTGAGCCAGGGATTGAGTAGCAGAGCCAAACCAGCAGAATAAAACTGAGCAAAACTTTGCACATACCTTTTCTAAGGCTGTTTCTCTATCTCTCATTTCTCTCCAGGGGAGCTTTGAGAATTGCTCTTCCCTGCTGCTCCCACCACCAGCAGTGCCTACAAAATGTGGATTGCTGAGATTTGTTTGACTAAAACCAACCAACCAAAAAGGAGTTCCAACATTGATGGGACAAATTGTTTTACATTGACATGAAATGAGCGATGCCTGGATCCATTCCCCTGCAGATAAAGCTCATTTCAAACCTTCATTTAAATCACTAATTTTCCTTATTGCAGGATAATGGCAGAAGGGAGCAGTTGGTTGTGTGACTGACTCAGATGTTTGTGGCTGGTGCTGATTCCGGCCATGGACTGGCACATCTGTTTGTGTTAGGAAGGCTGGGTTGCTTTGTTATTGGAACTGGAGTTACAGCCCCTGGCAGCTTGGGCACAGAGGTGGAGACATTCCTGGTGATAAACACCGTCCTGCTCTGCCTGCAGAGTGCCTTCTCCATCCCAGAATGTGGCTGTGTTTCTAAGCAAAGCTGTGGTTCAGGGATTCTCTGAGCCTCAGAAGGGGTAATACAGTTTTCCTAGAGGGGAGGTTCAGATTTGTCTTGAGTGAGAACCACTCCCATTTTCCAGGATTAAATTCTCTTTAATTTCACTTTCATCTCCTGAGGATCAGAAAGGTGGTTTGCTTTGGCTCTGGCCCAGAGCACCCTGCATGGGCCAAGTGATTTATCACTGTGGATTCTTCTCCCCATGCTAAGCAATGATAAATAAACAAATACAATTTATTAGTGTTTTAACTCCAGGTGAATGTTTTCAAACAAGTTCAAACACCAAGGTGATGCAGAGAAGCTGTGGCTGCTGCATCCGTGGCAGTGCCCAAGGCCAGGTTGGATGGGGCTTGGAGCAGCCTGGGACAGTGGAAGGTGTCCCTGCCATGGCAGGGGTGGCACTGGATGGGCTTTAAGGTCCCTTCCCACCCAAACCATTCTGGGATTCTGTAATCAAAAGTAACCCAAAACAAGCCCTCTGTCTGTAGGGACAACATTAGTTATGACTGTTTTATACCAAACTCCTAAGGGTTGTTGAGAAAATACACACACATATATATAGTAAAGATATTCAGGGGATGAATAATACTTTATATGTTTATCTTAATAAGCAAGGGTTTACCTGTAAGTGATCCGGTTCAGAACAGAGACACAAGCTTAAATTGCAGGGTAAGAATCAGAACCCCTTAGGTCAGGATACAGCATGGATTTCCTTAACGTTGAGTGAAAAACCACTTTGTCCTGTCTTCAGGACTGAACACTTTTTGGCGATGTAATTATTTTCCTTCAGTGGTGATTTTATCTTTCCCTGATGCTCTCTCCAGCTCAGAAGCAATTAAAGGTGCCGTTATTGGGATTGACCTGGGTACGACCAACTCCTGCGTGGCCGTTATGGAAGGGAAGCAGGCGAAAGTGAGTAAAACAGGAGAGTGACAAGTGGCGTGTCCCCGAGGTGAGCGTGTTGATGGCACACTGCTGTTCGTCCCCCAGGTGCTGGAGAACTCGGAGGGTGCCCGGACCACGCCGTCGGTGGTGGCGTTCACGGCCGAGGGCGAGCGCCTGGTGGGGATGCCGGCCAAGCGCCAGGCGGTCACCAACCCCCACAACACCTTCTACGCCACCAAGCGCCTCATCGGGCGCCGCTTCGACGACTCCGAAGTGAAGAAGGACATGTGAGTGAGGGGACAGTGCCACTGCCGGCACCGGGGCACAGACACCACGGGGGTAGCACAGCCTGGTCTGTTTTAAAACACAGCCCTGCCCTGGGGGAAGTTGTTCTGCCCTCAGCTCTCGAGGTTGCAGTGCTTCTGTCTGAGGGCCAGGCTGTGTTCAGCTGCATTCATTGCTGATCACATTAAGGCTTTCAGAGAAGAAAAAAGGCTTGCTGGTGCTTGCAGTGCAGACTTCTCTAATTCTTGAGGGTGTTGGCAAACAAAGCTGTGTGATCATACCTCAGGCTTGTGATGAAATCATGTGTCTGATTAAAGCAGCAGAGAACAATGCAGTGTGTAAGCTTCCTGCAGGGCTGGTGCATAGACGTGAGTCCTGTCTGTGCATCTGAATGTGCATTTGATGACTTAATTATCTTTTTTTGAGACCTTAAATAGGGTGTAATACATGTTTTTCTGACTTGTCTCAAACACAGAGTTGGTATATGTACATTATTTGTACTGTATAAGTGTTGGCAACAGCAGGTTCTGTAATTGGTACTTCTGGGACTCTGGATCTGGGGCTGCTACTGGCAAGTTCAGGTTATTTGTGTAGAACTTACACGTGTTCATCTGCTGGTGCTAATGATTGTAAGGGTTTGTTCTGCTGCAGAATCTGAGTGGAATTCTTGTGGTTTTCAGTAAGAATGTCCCGTTTAAGATTGTCCGTGCCTCCAACGGGGATGCCTGGGTAGAGGCTCATGGGAAGCTCTATTCTCCCAGCCAGATCGGTGCCTTTGTCCTCATGAAGATGAAGGAAACTGCAGGTTGGTACAGCTGCACCTGTCTCTGTGCTTTGTACGTGGGAGTGCTGCAGCCATAAAGGTGCTTTCTTGGTACCAAACCCTTGTAGAGCAGGGCTGTGGATGGGGGAAGGGAACAGGGTGGGCTCCTAGGAAGCCTCAAGCAAGATCAGTGCCTGCCTCAGTCTTGGATCCTTGGCAAAATATCAGTGCTTTACTTAGAAGATACTCATACCAGAACTGGTTGCTGATTGAGCTGATCCTGGTGTTAACTGAATTCACACTCACTCGGAAGGGGGAGCTCTGTTTCCCAGGAAGCTGCAGTTCTTGTGCCTCCCTGGCTGCAGCTGAGCACAGGCTGGGCAGCCAGGCTTGGAGTGGCTTTGTGGCTTTGTTCCTACTCAGCTGCTGGATATGTGGCACGTAGGGAGAGAGGGAGTGTTGAAGGAGCCCCATTGTTGGGCTCTAATAGCTAATTAGCCAGGGGTGACTTTAAATCTTTGCTAGGGGAAAATACCCATTGGCCTGAAGAAATGTTCTTCTCTTTCTCAGTGCCTAAAGTGGTTTCTGGGGAAACAGAGTGTAGTACAGAGAGGGAGCAGTCAGTAGTGCCTTCTGCAGCCCTCATTTGTTGAACACTGTGTGTCCAGTGAGAGTGAGGAGGGCAGGACTGATGCTTCATCCAGAGGTTATTGTATTTTCTGTATTAGGTCCTGGGCACTTGCTAAAGCTCCACGCAGTAGTAAAACACAAGTATGTGGTGTGTGAGCATGTAAGATGATAGGTCTGACTTACTGTGAGGGTGATGCTCCTGTGCCTTAAGCAGGGATCTGCTTCCTGCAGGTGTGTTGGCTTTTGGCCTGGGTGCTGCCTGGCTTCAGCTGTGGCTCTGCAAGCAGCAGAGAGCAGTGCAGTGTGCCAGCTCTGTGCTGCTGCATAGGCACGAGTCCTGTCTGTGCATCCTCCCTGCGTCGTGCACATTTGTATTTTTTAGCAGGTCTCAACGTGCATTTGATGAGTTCCTTTTTTTGAGACCGTAAAGTAGGGTGTAATACATCTTTTTCTGACTTTCAGTCTCAAACACTTAGAAAGTTGGTATATGTACATTATTTGTACTGTATAAGTGTTGGCAACAGCAGGTTCTACAAGTGGGATGAAAATTAGTAACCTCTAAGTGCATCACATGCAAAAAAATGGAGAACAGCTTCAGTCTCCCGCTCTGAAAAGACAAGCTCTCAGACAAGTTCACACTAGTGGCATCCAGTCACTGATGGAATTGCAGAGGTGCATTGCTGTGCTGTCAGAAGTCTACAGACTGTTCCATGTTTTGTGGAAGGACTGGAATTCTGCATTGCTCCCTCTATATCCTCCCTGGAAACAGCAAGTCTGTCTTCTGTTAGTTCAGAAAAATAATTTCAAACTACGTACGAATGGAGAGAGACTATTTACAAAAGCATGGAGTGACAGGACAGCGGGGAATAGATTCAAACTAAAGAGTAGGTTTCGATTAGACAGTAGGAGGAAGCTCTTCCTGGGAGGGAGGGGAGGCCCTGGCACAGGGTGCCCAGAGAAGCTGTGGCTGCCCCTGGATCCCTGGCAGTGCCCAAGGCCAGGCTGGATGGGGCTGGGAGCAGCCTGGGACAGTGGGAGGTGTCCCTGCCATGGCAGGGGTGGGACGAGATGAGCTTTAAGGTCCCTTCCCACCATTCTGTGATTCTGTGCATGATAACTTGGTGTTCTTTCAAGGATAACTTTCTGTTTTGTCTCCTTTTTCTTCAAGAAAATTACCTGGGACACGCAGCAAAGAACGCCGTGATCACAGTCCCTGCTTACTTCAACGATTCTCAGAGACAGGTACTCATCAAGCTGTGAGATTTTGGGGCTTATAAATTGCTCAGTTTCTCTCAGCTGTCAGCACTCTCCTCTTTCCTCCTCAGGCTACCAAAGACGCTGGGCAGATTGCTGGCTTGAATGTCCTGAGGGTGATTAATGAACCAACAGCAGCTGCACTTGCCTATGGGCTGGACAAGTCTGAAGACAAAGTGTAAGTGCCTGTGCATAACACCAACCCTCTGAGATAAACCTGCTGGGATTTGCCTTTCCTGCTTACTGGGCTTTAGAGCACTGCTTGGAGTTCTGCCAAGGTGGCCTCAGAGCTGTGAGTGAGAGCTCTGTAATGGCACCTCTGTTCTGTGCCAGCCAACCTTGGTAGAGAGAGAGTTCATAACTTGCAGCTACAACTTAATTATCAAACTTGAGTGTCAATTTAATTACCTTTCCCACCGGTGGGAGTGGCTAAGGACAGCTGGGTGATGGGGCTGTTAGCAGAGGTGCTGATGGGCAGCACAGGAGCCGTGCTGAGGTGTGCCAGCTGCCCACGTCTTGCAGCTTCCCTGCCTGCATTCTCTGTCACTGTCAAAGGTGGTCACAGAAGTGCATGCTTTTTGTTAGACATTCTGTATTTCTGAGGTAGATGATAATACTGGGAAAGCCTCACATTTTGAAAAAAAAACCCTAATAGTTCTGGTGTCCTTGCTCTGCCATTGGATGTGAGAGTGGTTTGGAAGAGGCAGGAACTGCCCTCTCTGAAATAATGGGCAAGGGTAGGCTTTGTGCAGCACATCTTCCAGGGACTCCCACACAGTGAGTGCTTAAGGGATATGGACACTTTGAGATTATTCAATGCTGTCTTTAGAGGGGCTTTTAACTGTCATGGGCAGCAGTGTGAGTTCTGCACGTCGTCTCTTGAGGAGAGGGAGTTCTGAGCTGCTCAACTTTGTCTGGAAAGTCATGTCCTGCCTCTCTCCCTGCAGCATTGCAGTCTACGACCTGGGTGGTGGCACTTTTGATATCTCTGTGTTGGAAATCCAGAAGGGAGTCTTTGAGGTGAAGTCCACCAATGGTGACACTTTCTTGGGTGGAGAAGATTTTGACCAGGCTTTGCTACAGTATATTGTGAAAGAGTTCAAGAGAGAGGTAAGGTGTCTTTTGAGAACATAGTCCTGTAATACACTGCTTTTCAACCTCACTTCTGTAGAAGAATGGGAATTCTCTTAAATTATTAGGACTTGATTTGTCACCTCTGGCACAGTTGGAATTTAAGAGGATTAGACACTCTTTAGCCTGGCTTCTACTTCTTACACTTGTTTTCTTGAAGTGGAATATCCCTCTCCTGGAAGACATAGAATAGCAGAACTTTGCCTTTTTTCTCTCTCATGTAGCAGGACTATCCCTATACACAGTCTGCTTACTTTTAAAAGTAAACACCTGTGGTCCGATTGAATGTGACAGCACAGATGCAAACAAGGGTTGCTGCGAGGAAACTGCAGTGTGATTCCAACTCCTTTGCTAATTCAGTCCTGTCTTTTCATTCTGTGATGCAGGAGCCTTTCCAAGCTTCTCTGTAACTTGCTGTATGATCACTTGCAGAGCAAAGAGGGCTGGCAGGTTGGAAATGCTGACTGCCTCTGCCAGCAGGGAGAGAGCAGCACAGTGCACATAGCAGTCTGCTCTAGAAATAGCTTTACAGTCAAGAGCTGTGAGAAGGTGAACGGCAGTGCAGTGACTCCTGAGCAGGTGCTGAGCCTCTGTTAACCCTGTTTTTGTCACTCAGACGGGTGTCGACCTGACTAAAGACAACATGGCCCTTCAGAGGGTGAGAGAAGCATCAGAGAAAGCCAAGTGTGAGCTTTCGTCGTCTGTGCAGGTACGTGCCTGGATCCAAAGCATCCAGTACAGACTGGGAGACACTGAGTTCTGCTCTGGGTTTGTTTACAAAGCTGTCTGACATTGTTTTTTCTTCTGTGTGACCCAGTGGCATCACTGGCACAGCAAATCCCTCAGCAGGGTGGGCTTTCGGAGCACGGGGAGCTGGTGGAAGCTGAGTTGTTGGATCTGGGTTCTGCCCTTTTTCTGGCACCACATCTTCTGATCTTGCAGGGAATGTCACCTCGTTCCCAACCTGTTCTGTACTTCAGAAGTGTCATGGGCATCAGGGAATTCACCTGCAGCCACTGCTGCTGGGTTATTGGAACCACTTACAGCTCTGTGCAAGCAGTTCCAAAACCTTGGTGCTACTCATCCCACTGAAACAGCTAATTTGTATAGTAATTCCTATAAAGAATCTTGACTTACTTGCCTATAGATGAGTTGTCTGGACAATGGGCACCCTCCTTCCTTTTTTCCATCAGCTTTGTATATTAATGCAGTCAAGCGTGTCTTTTATTCATTACTGAATAAGGAACTGGAGAAGCAGCAAGTTGGGAGTGTAATAGTCCTGGCTAAGTGAAATTAAGGTCAATTATATAGTAATTGAAATGGGGGCTCTGCCAAGTTCTAGGTTCTGAATAAGCATCTTTAATTTTATCTGATGGTGGTCTTTTTGCTGGGCAGTGGGGAGCTCATAGCAAGGAGTTGAGGGCAGTCACAATGGCTGCATAGTTCTGCCAGAGACATAGCAAGCTCTGTTTTATGAGCTCAAGAGCTGGCAGATGTAGTTTGTTCATACCAGGAAAGACTGAGTTCCTTAACTCTTGAGCAGTGAAAGGAAAACAACTTGCTTTTGGCCCCATTTTCCCCTAATACTTTTGGCCATGCTGTTTATAAAGTGAGTGCACGCCTCTAGTCAGTGGCATGGCTTTAATTCTTGTGTAAACTTAATCTCTAGATCTTAAAGCACTAATGTTTTAATTGCTTTGGTTTGTGGTGTCTTTTGATGTCAGCATGACTCAGCACTCAAATCAGATGATTCCAGTGTAATATTTGCTTTAAAAATCCAGCATGTGACAAACAGCCGTAAGAAGTGGAGATTGTGGTCCCTTGCTCTAATTAACTTTGTGTTAAATGGCAGCAGACTGGCTGTTAAACGTGACCTGTTGGCATTTAGAAAACAGTCCATGAGTTACTTCCTTCAAGGAGTTTACCTGGTGTGGAATGTTAGTTGGCAGAATCTTTGGAACTCTGAGGATGGGCTGTCTTCTGGGTTGTGCTGAAGGAACAGGATTAAGGTTGTCACTTCCAGTGTTTCTGCTCTTACTTCCTGGCTATGACAAATTGTTTTTCTCAACAATGAAAGACCTTGAAGTAACAACGTATTAAAGTTTGGGTTTGACAGTTGTAACAGCGAGGTGTGGAACAAAATAATTCTTTTCTCTGAAACGTCAAACATAAAAGTGTGCCTGCTGCCTCTTAAACTGGGCTGAAGGGTGAACAGCCACATAGATGCCTCAGTACAGGCCGAGCAGAACCTGTAAGTTGATGGAAAGCCCATTCCTGGTTTTCACTGTGAGCCTGTTTCCGTGCCACAGACTGACATCAACCTGCCCTACCTGACCATGGACGCCTCTGGACCAAAGCACTTGAACATGAAGCTGAGTCGGGCGCAGTTCGAGGGCATCGTGGCTGACCTGATCAAGAGGACAGTGGCCCCCTGCCAGAAAGCCATGCAGGATGCTGAAGTCAGCAAGAGTGACATTGGGGAAGTCATCCTCGTCGGTGGCATGACCAGAATGCCAAAGGTATGAGCTCAGTGCCTGTTCCGGGCAGGGCTGGCACAGCTGCCCTGTGCTTGCTGTTCAGGGGGTCAGAAGAGAGGAGCTGGGAGTGCTCAGAGCACACTTGGTGCTGAGGGTGCCATGGAAGCACTGCCCAGGGCCTCTTGTTCTTGCATGGCTCAGCTGGGAGCTGGGGGCTGCAGCTGAGTTGCCCTTTACAGAGTCAAGTGGGAGGTGCTGGGAGGTGAAAGTCCAGCCGCAGCCTGACTTTCTGGTGTGCACTGGACACGAGCAGCATTGTTGGAAAGTACAGGGCATTTCCTCTTGTTGTGGACTCCAAGTGGTAAAGGTACATTGCAGTGACAGCCATTTCTCGGGGAGCTGTGCCTTCTGAGGGATTTCCAGCAGTAGGAGCTGTGAAGAACCTGCACGAGCAGAAGCACCCTGGTACCTGCTGGTTGGGTGTATTCAGAGGTGTTCTGTATTCAGAGCTACTTGTTGGAGGCTGCTGTTGGCAGGCCCGTTTACCTGGCTCTTCCAGACGCTCCTTATCTAAAGCCTGGCCCTTACATTCTGGGAAGATAAACAGCAGCAGGTACCTTTAAGGCCTGCTGTGCTGACATGCACAGCCTTGCAGATAAGGTGCTGTCTGCAGGTGATTTACTGCTCCTGTTCCTGCCATCCCAGAGCCGAACAGGGATGTTCACTGCTCTCTCCAAGGGTGTGGCCTGTCCTTTCCTACAGAGAGCACCAAAACCTTACTCCACAGGGGTCAGCCAGGCTTGGACTCTTTGTTGCTTTGCAGGTCCTCTGTAGGACAGTAGGTGTGTACATGGTCCTGCTTGGGGTTGATTTGGGGTTTGGTGGGAGGGTTTTTCCTCCCTGTATTAATGAGCCTGGTGGCCGGAGGTGATACTCACCCAGGCAGGTGAGCCAGAGCAGCAAGATAAACAGAAACTGCTGCTCTGGCCAAAGCTCAAGTGGAGTAACTCTGCTATACGTTCCCAAAGTCCTTGTTGTTCCAGCTGGATAAAGGAAAAATTGTGTGATTACCTGTGAATAAAGTGGTGACAAACACAAGGCCTTTTCCTGGAACATGTATCCTTTAGGGGTGGAAGACAGGACTTAAATACTGATTTTTATTTTTCCTTCTTCCCCTCATAACCCCCAGTATGTGTGGCTTTGAGCTGGCAGAATGCTTTCCTGAGTGCCTGGAGTTACAGCTCTGCCTCTGAAATTAGTGCCAGTGTGTTGGACACAGCCCAGACGTTCTCTTGGGTACCTTGTTCTGCTCTCTTCCGCCTGCTAGGAGGGAATGTGGCTTCTCTGGAGCACTCCCATGGCAAGCACTCTGGGAGATGGCCCGTGGGTGGTTACAAGCATTGTTTTGTACTGTAAAATACACCTCCAAAGAAAAAGACTTGCATTTAAATGCATGCTTACACACAGAGTCCTCCTCTGTGATGAGCACTCTGGGCAGGTGTCTCCTGGCTGTGGTGCACAGTTGGGTGTTTGCTTCCAGCAATTTTTTAGGCACATCCCACTCACCTGTGCTGGTGTGCCCAACACCTGTACTCAGAGAGGAGCAGCAGCCCCCCCAGCCTTCCCGAGGAGGGCAGTTCTGAGCTGTGCTCTGGGGAACACCCTCAAGGTGTTCCTGTCTGGGTGCTTCAGCAGGGAATCTGTTGGGATCGTGAGCACAGGCCTTGGGAATGGGCTGAGCAGTGCAGAGCTGACAGCAGGGCTCAGAGTGCTGACACTGCACATCTGCTCTGCTGGAACTGCCCATGAAATAAAGACTTGGAAAATACTGTTCTTCATACAATTCCCTTTTATTTCCCTTTACTGCACACAAACACCGTGAACTGTGCTGCTGGATTTTTTACCTTCCCCACACTGTTCCCCCACTTCCCCACTGTTCCTCCACAGCTGTACTGTCCTTGGCAGCTGTGTCCTGCTCAGTGTTGGCTTGCACGGTTCCCGGGGAGCAGTCCTTGACTCCTAGATAAGCCTGGAAGGATCCCCTGGGAGTGTGGCTGGGCTGTGGGAAGGCGCTGGTGGAGGCTGCCTTGCAGCTGGCAGGCAGAGCCTCTGGAGAAGGGGCTGTCTGGGCTGGAGAGAGGGCGTTCGGTGCTGTGTGGGAGGATGGGCGGCGAGGGAGAGGCACAGACCTGAGGCGCGGGGTTTGTCTCAGGCTTCCATGGCAGCAGCAGCATAAGGACACAGAGCTGAGCCGAGGCTGCTCTGGCCGTGGTGGTTCCCCCATGGCTGAGCTGTGCTGTGTCTCCATTCAGGTGCAGCAGACTGTGCAGGAATTGTTTGGCCGTGCTCCGAGCAAAGCAGTCAATCCTGACGAGGCCGTGGCTATTGGAGCAGCTATTCAGGGTGGGGTGTTGGCTGGTGATGTGACAGATGTGCTGCTGCTGGATGTAACTCCCCTCTCCCTGGGCATTGAGACTCTGGGAGGTGTCTTCACGAAGCTCATCAACAGGAACACCACCATCCCCACCAAGAAGAGCCAGGTAAGAGCTGACTCTGGGTGCACGGGACTTTGCTGATGCTCTCAGATGACTCAGGGTAGGCCACCCAAAGCATCCCAGGAGATGGCAAGAGAAGCAGTGGAGAAATCAGGTTTAGTGTCAGCCACTGAGTGTCTCTGGTTATTGGTGTGCCCAAGAGGGGAGGGCAGTTGAGTTAATGGATGCCAAGATATCCCAGGATGGTCGAGGCCTGCTCAGGGTTGTTGCACTGTGTGTGCCATGATGTCAACTGTCAACACATCATTCTGAAGAAGAATTGTGTGGAGACCTTCCAGGTTCTGAGCACCACGCCCATGGAGAGTGCCTTGCTTGGCTGTGTACCTCCGAAGGGATTATCTTTCCTCTGCATTGTAATGTCCTGGTGACTTGGGTGTGATCCTTTCCTTCCCTTGGCCTTGTCTGGCCCTGCTGCTGTGTGCTCTCTGATAACACCTGAGCTGCCTGGGGCGTGGGCTGGAGCCTGCTGCTTCAGGGGGAGGTGTTCTGGGGTGTGGTGGCTGCCCTGGAACCTGCTGCTGCCGTGGATGGGCAGTTTTTGTGTCCTCAGGTGCATACAGGACAAGATAACAGTGAGCTTGGCTCTTGCTAGCCTTGATGCCTTGTAGTTTTGTCAGAGGAACGTGAGAACAACAAGCATTTCATGATTTTCCCTTCCAAGTAGCTTCCTTTTATTCCTTGTTGAGTCAGCTTGTAACTGCAGATGTTTGTGTGTTCTAATTGGCTGTGCAGTAACTTCTTGTTCCTTTTCCATAGGTGTTCTCTACAGCTGCTGATGGGCAAACACAAGTGGAGATCAAAGTGTGCCAGGGAGAGAGAGAGATGGCCAGTGACAACAAACTGCTTGGCCAGTTCACGTTGGTGCGTTGCCTTCTCTTTTTGTGACCTTAGACCTGACCTTCTCGGAGACATGCAGAGCTTCCTCTGTTTCAGCTGCCCCCTGAAGGCAGTGTGGGGGGGGAGTCATCTTACAGAAGACATTTGGCCCTGTTTGTAGTACGAAAGCAGCCTCCAGAGGCACAGCCTGGCCCTGGGGCAGCCTTTCTGTGGCAGAGGACCAGCTGGCATTTCAGATGGAGCTCAGAGTTTCTGAGCAGTCTCATGTGGCACTGGGGCTACTGCAGCTTTAGGACCTGGTCACCAAGAAGGGCTCTCTGGGTATAAAAAAGCCTGTGCAGTACCAGGACCAGCAGATAACCTGAATGCTGGGCTTTCCTCTGGTGTAGCAAAGATGGGACTTGGAGCAGGCTCCAGGATATCTGCAGTCCCCAGGGGAACCCGTTCCAGCCTAGTGACCCCCTGGGAGTGGAGTCAGTGTGAGCCAAGGTACCCCAGGGTGTTTGTGGCCTGGCTGGGATTGCAGGGTGTGTGCCATGATGTTAAACTGTCAACACATCATTCTGAAGAATTGTGTGGAGGCTTTGTGAACTGAGCACCAAGCCCTGCTCGCTGGGGAACAGATGTGCTCCAGGATTTCTAGGGGCAGAGTGGGGCTGCCCAACCAGCTCCCTGAGCAGAATGGGTTTGGTCAGTGCTGGCAAAGTTTGGCACTGTTAAACTGTTCAGGTTTGTCTGAACTTCCTAGGAAGAGCCCTGCAGAAAGGAAGGGGCTTTGCCTTTCTCTTGTACTTTTGGAGGAAGCTGTGCTGCCTCTCACGGTCTTAAAATGGTTCCTCAGAGGTGGCCAGTGAAGTCTGTGAGCAGAACTGAGGAAATGGAGCATCCTGCCATAGCTGTGGAAGAGGGGCTTGTGTAGCAGTAAAGCAGAACCTGTACCACCTTGGAACTAAACCTAGGAGTTCCCTCTTGTGGTTTTTGCGCACTTGTCCAGGGCGGAAACCTGCATCCCAGGAGCTCTGTCAGGATACCAGTGCACAAATGGTGCCAGCAGGTCCTTAGAGGACTCAGCTCTGAGGGTTGGTTAAGTGGCTGGTTCAATGTCAGATCCCCAGGGTGATGTGCCCAGCGCTCATCCCCTGAGCTCTGTCCCTGTGGGAGCTGATGGCCACCCCTTGTCATTCCTCAGGTCGGGATCCCTCCGGCACCGCGGGGAGTGCCCCAGATCGAGGTCACGTTCGACATCGACGCCAACGGCATCGTGCACGTGTCAGCCAAGGACAAGGGCACCGGGCGGGAGCAGCAGAGTGAGTGCTCTGGGGCTGCCGGGGCAGGGAGGGGAGCAGGGACCGCCGAGGGCGACACCAAGTGACTCCGGGGGAATGCAGTGCTGCCTGGATGGCATCCCACAGTCCAGGGTGGGGATGGAGCCTGTGGCTCGATGCTTGGGTCACCCTTACTCTTCAGTCTGTTGCCAGTGCAGCACAGATGCGGCTGAAGTCATCTGAGCCTGTGTCTGCCCTGGAAAGGAAGGCAAAATGAGGTGGGCAGAGGGAGAAGTGAGAGCTGAGCTGTGGGTTTGTTCTAAGGCAGTAAAGCTTCTGTAAGCACACAGCCTCTGCCCTCTCCTTTAACCTCCTGACAGAGGCTGCTGCCAGTGGATGCTCTCCTTGCATGTTAGGCAGAGATGAGCACCTGCCTGTGCCAAGTCAGTGGCAGGGTTTCACCACATTCCAAGTGGTTTTGCCCTGTGTGACAGTCCTGCCTTGGTCTTGCCATCTGGAGTAATTGCAGCAATGTGAGCAGAGTGCAGCTGTTTCCTGGGTTTCCTGCATGGCTCAGCTGTGTCCCAGTGCCCAGCTGCTGGGCACAAAGGTAGGGTCACTGGTGTTGGTGGGCTGTGCTCCTGCTGCTTCACAGGGGTGTCGTGTGTCACCGAGGTGTTTGGGGCAGCCACGTGTGCCCTGTGTTACCCTGAAGGGACAGAAATTGGGGTTGGGGAATGCAGCACCTTGTATGAGCTGTCCTTGAGCTGTGCTGCTGGGAGTGCTGTTCCTTTGGGAACACACGGGGATTGCTGTCTGTGAGCCTGGCTGCATGCAGGTGCCAGCTTTTGAGGGAGAAGTCAAACCAGGAAGATCTCTGGCTCCAGGGTGTGTCGTGTACAGCTGAGCAGACCAGCCCTGTGCCAGGACCCAGTTTGTTTGTAATTACACCATTATAAAGGTCTGGAGATTGGGATATTTTGGAGCAGCAGGTTTTCCCTGTAACCACTTTGTTCATTTCCATCCACTTAGGCTGGAAGTGTCTCTAGCTGGCAGGAGGCTCAGGGACTTCAAGCTGTCAGTGTGTTCTGCTCTGTGGTGCAGTGAAATGTTGGGCCCTGTGTGCTGGGGTAATTAACGACACAGTTGACAGTTTCTAAAGCTCTCTGGTGGGTTCAGGAGATTAATTTGAAGCATTTACCTGATAGAAAATAGAACTCTCTTCTCCCTTACAACTGGAAGCCTCTGTACTGCCCTTCAGCTGTTTCTTGGAGAGAACCTTTGAGCAGTGAAATGCTCCAGTTGGCCAAAGTATTAACTATGCACAGCTCGAAGATGTGTGCTGCTTTTAATCACACTGCTTGGCTTTTTGGCAGCAGTTTGGTACCAAAACCACCCTGCTCGTTACTTTGATTTCCTTGGAGATCTGGGATGTGTGACAGCCTTCTACTGCTGAGTAAAAGGCAACCAGAATTACTTTTAGCTGCCTACCTGTATGTAGGATGTGGTCCTAATTACAAAGCTGAGTTGCTTATCTCACACCACACCTTATCCAAAGGACACACCTGTGTGTGTATCTTTGCTCAGGGTTTTGTACCATTGACAGATACTCCACAGAAAACTTCCTTTAAATGGTGATTGTAGTATGCACTTCTGTGGGCATTGTGATGTCCTGGGTGTTGGTCTTACTGCAGTGAAATTACACTAATTCCTGCAGTAAAGCCCAAGTCTAGACTATGCTTTTTGACACTGCTAGAGGGGAGAAGACCAAGGAGGGGATGTGTAAGAGCCTGCCCATAGACTCATGCTCCATTTCCTTACTAAGGGCAACGTGGGGAGCTGGTGGCAAATGTTGTCTTAGCCTGCCACCAGCCTGGGCTGCTTTCCAACAGGGAAAGGAATCTTTGGTGAAACCATTCCTTCTTTTTGGAATTTTTTTTGTTGGTTGGGTTTTTGCTGAAAGGTTTGTTTGTTTCAGGGGTTTTAGTTTTGATTTTTTTTGTTGTTGTTCTGTGGTTTTAATTTGGGATGCTCCTTTGGTTTGAAGACTTCGGTGCACCGTCCCTTTTTAGGAGCATTACCTGAAGACTGGCCACAGTGACTGGCAGACCAGCAGGCAGGAAGTGTCTGGCAGAGCTGGGGCGTTGTAGATCCAAGAGATGAGGCTTTTACTTTGCCAGCAGCATCAGTGGCTCTTTGAAGAGCGGCTGTCTTTGCCCTGCCCACAGGGCCCCTCCCCAGGTGCAGTCTCTGAGCGAGGCTGCTGCTGTTAGGTTGGGGAATAATCCTCCTCTCAAAGGTGAGAGCGGATCCTTTATTCATGTTCTTCTCTGCTGCAGTTGTTATCCAGTCCTCTGGTGGCCTCAGCAAAGATGAAATTGAGAACATGGTGAAGAACGCAGAGAAATACGCAGAGGAGGACAGGCGGAGGAAGGTAATGGGGGTTACGGGCTCTTCCAGGGAGCAGAGGACCTGCTGCTTTCACCATTCTGTGCCATCGACTGTGCCCACCCTTGGGAGGCTCTGGGCTCTGCTCTGTGAGCTCTTAGCCAAGTATCTGCTCCTTTCCTTATGTTCAGTTGACACTCCAGGGTTGCAGGACGGTGTTTGCAGAGGCATTTGGGTCTTGGGGTTGGGTTGGGTGCCCTGCCCTGTGTGACTGCACTGTACTGCTCCCCGGGGAATTCCTGGGACATGCAGGCAGCCGTGACCAAACCCACCTGCCTGCTGCTCGTGGCAAACAGCTTTGCAGCTCTGCTGGGGGTTTTTGTCATCACTGCTCTCCACTGTCCCCCTTGGCTGTGCATTTGCAGCCAGCCTGGGTGCTCCCAGCCGTGCTCTGGTTAAATGGAGCAGTGTGGGATAGTTAAGCTACTCCTTCTGAGCTTACTCTAAAGCTTAATTTATAGAACCTGCCAGACAAAGCAGCGCCTCAGCCCCTTCCTTCCTAAGTCCCACCGTGGGCCAGGTCTCAGGGTGGCACCTGGAACGCTGTGTCTGTGTGAGCAGTGCTGGCCTCTGTGCAGGAAATCCTCACTGGCCCTGTCAGGGAGAGACTGGCACCTGCCATGGTGGAGTGATTGGACCTGTGATATGCACAGGATTAATGGTTGGAACTAATTGGTTTAATGAGGGTAGTACTAATGAATTATGCAACTAAATATAGAGCATTGATTTTTAAGCAGACAGCACAGGCTGACTCTGGGATGTGGCAGCAGCATGTTTAGTGATGGCTGAAACTGGCACATGGAATTGATGCACTTTGTGTCCTTCAGTCTGTAGGAGCCTGTCTCAGGTGTCCAGACCGTGCTGTACATCTTGCCCCCAGGAGGGAAGGGATCAGAAGAGGACTGATGGGGAGAAGGCATAGAATAAATTCCCAGGAAGCAGCACTGCCTTGCCCCAGAACCTCTAAAGCCACAAAGCAGTGGCTGATGGGCATTTGTAGGTTAGCTGGAGAACCTTCAAAGACCTTGCTCTGAAAGTCCCACTGTTTCAACAACCTCATCGTTGCCATGGAGCATAGGGGGAGGTCTGGCATTTAAAGAGACTGCACTGAAAACTGTCCTGCTGCCTTACTTTGTATCTTAAATTACTGCATAAGCTTCCTCTCTCTTGTAGTCCTGAAGTGGGACTCACCCCTGTCCAGTGAACTCTCAGAGGAAGGGGATGAGGTTATTTTAACTAACACTTCTCTTGATTTGTATAACTGTAATTCTCAAAATCGCCTCATTAGACTTCTTATCCTGGTTTTACTGCCATGAAAGTATCAGGAATGCATAAATGGGAGTTTTTGTAATAAGGGAACACGAGTTCCACCCAGCATTTGAGTTGTCTCTAGTGCCCCTGTTGCTGGAGAAGCTTAAGGATGTTCTCCAGAAGCTCTGGTGCTTTCCCAAGGAGCAGAGTGTGCCGTGCTGTCCCCGAGGTCTCTGTCCTTTCCCACGTGCCAGCAGTGGTGCTGCATTGGTCACTTCAGCTCAGGGCAGTGCATGTGAGTGTGAAAGCACGAGGGCTGGCTGGCACTGACTGCTCTCAGGGCCCTGTGGGGCCACAGTGCACCCAGAAATGGTTTGCTTGCATTTCTTCTTGCCCTGCTGCCATGAAGAAGGACCCTGGGTGGGAACTTGAGTGGAGCTTGGCAGTTTGGGGCATGATGTGTCACCACCTGTGTCACCAGTGGCAGCAGCCCTCAGGAGCTCTCTCCCCCAGGAACGCGTGGAGGCTGTGAACATGGCCGAGGGCATCATCCACGACACGGAGTCTAAGATGGAAGAGTTCAAGGATCAGCTGCCAGCAGATGAGGTAGGTGGTTTCTGTCCTGGAGTGCTGAAGCTAAATCCCTTACAAAATCATCGCTCGCATCCCACTTAACTCCCAGCTGGCTCTGGCCAGTGGCGCCAGCTCTGGCCGTGTTCCTGTGCTGGCTGAAGGTGGCACAGCCCTGCACCTCTGGGTGTGGCCCTCGATGAGAGGGATGAGTGTGGCTGATGGAGGATGGACAGACATCCTTAGAGGAACAGGCTTTGGGTGATGGCAAGTCACCCATTTCAAAGTGCGGGGTCTGTGTCACTGAGATCTGAGCGCCTGGGAAGCTGCTGATGAGAGGTTTCTGCAAGAGCTGTGGCCTTGCAGTGCTGTGATAAGGGCTGTGCTGTGGCTGGCTCCTCAGAGGAGGGGTTTGCTCAAGGCTGGAGATTGTGGACAGTGCCTGCCCGTGTTGGGACAGGGACAGAGCTGCTGTGCTCTCCTGGCAGTGCGTGCACAGCACCCAAGAACTTGGGGGCAATAAAAATCAGTGTCCACTTAACTCCAACTTTTCTCTCTTTGAAATGAAACAGATATTTCATATCCAAGAGTGCTTTTCACACCACTCTGAGGCAGTGCATTGTGAATTTCAAAAGCCAAGTTTAGAAGAGTGTGTCTAATTACTAACTTAACAACTTTGGGAAGCAGATTTAAAGGGCTCCTGGGGGCTCTGAGGTGTCTGAGGGAACATGATTATGGTTTGTTGGTAGCAGCCTCTGGTCAGTTAAAGGCTGTTTCTCAGCCAGCAGATGGGGACAGGACAAGGGGTAGTGGTTTTAAAGTGACAGAGGGCGGGGATAGGTGGGATATTGGGAAGAAGTTCTTCCTGTGAGGGTCCAGAGAAGCTGTGGCTGCCCTGTCCCTGGAAGTGTCCATGGGCAAGTTGGATGGGGCTTGGAACAACTTGCTTGAGTGACCGTGGCAGGGGGTGGAATGAGAGGATTTTTAAGGTCCCTTCCCACCCAAACCGTTCTGTGATTCCTTGATATTGGCTGGCTCTGTGTTTGGAATTACAATCACTGGAGTTTGCTCTCCCAGGAGCACGGAGCCTAAACCCCTGTTCCCTGCAGGGACGGACTGTTGCCTGTGGCGTCCCCGGGGAGGTGGGGCCCTGCTGCCTGTCCAGCAGCCTGCCAGGGGAGGAGGCAGTGCCAGCCTGTGTGAGGGACTGACAGATGGCTCCGGGCTGGGCTGAGCCCGCTCTGTTGGTCTGCTCTGAGCTCCTGCTCCCACGGGCAGCACGGGGATTAACCGGGGCACGAGCAGCCCTGCTCGCAGGCTCCCTGACAGACCTGAAATATCCCTGAAAACCAGCTTGCTGTTCCCTCCTTGCCCCTGGCTGGCCGACTCACAGGTGAGCTGTGCCAGGCACGGAGCACAGCCTTGGCCAGCTGTCAGGCCCCGCAGGGCTCTGTCCTTGGCGCCTCTGCCCAGACAGCACACAGGGCCCCACTAATGCCAACTGGGACACTGTTAGTGGAGTGGACAGGTGCCCACTGGGAACTGGGCACAGTCCTAGGCCCTGCAGGCTCCCTTTGAGGCTTAACTTCATGGCTTCTGGCACAAAAGGGTAGTCTTGCTGTGGCCAGTAGGTGGTGAAATGACAGGATGGAGATTCTCAGTGAGCCAAGTGCAGCATTTCACCTTGGGGTTTTGTGTCCTTTTTGCAGTGCAACAAATTGAAGGAAGAAATCGCTAAAATGAGAGAACTTCTGGCTCGTAAAGATAGTGAAACAGGAGAGAACATCAGGCAGGCAGCAACCAGCCTGCAGCAGGCTTCCCTGAAGCTCTTTGAAATGGCATACAAGAAGGTAGGTCCATGGTCGGTGCACTTCCAGAGGCCTCGGATGGGGGGGGGCGGGTCAGGACACCAAACTCCTGGGTAAGTAAAGTAACTCCTGATGTTACTTAAGGGTGATTGTAAAATGTGATTCCTGTTCAGTCTGCCTAAAGCCACAGTGGAAGGCCATTGGGATTTTCCTCCCCACCTCCTTCCCAGTGAAAGGCCCTCCCAGGCACTGGGATGTGGCCAGGGTGTGTTTCCTGTGCAGGGAGGTCTCCCAGGATGGCAGTGGCACACTGCCCAGGTGACCTTGCTGGTGCTGAGCTGTCCTTACTGGGGAAAGCTTCTTTCCTGATGTCAGCCAAACCTTCCGTGCTGCAGTGTAAGCCTGTGACGTCCCCTGGGAAAGGGAATAATGGGAAGATTGTTTCCTTCCTCTCAGAGCTCAGGCAGAGATGAAGATTTCCCTCCTCCAGTGGACATTGCTCACTGCACCGAAGGAGGTTCTCTGGGCTGGAGCTGACCACAGTGGCCCGCCAGGGAAAAATGTCCAGGAGAAGCAGTTTGTTATTACCACAAGTAATAAACCCATTTGTTCACAGATGGCCTCGGAGCGAGAGGGTTCTGGAAGTCCAGGAGATCAGAAGGAAGAGAAGCAATAAGGAGTCTCTGTCTTGCCTTGACTAGAGAATGATGAAGAGGTCGATTTTCTTGATGCTTGGGAGAGAAGGGACCTTCCTGAGCAGCAAGGGGCAGAATTCAGACTTACTGTGTTTTTGCAGTATTCTATATATAAAATTCTTTAATGTATAAACTTAGTGATGTGTCTGCTAGATAAATTGTCACTTGATGAAAGTTAATTCATGCCAGACAAAGTTATGAGTTTGGCCCCAGCGTGTTCCCCTGAGCACCTGGGGGCTGGCTGATCATTTAATATTTGACACAATGGTGTAGTAAATCCGAGATCCAAGCTTGGAAACCATGTCACTAAATTGGGGGGTGGAGATGGAAGCTGTGCTGGAATGGGGAGGACAGTGAGGCCTGCGTGGCCCGTCCTTGTGGATCTGAGGACCCGGGAGTAGGTGGAGGCCTGTGAGCAGCAGGGGCAAGGCTGGCGATGTCGCTGGAGACCATTTAGCCCTGAGCTAGGCTGGTACCCTTGTTCTGAAGGAAAGGGGCTACTTCAAACTCAGCTGTAACATTATTTCCTACAAAAGAGGCAGTGTGGAACTTCAATACTTTGCTTGTCTGAGCCTTCTGCTCCATCCTGTGTCTGTTCTCTGCTTACGGTAAAACAATTTCCTTGATAATAAAACTGTTACTGGATCCATTCTGGATTTTTTTAAAATAAAAGCAGAAAAGTGTCCAACATGGAGTTCCTGGTATCCTGGCCTTTGCTGGAGAGCACGAGCACTTCACAGCCTGTGAGAGCTGCAGAGGAACAGCCAGGCAGCTGTAGCTTTCTGGAACTTGTGCTTCATTCACAGCCACAAAGGAGGTCTCTGGTGTCAGGCTGAGGGTGGGCTCTTCCGAGAGCGTCACTCCTGCTCCCATGAAGTTCTGTGACTGCAGTGGCAGTGGGACTTCACCCTCGGGCACTTTGTGCTTGGGCTTAGCCTTATAAAAACAGGGTCTGGGCTTGAGCAGCACTTGCCTACTGTGGCTTCCAGCAGCCCAGCCTTCCAGGGCAGTGCGTGAATGTAGCTGTGTGTCCTTTTCCCCCATCTCTTACTCTGTGTCTCATCAGCCGGGAAGAAAACTGGGTTTGCAGCTGCTTTGTCCTGCCAGCTCAGGAGGGAGGAAAGGACGTTTTTTGTGCTGGCACTCAAGGCAGTTTCCTGAGTAAGAGAAGCTGTTGGGGAAAGCTACACGTGCTGATTCTGTGAGCTCTGTTAAGCGAGAGGCTGGAAGGAACCAAGATTTAAAACCTTAAGAGAGTAGTGAGAAGCTACCTGAAGGGAGAGGGAGCTGGAAACCTTCTGGCCTGGTGCAGCCACAGGGGGAGGAAGGGGCAGTCCCTTGGCTCTTCACAGCACTTTGGAGTGTTGTGCTCCTTACTGCAAGTAACGGAGGAGTTGGACCCAAAATTCAGTGCTTTGCTTTCAGCTGGGGAGGTGCTGGGGCCTGGGGCTCCTGGCTCTGCAGTGGCTGGGTCCAGGCTGGCTGGGGGACTGGCACCTGGCTGACTGAGCACAGGTGTGCCAGGGGTGTACAAGTGCCACGGAGTGACAGGGGGTGGCTCTAGGCCCTGTTAAGTGGCAGATGTGTTTGTCACAGGCAGGTAGTGGCCGGCTGAGGTGTCCCTGGACCCTGTGGCTGGGTGATTTCCTGGAAGTTCTGAGGAACATTTGGCTGAGGATGTGTGTGTCCGTGGCACCTGCTGCTCCCAGCTGTGCCACCCAGCTGTGTGTGGTGTAGGTGTGCAGCCCCTGCCTGGGCCTGCCAATGGCAGCAGCGGCGGCTGTGCCTCTCCTGAGAACGATCTTTACAGAGCTCGATTGCAGGTGACTTCTGTCCTGAATTCCCTTCTGCTGCTGCTCCTGCCAAAGCCATCCCCTGGATAAAAGTACAGAAAAAGAGAAGGAATCCACTGGCAGAGCGAGTTGGGTATTTCAGGTGCTGGAGGGAAATGTCGTTAGGTGAAACAGTTTATGAACCATCCCCTGTGGCAGCTGTTCCTGCAGCAGGGCCTGCCCAGGCCAGGGGGATGCTCCCACAGCATTTCCTCTCTGCTGGGCTCCTGGAGCCTCCGGGGTCCTGAATCATTGATCAGGCTTGGCCTTTACTTTTTCAATGAATTATTGTCCCTGTCACAGTTTAAATACATTTTTCATAGGTGTTCTTTATTTATTAATGTGCTGTTGTTAGCTCCTCCTTTATAAGCTGGGGAAGGAACAGTGAAATCAGGTGATGTGTGGCATGCTGAGAACGGTTTCTTGCTGTGAAAACCTGCCAGGAAGGCAGAGGTGGGAGCAGTGACTCCTGTCCTGAGGCAGCGGCTGCTGCCCTCCCAGCAGTGGGAAGGCACTGCCAGCACTGGGGAAAGGCTGTTCGGGTCCATTTTCCATGGAGGCCAATACTTGAGGAAGTCTGTAGCTCCAGCAGTGCTGCAGCTCTGGAATAAATTACTGGTCTATGTCTGCCAGTAATTAAGAATAGTTTTGCAGAACTTTGGGAAAAAGGCACTTGAATGATGTCTGTGCTGTCTTCCTGCCTGGGTCCCTCGGTGTCCCCTGTGCTGGGAGTGGCTCAGGGCCAGGCACAGCCTGGGCTCTGTCAGCTGAAAACGGGTCAGTGCCACAAACGGGGCTGAGCGCGTCCCAGCTCACAGCTCCTGCCTGACGGATGGGAGGGGAGGCTCAGAGTGAGCCGGGCACAGGAATCTCCCCGTGCCTGCGGCGGCTCCTTTCCCTTTCCCTTTCCCTTTCCCTTTCCCTTTCCCTTTCCCTTTCCCTTCCCCTTTCCCTTTCCCTTTTGCCCAGCTCGGCACAGCCGCAGGCGCGGGGTGGGGACGGGAGCTGCTGCGCTGCCTGTGCCGCCAGGGGCTCGGCTGCCTCGGGAAGCGCTTCCAACGCCGCACAGCAGCAACGAGAGATGGAGTCTTTCCCAAGGAGGGCTGCCCTGTGCTGTGGGACGGCTCCTTTGCCAAACTCCGCTCCAAAGAGACACGAGGAGAACGTCTCTGGAGTTCAGCCGCTGTGCTCCCTCCTGCTCCCGCAGCGCGGAGCCACCCCCGTGTCAGCCAGCCGGGAATGCTGTGGGAGACCCGGCAGCAGCGGCGGGAGCAGGACCTGCCAGGGCAGCATGGGAGCCAGCGGGGAGGAGGAACCCCAGCGGGGCCCCTCGGAGCAGAGCCCCGAGATGGCACGGGGAGGGCGGCACCGCCAGGGAGGCGCGGGGTGTTCTCCGGCCCCTCTGCGCGCACTGCCCCGGCACATGAGGCACAGACACCTCCTCCGCTCCTAAACCCCGTGTAACCCACTGTCCTACCGCTCCCAGGAGGATTAGAAAGGGCTGTGGGAGCGGCTGCACTTGGAAAAAACACTTGTGAGGGTTGAAGCTGGTACCTGCTCAGTCTCAGAGGGGAAATAGAACTTTAAATGCAATCAGGGAGTTCAGTACTCCACAGCATTCCCAGCCTGAATCCAAACCCAGCACTGAGGCAGGTGCTGGGAAGAAACAAGCCCTCTCCCAGTCGAATCCAGAGCAGCAGGAACACTCAGAGAGCTCTTTGGGGAATCCTAATTTATTGACCTACACCCAGAAGGGCTCTCCGTACACCACAAACACCTGGCTGGGGCGCGGTGGCCGTCTCGGGGCAGCCTCCTGGAGACCGGTGAACCTCCACGGTCTCCTGGGGAGCGTCTGTGCCACCAAGCTGGGGCTGTTCCCAGCTGGCTCAGCCGCAGCGTCCTGGGAGCCCTGGGGTGGACGCTGGTGGCCGCAGGACGCCTGTGGCTCTGCCCCCTGCTCCTGGGAACACTTCTCTGGCTGCGGCTGGGCTCCCATTTCTGCTTCCCGGCTTTCCTCAGCCGTGTCAGTGCTCTGGGGTGCGCCGGTGGTGTCAGTCTCCCTGGGATGCTGCTGATCTCCAAGGGAGCAGGGAGAGCTGTCCAGGAGTTCCTCAGGGCCCGCAGGCTGGAAGGGCTTCCTGAGATTCTGGGAGGGATCGAGGCTTCCAGGAGCGCTGCACTGGGAGGGAGGCAGGAACTCGCGGAGAACGAAGGGTCTTCGAAGCGGGAGGATCTTGAAGGGCTGGCGGATGTCCGAGGGAACGCAGGCTGTTGGGAGGATCTCAGAGGGACGCGGGGTCTCAGAGACGGGGAGGTTCTCGGAGGGAGGGAGGTTCTCGGAGGGAGGGAGGCGGCCGGACGCAGGAAGGTCCTTGCAGGCTTGGAGGCCGTCAGAGGCGGTGGAGGCTCCTGGAGTGATGGTGGCTCTCTGACGGCCTGAGCTTCTCGGCAGGATGGTCGGTGTCCGCTGGAACGTCCTTGACGGGCTGGAGGCTCTGCCAGGGATGGCCACTGTGGGTGGGAGCAGCCTCTTGCAGGGCCGGAGACGCCTGGAGCAGCGGGACGAGGCACAGCAGGGCAGGTGGCCTCGCCTCCCCAGCTGCTGCAGCCGAGCCCTCAGCGCCCGCCACATCCCGGCGTAGAGCGGTGCCGGCGTCCCACGCGGGGCCCAGAGCAGCAGCATCAGCTCCTGCAGCTCCTTGGCCACGCTCACGCAGGGGCCGCAGCCACAGGGGACGCTCGTGGGGCTCACGGGACCATCCGGACGCGTCCGAGGACTCGCCTGAGGCCTGGAGGCCCTGGGAGCCACAGGGGCTGCTCGGCTCCTCCGTGGGCCCCTGGCCTGGGCCCCGGGGCGCTGTCGCAGCTTCCGAGTCCCGGCCTGCCGCCCCCGCGGTGCCCGGGGGCCAGTGGCCCACCAGACAGCCACGGTGGCCAGCAGCAGGGCAAGTGCAGAGAGCAGGAGGCCGCCGTCGCTCATGGCTCCGGTGCTTCCCATCGCGTCTGCACTGGCGGTGCTGGGGCCGGCCCGGCTCATACAGGGCTGGCCCGGTGATGTCACAGTGCTGGGCCAGGACACCGTGGGACATCACAGCCCGGCCTCACACCAGCGCTCACCCCCTTTGTGCCGTCACCGCCCCGCCAGCCTCGGGCAGCAGGGCCGCCTGGGCCCTTAGGCTGCTCATGGCCAGGAAAAGCCTGGGAGGGAAAATGGGAGCCCAGGCCACGGCAGTGAAGCGTTCCCAGGAGCAAGGGGCACCTCAGCAACAGGCCTGGTGCCACCTGTGGCCACCCTGTGGCTCCCAGGATGCGGTGGCAGCGCCAGCTGGGAACAGCCTCTGCTCTGGGCCTGAGGAGACCCTGCAGACACAGAGGCAGCTGGAGTTGCCCATGCCCAGGGAGCTCTCTGCCCTGGCTGCCGGCTCCAGGCACCTCCAGCAGTCGGAGAAGCCCCAGCCGCAGGGCATGGCAGGGGCACACGGGGAGCTCTGCTCCCCACACTGAGCCACGGCTGCTTGGGGATGGCCGGGGTGAGCCCCGGCCCGTCTGAGCCCAGAGAGGGGTCAGGAGGGTGCCCTGGCCGTGCCGAGGGACTGGGAGGTCGCTGTGACTGCTGTTCCCCTGTGCTCAGGTTTGGGATGTGGCACTGAGCTGGCAGGGGAGGGAATCACGCAATCACAGAATGTTAAAGAGCTCAAATGGACCTTAAAGATCATCTCATTCCAACTCCACTGCCATGGCAGGGACACCTCCCACCAGACCAGGTTTTCAAGGCCTTCTCCAGACTGGCTTTGAATGCCAGGAATGGGGCAGCCACAACCTCCTTGGGCAACTTGTTCCCGTGTCTCACCACCTTCACAGTAAAAGACTTCTTCCTAATACATAACCTAAATTTCTCCTCTTTGTACCACTAACTCCTTATCCTGTCACTATAATTCCTGATGCAGAGTCCCTCTTCAGCTTCCTGTCGGGAGTTTCATACACTGGCAGGGGCTGGGAGGTGTCCACACAACCTCCTCTTCTCCAGGCTGAGCAGACCCAACTCTCTCAGCCTGTCTCCATAGGAGAGGTGCTCCCCTTAGGAACCTGGTGGCCTCCTCTGGGCTTGCCCCAGCAGTTCCATGTCCTTATGCTGGGGACACAGAACTGTGATCCCTGCTCCAGGTCTGGCCCTGCCTGACCACGTTCATCCTGCAGGGTCAGGATCCGTGTCTGGCCAGTCCGTCCCAGCTGCTGTAACTGGGCAGGATTAGCATTCACCCAGGATCACCGGAGTGTTCCCCATGGCTCACGACAGCCTGACCTCATCCCTCGGCCATCCCTGCTGATGTCAGTCTGAGTCCTGCATGGGCCACCTGCAGCCTGGCAAGAGGGTGCCTGTGCCAGCCTCTCCTGTCGCCAGGCAGGGGCAGCAGCCGGCCGTGCTAGCGCTGCTTCCAGCCTGCTCTGAGTCACTCGCCGGCAGAGTGACAGCTCCATTCCCGGCACTGACAACTCCCAACTCTTGGCAAGGCAGCGATTAAAACGCAGACACCCTGAGAAGCGGCTCCGGGAGCTCTGCTGTCCTTCCCTTCCCAGGGGAGCAGGGCCGGTGTCCCGTCAGGGCCCCTGGCTGGGGTGGGAGCAGCTCCCACAGCTGCCCATGGAGCAACAGGCAAAGGTTTCATTCAGCAGTCTGGAGAGGGGGTAAAAAGAGGACAAAAAGGAAATTCTGCTCTGAAGGTCACAAAATCCCCCTGTGGCTGCTTCTAAGTGAGATGTGACCTGCAGCGGCTCTGGGCACAGCACCTTGGGGTCCACTGACGTTGGGTGTCAGTGCTCAAAGCATGTCCATGTTCCAGGTCCCTCTGAGCCCCCAGCAAAAGGCCAGCACACACCCTCAGCCTCCATTTCGCGAGTGCAAGAAGTTCTTCTGCTCACTTTGGGCTTCAGGCTGCCCTCAGGTGTTGCTTTCAACTGCCCCACTTGCAGTGTCCTGTCCCCTCCACTCCGCCCCTCTTCCCACACACACGGATCCCCCAGGAGGGGCCTGCCTTGTGTTCCCCTCTGCTCCCCAGCCTGTGCTGCACAGCCCACAGTGCTAGCAAAGCACATGGCCATACCCCTTGGTGGCAATGGGCTGACACCCCCAGCACCCCTGCAAGAGCCCCCGAGCTGCCACTCGCTGCCTTCAGGTGACCCAGGGTATCCTCTGCAGTGGTCAGGATCAGCTCCTGAGCCTGCACTTCCTTGGGCCTTCCTGGGGAAAGAGGAAAAGCCGGCAGGAAGGGGACTGCAGGGCAAGGCAAGCGATTCCTCCTGGACAATCTACAGCGAGGCCAGGCAGCACCTGCCTGCAGCATGGCAAAGGCATGGTGACACAGGCACGGTGACACAGGCACAGCCCTCTGGGAACCCAAGTGATTTCCTCCTCATTACCTGTTGCCACACGAGGCTGCTTTGAAGCTGTGTAGAGGTTGGTCTGGCAGCGGGGCAGCCCCGGGGCAGGCGCAAAGGCAGAGCTCCACATGGATGTCCCGTCCCTGCTCCCTCAGGGATCAGCAGCGGAGCTTTAGCAGGAGCAGAGCGGGGCCATAACTCTGTCCCTGTGAGGCCTCCAACCGCTTGGCTGCATTTGTCAGCTCCATAGGCATCTGTCTCAAAAGGGTGTCACTGGAAATGACAAAAATGCAAGGAGTTACCCCCAGTTTTCCATGGAAGCAGCACATCAGAGGCATCTGGCAGTGCCAAGGCAGGCCAGGGCTGCTGGCAGTGCTTCGAGGCCTATGGGGAGCTCCACATTAACTCCTCCACCTTCCTTGTTCCCCACAGGCAGGGATTTGAGGGCAGCTCCTGCTCTCTGCCTCCGGATGCCCTGAAGTTACCTTGAGTGATGCCAGCCTGACTTCAGGTGACCGGGTGTGAAAAGGTTCGTCGAGGCAGCTGCCAAAACAGCCACACTTCAGCTGCTTTCCTGCTTGCTGGGGTGGAAGGTAATGGGAAAAGCAGTGATGGATCAAACACAGCACGACATCAGGCTGCACCCTGAGTCAGGCTGAATCACACCGCCCTGCACGCTCTGTGGGAGGAGAGAGCGGGCTGGCAATCCAGGGCTGTCCTCAAGGCTTAGGGAGGGCTGGCTGGGGGACACGGGGGCTGCAAAGGACAGGAGCAGTGGGAAGGGGCGGCAGGGCAGAAATAAACCCACTGCAGGGGTGGGAGGGATGCAGGTGTTTGGCTCAGGTATTTAATTGCTCCACTGGTGCAATGAAGCACCAGTCAGATGCTTGGCTAAGTAATCATCCCAGGGGAACCACAGCAGGAACACGAGGGCTTAGGGTGGGCATTCAGCACAGAGCTGGTCAACCCCCAGCATCCTTCCAGGCTTCCCTGGTTCCACCACCATGATTCCAATGGGGCTGGCAACAAGCATCAGCCTGGAGAGCATCACAACCTAGCTCAGAAAGCAACCCCGAAGCAGCAAGGCAGCAAGAAGGCAGCTGGGAGGCCGCCTGTGTCTGCCAGCAGCTCACCAGACCTTCCTGCAGGCCAAGTGGCAGAGCCCTGTCACTCACTGAGGGTGCAGGGGACCAGAGGGAGCACAAACCACATCTCACCCCTCCACGACTGCAGCTGCCTTAATAAGGACCCGAGGTACCTCCAGGAACCATAATAATGAGGGCAATTAGCGCAACACAAACGAAAACTTCTGAATGCTGCACTCTGCAGATTTTTTTACCCTGATCTGAAGCAGCTGAGGTACAAAGCCAGTGGTTTTGGGAAGGCCCTGAAGGCTGGTCCCAGCCCTGCTGAGGGGACAGGCTGGCTTGAAGGTCACCAAGCTGTGCTGCGGTGGGAAGGCTGGCAGAGCTCAGCCTCACAGGCGGGGGAAGGCCCTGGGGACGCTCTGTCAAGGGGCTGTGCATTGGCACAAGTCTCCCTCTGCTCCTTGCTGGCCTGGGCTGGATCCACTTTCCCTGGCCCATGGAGGGGTTTTCCAGCACACCCCAGCCCTCTGCTCTGGCCTGGAGTCTCAGAGTAGGCTCATCCACTCTCCCACATACCCTGCAGCAGCCCAGCATAAGACCCAAACATGTCCCTGCTTCCCAAACTTTTCCCTTACCAAGTGGCTTTGGAAGGATCACGTGCCTCTGCCGCACAAACCTCTCCCTCCCTGTTGGCCTCCTGCCCTCCCCATTCTGGTATTTGCAGAATCACCGAATTCACAGCTGTGGGAACTCCGAGTGCTCCATGCTCCCCACTCCAGGCCATCACTGGGGTGTGTCACTGTGTCCCCACACGTCCCCTCTGAGCTGGTTCCTCACGGTGCCCATTCTTGCTGTCCTCTGACCTGTGCAGGTTTCAGCTGCTCCCTGAGTTTCTACCACCAGCAAGAACCAGCACTTCCCATTCCCGAAGCAGCTCTGAGGATGCAGAACTCCCCAGCCAGCATCTTTGTCTTTTGAGGAAGAAAACAGCTTTTTGTTCTGGAAACAATAGGAACCACTCCACTGATCCATAACTGCTCTTCCCTTTGAGATTCCTCAGTACCTGCCCTTCCCTTTGGAAGCCTCGGTGCCGGGAGCCTCATCAGCTCCTCTGCAAACACGTTGCTTTGTGCTGGCTGTCTGAACACAGAGCCAGGAGAGCGAGGCCAGGGAGCTCCTGTTGGATCAGCTGTTGCCAGCACATGTGGCCCAGGTAGAGCCCGTGATTTATTTAATATGTACAGTTACAATCATTTCATTTTGGAATCAGCCTCATGAGACAGGTATGAACAAAAGGGTAACATTTGGAGGAGAAGAATCTCTGATTTGTGCTCAGACAGAATAAATTCTCCTTCTCTGCTACCTTGGCAATAACACAATGAAGGAGGAAAACAAAATCATTCACAGTCCCAGCTCCCTCCTCTCCAGTAGCACCAACATATATTTTGAAGAGCTTCAGTGCAGGTTTTACTGCAGAAAATAAGCAATGAATTGTGTCCCCCCCAAACAGCAGCAGGAGAAACATCCTGAGTGCCTCCAGCCTCAGCTCCTCACCTCCTGCTGAGCTTTCTGGCTTGACCAAGCCACAGCACATTTAGCACAAGCCAACCCCTTCACTGCTGAAGGAGGACCCATCCAAGACCTCCACATCTTGAATTCCAGGAGCTCCTGCAGTCCCTACTTAGCTGGGGGCAGGAGGTGCTTGGCTGGTGGGCTCTGGGGATTTCTGGAACCTCCTTTCCCCGAGCCAGTTCCCTGCACTGCCATAGGCAGCCCAGGGTGGGCACAAGCAGCCAGACCAGGCATGGAGGCAGCTTTTAATGGGTTTAAATATTGCTGCAGCCAATTACAGGCCCCAAGGCTTCACACACGTTTCTCTCCTGCAGGAGAAGCCAAAGCCCTTGGGTGTCATTAGCAAGGGGCTGCAGGGCTGAGGGACAGCGCAGGGGCTGTGTCTGAGCTGCTGCTCCCACATCTCTCCCTTCCCTCAGCAGGAGCTGGCTCTGGTGAGGCTGTGGGGCAGGAGCTGCCTGGCAGGGTCGCACACCCATGCGAGGCTGCCCTGCTGTGTGCCAGCCTGATGGCCCTGCTGTGTGCCAGCCTGATGGCCCTGCTGCAGCCCTTGTCCTGTCTGTGACACCCAGTCAGGTCCAGGAGCAGCCTGAGGCTGGTGGGGCCACCTTGGCCCGAAGCAGTGATGTCTCTGTGGGGACCCAGCCCCTCCACGAGCCTGGGGACAGCATAGACACTCCTGTCCAGTCTGTGGGAGCCCCACTCAAGGCAGCCAAAGAGGAGGTGTCCATGTCCTCTGGTGCCCTGGGCATGCAGGGGAAGCCCTGGGCTGGGATTTTCCTGCTCTCAGCACTCTCCAGGGAGCTCCAGGGCCCTCTGAGAGCCCCTCACAGCACTGCCCATCACACCGCACCAGCAGCTGTTCTCTGGGTGCATTGTTAGAGCAAGTGAAGGAACAAGGACACACAAAGCACACTTCACTCAAACTCATGCAGTAGATTGGGGTGAATTCTGCCCTGGGCTGTTTTCTCCTTGGATCATGTCACTCATTTTTCAGTCCATCAGCCCTGTGTATTTTGCAGCCTTTCAAATGCTCTCCTGACCTGCAGCGAGTGGATCCAGCTGTACTCAGGGCTCACGTGGGTGCTTCACTCCTTGCTGGGGGCCGTGAGCTCCATCCCTAACCCGAGCCACAGTCTGGCCCCTTCCAGACCGAAACTCTCCACTCCTTGAAGCCAGGAACCTGTGTCCTTGGGTGAGAAGTATCAGGAGAGGACGAGGTGGGGAAAAATACGAGCGGTGAGCTCAGCACCAAGGGTGTGATTTCCATGGGGGCCCCTCAGATGCTTCCAATCCCCATGTTTTCTGGAGGGAGGGCATCATTTGGAGTATTGATTCAAATGACCTCCACCATTAATCTTTGCAAGGTTGGGGTTTTTTATTCCTCCAGGAGAACAGGCAATTTTAGCCACAGCATCATCCTGGGGGGAGGGAGAGGGACGTGGACAGCTTTGAAGGCACCCAGCTCAAAGCCCGAGTTATTCTCCCTGCTTTTCCCTCACCACCTCAGCAGCAAGAACACATAAATTGTGTGTCATAGCTGCCTTTTCATCTGTCCCAGGAGTTATAGACTGCACACATAAGACAATTCATGTTCCACTGCATAATGAGGTGAGTTTTATAAATCATAAATCTTCACTTAATATGCAGGTGGTGTTTGCTGCCAGGTTTAGGAAAACTGATGTAGTTGCCAAGTTCATGAATGTCATAAATCATTCATGCTAAGGTAGTCTGCAATTGCTCAGTCCTTTGAGACAGACCAATTTCAAGGTGGTTGTTCAACACACAAACACGATCTTCATTGATTGTTTATACAAATATATATTTTCATTAAGTTTTTCCCTCTCCATTTTTTTTCCTTCTTTAGGTGCCAAGAGCGATGCCCTGAAGAGTCCATGCTAGTGGCTTCTCTCCAGTTTCAGAATTCCATCAGAAATCCATCACCAAATGCATAAAAATCCATGGATTTGTAATAAAACAAAAAGCCTCCTAAAGCTCAGAAAACAGCGTGGATGTCTCCGTAAATCCTGATGCATGTGATTAAAGAAAACAGAGTGTGAGAGCGTGCCTCAATTCGTCACAGGGTCATTTTGGACATCCACTATTTTCTGCAAAATTGACATTAATTAAAGGCTTGCTGATCCCAGCAGGGTTTTCATCACTGCTCCAACTGTAGCTGCTGTGTGCACAGGAGCAGGTAATGCACTTCCCATGGGGAATACCCCGTGTGCTTCTGGATTTAGCTTAGCCTATACACCCTGGAGCTTGCTGGGTGCACTGCAGCCCCCTGGGATGTGCAGGATTCCGTGGGAAGTCTCATGGGACAGCAGCCTTCCTGGGAGAGCTGCAATTTTTAGTGAGGTGGAAAATTAGAGCTGTGTAAATCCTGCAGGTACCTGGGAAGAGCCTTCCCCTGGTGCCAGTCCCGAGCGACTGAGCATGGACAAACCTGCTCGGGGCTGTGGCTGGGTAGCCAAGCTCAGCCCTGGTGGGAGATGCTCCTCTTGGCCTCACATCTCCCAGCCCCAAACGTCCCCAGGAGCTCTCAGCTCATGGCCTTTGTGCCTCATCTCCCCCTCCCACCACCTCCTGGGCTTTGCACTTTGCCTTCTGGTTTTCTGTGACCACAGTATTTCTAGGCTGGTCTAACAAAATGAAGGTTCTATCCTAATCTTGAAGGGTTCAGGGCCATCCAGGGAGGGCTGTCACCTCCCCTGCAGAAGCAGGGATTGGATTATCAGAGCCTTTCACTTCCCCCCTGATTTACATCTTGGAGACATCCAAAAAACCAAAGCACAGTGCTACTGGACAGAGCAGTAAATCAAAAAATGCTTAGCCTCAGACTCCCCCAGCACTTGAGAGGGTCTGATATTGAACTCCACATTAATTTTGAGTGGATCTGAGAAAACTGCGTAGGTGGGAAAAGGCAGAGAATTTTGACTGCTGTTCTGTCTTCCATCATCCTTTTCCAGCGTAATTAACTCATCACAAATAATTCAGGCACCGAGTTCTTTCTCTTCATTTTCTCTGTGATCAGCCAACAAGTGCTGAAGTTTCTCGAGTTTATTCCTTGTTTCAATCTACTCACTGAATAATTGTTGCCGATAATTCCCCAAAGGGAGGAGGAGGCTGTTCCTCAGCATCTCCCTGTGTGTGCCAGCCAGAGCTGGAGATCTGGGCCAGACTGGTTAGTTCTGGTCAGTTTTGGAGTCCTCCCTTGATTTGATGAGCATGAAACCTAGAAAAGACTTCTAGGGGAAAAGATGACTTAAAATTTGACTTGCCACTAATGTGGCATTGGATTGGCTCCCAGCCTGCCCTGAGATTTCTGTGATTTCAGTGTTATTCTTCCCAATTCTCCTCTCATCTCGTGGTTCTCAGATCGGTGTACCATTCTGGTTTTATCACACTCCTGCCTGCAGACCAGTTCTCCAGGATATGACTGAGAACTCAGCCCTGGGTGTCGGCACGGCCGAAGGGAACATCCCCCTCCATTCCAGCAGCTCCAAGGTTTCCACCTCCTTGTTGTGAGGTGCCCTTCAGAGAAGCATCTTTCTCACTGGAGTGGCAGCTGATGCTTCCCACTAATTCAGAGCTGAGGCAAAACCTCAGGGAAGCTCGGGAGCTGCAGGACCTTCACGGCCATAACTCTTCCCTCCAGGAGTATTTATGTTCTCGAGACTGATTAAGCTGGGGTTGAGCCATCCTTCAAACTCCTTGAGGTGCTCGCCTCCTGCAGAGGGTGACATCTCCTGGGAGCAGCAATCAGGGATCCAGGATGTCAGGGAGCGAAAGCTGAGAGCCCACCAGGTATGATCTGAGGTGAAACCTTGCGAGCAAAACTCTGAGCTCACTGAAATCCAGCGAAGTTATTTCTACCCCGTTTGCAAAGGGAAGGAGCTTTTGGGGTGGTTTCTTTCTCTAAGGATGCAGAGGAGGCACTCAAACCTTCCTTTGATTGTTCCTCCTGGTCATAAACTAGAGACGGGGAAGATATTTCTGTGGAAAACACCACTGCTGGATGTGTCACCTCACTCAGGGCAGCCCCCAGGGACAGCACAGGGCAACAACAAAACAGCTAGAATCCGGAAAGAGGGGAAAGAAGTTCAGAAAGTCAAATGAAAACAGGGAAGAGCTGCAGGGTCCTGCTCCCTCGGGTCCCTGCTGCCAAGGCAGCATCCAGGCAGGCACAACAAACTGGGTGGGGCTGCCACATGGGATGTGATTAACAGGAAACTGCATTTTTCCCTAACAGCTTGACTTAAAAGGGAAACCTTCCCATAGCCTGGGGAGCTGCTCACACGCAGAGCGGTACCTGGGGCTTCCCTGGGTGCTGGCTGGGGCGGGCGGCTCCCAGGAACGCTGCCGTACCCCGGGGATGGAGGTGCCAGGGATGGGGCCAGCCCTGGGAGCCAGGCTGCCAGCAGCCACAGGCAGCAGCGCTTCTCCCTTCCCTCTCATCCCTCCGTACACGTCCTACTTCTTCAAAGCTCCTGACCACCCCGGCTCCCGCTTTCCCTCTCCTTTCTCCAAAGTGTGACATTCCCACCATCTGTAAGGCTGCCAAACAAGCGACTTTGCATTTCCCTGCAGGGCTGCGCTTCAATTAAGAGCTTTTCTTGATGTTTTAACTTTCACCTCGCTTAATTGAGGTTCCCTTTCCCAGCCTCCTCCTCCTTTTTAATGGGAGGCTAAAATTCTGGTTAATGGTGTTTGCAACGGGCAGCGCCAACCGCGCTTCGGAGGGCAAAGGCTGCTCCCAGCCGGGCCGACAGCCATGGAGGCTGGCAGCAAAAGCCAGCAGAAGAATATAGGATCCGGGCCACATACCCAGTGATCCTGCCCTTTTACAAGCTCCTAGGCTTCTTCACTCAGCACTTCAGCAGCAGCACTGCTCCTTTCCCTGTTGGAAAAGCTGGGACCCAAGTGATGGAGCCCAGTCTGGCACAGCCAGGTGCTGCTCGGCCCAAATCTCCCTTTCTGGAGCACCACTGCAGCACTACCACCCCCAAATATTTTAGAAGCGTGAGCTGGGTTAAATGTAGTGAAATAAAAAAAAAAAAAGACTGTACAACCTCTTNAAAAAAAAAAAAAAAGGGTAGAAACACTTCATAAAAAATATTAAGCACTTCAGAAATTCTTCAAGTCCTTGTGCAGGGGTGGGGATATTTTTTTATGAATTACTCATTTTTTAAAAAAGATAATGTGTGTGAAACAAAGCACACCTTAATTTTACGCCCAGCCTTGGCGGGCTCGGGAGGCTCCCATTAGGTACACCCTGGTGAAACCCAATCTTCTCAGGAAAGAGGGAACTGGAAACTTTCAGGGAATCTCCCCCATGCTGCTGGGAGCTGCGGAAGGTGGCAGAGCCTTCACTGAGCTCTGCCGGCCGGTCCCTCCCGCCGCTCTCCCGGCCCAGCCCCGCTGGTTCCTGCCAGCGGCCCCAGGCTGCTGGGAACGGAGCAGCGCTGGGCTGGGATGCACGGGAGCTTTTGGGGCTCACTGCAGCGGGTTTCCTTGCTCCAAGGCTGATCCCTGCTGCAGGCACAGCCCCTCCGTGCTACAGAAGGTCCCCTAGTTCCTCCCCAGAGCGGCTGCGCTCACCGAGCCGCTCCCACCCAGGTGGTGCCAGATGTCCTTGAAACGCTGCCAAGGGAAGGGACAAATGTCTGCAAAATCACTCATCTCTTGCTGTCCTGACCATTTTATTTCTTCCCTCATGCTTGTAAAAGCTGGGACCCTCCTCGCCAGCTCTGCAGCAGTTTGAAACCCGAGCTGCTGCGCTGCAACACTTCCACAACTTCGGGTGCAGCTTTTATTTCTGGCCTTGGAACAACGTAAGAATTTCTGATCGTGGGTGCTTGGTCGTCTCTAAAAATCATTCATTTGCAGCACTGCATCGCCTCACAGCGCCGTGGTGTGGGATTTGGGAGGGGAGAGCAGGAGCTGGAGCGGAAGGGCGGCTCGGAGCCCCGCAGATGGACGAGCAGACGCTGCCACGGGGGGAGCCCGCGCCAGCTCCGCGCTGGCAGCGAGGGCAGCGGGGCCAGCAGGGATGGGCGAGAGCAGGAGATGCAGCCAGGAGCAGGATTTCCCAGCCCCGAGGGCTGGACACTGTCCGCAGGGAGCCAGCAAAGGCAGCTCTTCCGCGCCAGTGCAAAGCCAGGGGCGAGCTGGCTGGAGGAGCTGGCCCCTGGCTCATCCGAGGCGCGGGGATGTGAACGCACGGCTCCAGCTTTGGGTCAGTCCTGGAGGAGGTGCACGCATATTTTTGTAGACAATAATTTTGGTTAACAGAGAGAAAGTCAGTTTTACTGGGGCTTTTAGGAGGACGTCTGCCAGCACGAATAAATGAGTGCTCTCGCCGGGCTCTGGGACGGGCTGGGGATGGGGCTGGGGGCACAGCGAGCCTCAGTGGGCTCAATGCACCACGTGCCCACCACCTCCTGCTCCGCGGGGGCTCGAAGCCCGGCCATCACCAGAGCCACTGAGAAAAATGCTGTTTTACCTTTTACAGATCATTTAATGCTCTAATGAGATGCCTTAAAAATACAAACGAGCCGCCTGATACGGCGGGATGCAAACCTGTCTCCATGGCAGTGATTTTCCTGAAGACGCTTTTCATCTCTGGCTGCTGGAAGCTTCGACGTAAAAATTTATCGTGCGCCCTCCCCTAATAAAATGTGATGGTTTTACTGTATTTTTTATATAAATGTACATTTAGTTGTGAATTATACCGAGAGGCGGGCGCTGGCTGTGGTCGAGCCTGCGACACGCGGCATAAATCACAGCTCCCTAGCAACTTCCCAGGACCACGGACTGGTGCCTAAGGGTGTGAGTAACTTCTATCGACTTCAATGAAAGTTTCTGGTGTGCTGCCGTGAGAGAACAGGCCCCCAGAGACTCATCTGCTGTAGATTAAAAACAGGAGACTGATAGCACCGGGCACACGGTGCAGCCGAGCGCTGTCGCTTCCCCCGCGCCGCTGCCTCGCCGCGGAGCCCGGCCCTGCTGCTCCTGGGAGCCCCAGAGCTCTCTGAGATGCATCTTGCTTCTGACCCAGGAAGTGCGTGTTTCAGCTGTTACAGCCCCGAACACGCCCGGTGTCACCTCAGTGTCACCTCAGGGTGACCTCAGCGTCACCCCAGCGTCTCCCCAGCCGCCCCGCACTGCGCTGCTCCCCGCGTGTCCACCGCAGGCTGCCCGTTCTCGCCCAGCCGCTGCCTCCCCGGGAACATCCCGTCCTCTGCCTGACTTCCAGGAGCTCCTGGGGCTGCCCCGGCAGCCGTGCAAATCACGGAGAGAGGGGACAGGGGCTTAGGGGGTCACAGCTCCCACTGCCCAGAGCAGCCCAGCCTGGCTGTTCATTTCTTGGCCACCGTGTCCTGAGGGAGGCGGGGGCTCAGCAGAGCCCGTGGCTGGGGCATCAGGTGATGGAGCAGCTGCTTTGATGTGATCGGGCTTAACGAGCAGCGCGGGACCTCGGGAGCTGCACCATCAGCGCGATCAGCCGAGTTCTCCGGGGAGAGGGCTGCGCCCGGGAGATGGGGAGATGACTGGTGATGGAAGAGTAGCAGATGGTGTCTCTCAAGGAGAACGCTGGGACAGTAATTACAAGAGACAAGAGGAGAGCTGCTGGCTCGTGCACAAGAATTTGTCCAAGCGATCACGGGAAGCACAAGTCTCTCCAGAGAGCGCCATGGGGGAGGAAGACTTTTTGCCAGCACGCTCCCAGTGCTGCTGCCAGAGCACCCCCAGCTCTCCAAGGGGGCACGGACGTGTCTGTGACTCCCTCTTCAGCAGAACAGCCATGGGTTCCTGTGCTTCAAGCTCGCCTTTGCTTCCTCCCGCTCTGCCGTGGCCACAGGGCATCCCAAACACCGTCCTGCCTGGCCCAGCTTCCCAGCAAGGCAAAGGCATCTCTTTGGTTCTCGTGCGGGACGAGCTGTGCCGGGAGGGGTGGGCTGGGAGCATCACTTCCCAGGCCCGCTCAGGGAAGGAAAAAGCAGAGCAGAGCTCACAGCTTCCGAGCGCTTTCTCTCCTTCTTTTGCCCAGGTGTGATTTTACACCTTATTGCCCCTCTACCCCGTGCCCTCATTTTTCTACTCTACCATGACTCCCGATTCCCCTCGGAGAAGTTCCCTGCCAGCCAGAGGGGTTCGGGAGGAGTTTAACGAGCGCTGCTGTCCTTCGCTGCCCGCCCGTGTCCCTGTCCCTGGAAGCGGAGGGTGAGGCCAGCCCTGGGTGCTGTCGCCGGGAGGGATCCCCCGCCCATGCGGCCCCATCGATGCTTTAGCTCTGCAATGCAGCCTGAGCAGGAGCGGAGACCTGCAGGTGACAAGGAAATCGAGGCTAATTAGAACTGCTAATTAGATCTCTGCTGAAACCCTGCCTCTGCCGTGTGCCCGGGGGCTGTGCTCCGGGATGGGTCCCTCCTGCTCCGGAGGGTCCCGCTGCCGCTCCGCGGGCTGCACACACCGCAGCCAAAAAAGAATTGTAGTTCGTAAAAAAGGCACTTGGCAAGAGTGAAGGATTTCACGTCATGCTGCCGCTGACTTGGGAGAGCTGCAGCCCCGGCACCGAGGGCACCGAGACAGGAACATCCAGGGGAGATCCATCCACCTCCCCTTGCTCCAGGTTAGGGCGCCGCTCCGGGTGGTTGGGATGGCTCCCATGGTGGAGAGAGCCCAGCGATCCCCTCCTCCAGCACTTGGCAGCGTGGGGCCAGCAGTGGTCAGGGAGTGACCCCGTGCCAGGGCACCCTCACCTTGGGGCTCTGCAGGGAGCAGAGGTGGGATTTCATCCCTGCACACTTTTCCAAAGGGCTCTGCAGCACATCGGCCCAGCTCCGGCACCAAAACCTTTCCCAGAGAGCTCCATCTCCTCCGTGGCAGACGAGCAGCAGTGCCCAGGTCGCAGGAACCTCTCCTGGCCTGGGGCAGCTGGCAGTGCCAGCTCCAGCTTTGTGCTCCAGCTTTCCTGTCCTGTTCCCGCAGCAGCAAACCCTCAGCTCATCCCCCTGCTCTGGAAGGGCGCTCAGCACCCGCATCCATCCCCTCCTGGCAGCAGGGTATAAATGAGACCCTGCAGGACTCCGGAGCACAGCCCTGTGCCCAGCAGCAGCGCTCTGGGGTGTGCCTGGCCGTGTTTGGAAGCGGGGCCGTGCCACGGATCCGCTGGGGACACGGGGGGAGCCACACGCACCCTTGGGTTTGCTGCTGTCCCAGCAGGGCTGGTGTCAGTGCCCGGAGCAGACGCTCCCCAGGGCAATTTCTCTGGTGACAGGGAGCTGGGCGTGGAGTTGGAGCTGGGCGTGGAGCTGGAGCTGTGAGGTGCAGTCACAGCATGGAGGGAAGGGATGCCAGGGCTGGGACCATGCAAACTTCATGAAGTTCAACAAAGCAAAGGGCGAGGTCCTGCAGCTGGGTCAGAGCAACCCCAAACACACCTACAGGTAGCATCTCCTGCACTTGGGGGTGCTGGGGGTGAGAGCTGGACCTGCCCTGAGCCCCCCTGCCCTGGGCTGAGCCCCCAGCATGGGCAGCAGGGGAGGGGGGATTCTGCCCCTGTGCCCCCTCAGCTGAGCCCCCACCTGCAGAGCGGCCCCAGCCCCGGGGCCCAGCACAGGGAGCACCTGGAGCTGCTGGAGCCAGGCCAGAGGAGGCACCAGGATGAGCAGAGGGATGGAGCAGCTCTGCTGGGAGGAAAGGCTGGGACAGCTGGGCTTGTTCAGCCTGGAGAGAAGAAGACTCCGTGGAGACCTCACAGCACCTTCCAGTATCTGAAGGGGCCGCAGGGAAGCCAGAGAGGGACTCTGCATCAGGAACTGGAGTGACAGAACAAGGGGGAATGGGTTGAAACTTAAAGAAGGCAAATTTAGATTAGATGTTTGGAAGAAATTCCTCCCTGTGAGGGTGGGCAGGCCCTGGCACAGGGGCAGCTGTGGCTGCCCCTGGATCCCTGGCAGTGCCCAAGGCCAGGCTGGATGGGGCTTGGAGCAGCCTGGGACAGTGGAAGCTGTCCCTGCCTGTGGCACGGGGTGGAATGAGATGATCTTCAAGATCCTTTTCAACCCCAACCATTCCATAATTCTAACACCATTTGCCATTTCCATCAGCACCCCCTACCCTCAGGACCAGGGCAGGCTGCACAGCCCTGATTTACTGCCACACTTAAGCCTGTGCCTAACTTTAAGTGCACGAGTAGATCCATTGACTTCAGTGGTTTAAGGTTCGACATTTGTAAGTAAGTTGCAGAACAAGGACCTACATTATTCATCCAAAACCCAGGGTAATGCATTCTTAGGAAATAACTACCAAACTCCACAAATCCCCACTGAAAGGACATCCTAAAGCCCTGCCTGGATAGAGAGATTAGCTGGGATTGCTTTGTAAACACTGCACATACATACATACAGATATATATATTTCTCTACCAGGCACTGCAATTCAGCCTTGCCACGATCCCAGCTCTGCCTCCCCGGGAGGAGACCGGAGAGGGGCCACAGCAGCCAGCAAAGCAGCGCAGCACAGAGCAGCCCTCCCCACTATGCAGCCAGAGAGGGGACGATGCAATTAAGCAAACTAATTGAAGTGCAAATGTAGGTGCTCATAGCACAGACTGCCAGGCAGCATCGGCCGTAACCACAGCCACAGCTTGGCTCCTCTCATCGCAATATCAAAATGATATAAAGCCGTGTCGAGTTAAGTCGCAGGCATAAAGTGCTGCAAACAGAGTGTTTTATGTCCTTTATTCTGCTCCAGGGACCCCCCGGAGCCAGCCCTGGGGTGCAGACCCAGGTATCTGGAGGTGAGCAGAGCCAGCCCTGCTACAGCCCAGCTCCCATGGAGCAGAGCCAAGGCCAAACCTGGGCACCCTGGCCACAAAGCAAAGAGCCCAGCTTAAATCCCTTAAATCCCTTATCCTCCCAGGATGAGGGGGAGGCCCCAGTGAGGCTGCTCCCACCTCCTCAGCACCCCCTGCCCCAGCAGCAGCAGCCCTGGGCATGGCTGTACCCCGTCAGGACATGCATTAAACCCCCTCTTTCCCCAGGATGGGCAATTTATTTCCGCCAGGATGGATTTTGGTGGCTGGGAGGGAAAGCAGCTGTGCCATGGCAGGATGCACCCCATTTGTGGGGAGCAGAGCAGGGCACCCCTGTTTGCAAGGAGAGGCAGGAGCCACCCAAGGTTTTCCAGCCTTGAGGAGCAGCCTGGCACGGGCAGGGCCAGCACCGCGCATGCCTCGCTGCCGGCGGCCAGGAGCTGCCTGGCAAAATGAGCTGAAACGACATGGGTTTGAGCCATTTCACAAAATGTAATCGAGAATTATATCCCTGTCGTGCAATTCCAGCTGATAGCTGGAAAAAAAAAAACCAACCCAGAACTCTGTCGAAAGGATCTCATTCTGCGTTCAGCCTGATGAGCAGCAGGAGAAATCCCTGCCGCAGCCACGCGTGTTCCGTGGCACCCCGTGGGATGTGCCTTATGCTGTGCACCTTTTCCATGCACCGTGCACCTTTTCCATGCCCCATGCCGTGTCTGTGCGCGTGGGTGGCCTGGAGGGGCACGGATGGGGTAGTCTGTGCCCTTCCCTGTGCCTGTCCCTGCCCAAACCGGGAGCAGGTGGAAGAGGGCCACAAGTGGGCTGGATCCATCTTCCTCGCCGTGCTCCTGCTGGGGAGATTCCAGCAACGGGAAGCAGGGAAAGCCAAACGGATCCCTCAACCAGTGTTATTTGTCCCCTTGTGCATCCCTGGTATTTTGCATTAAAATATATGTTGTTAAATTTATGCCTTTATATATATATATGTGTGTGTGTGTGTGTGTAATATGGCTGAGTTACAGTTGCTGTGGGAACTATAACTTTCTCTTTTCCAAGGGGCTGTTATCTGTCTTATTATGTTGTATCATCTGGAGGGCGGCTGGGACCGAGATTGCTGCTGTTAATCCTTCAGCACGGAGGGCGAGCGGAGGCAGCGGAGCCGAGCTGCGAGCCGGGCTGTGCCTGCAGGTGGGCAGCGCCTCTGGCGCAGAGGATCCGGGCAACAGCACGGTGCGAATCAGGTGTAAATCACGTCCGTGAGCTGCTTTCCTGCTCCCCTGGAGCTCTGCTGGGCTGTGGGCTGGGGACAAGTGCAGCTGGGCTGGGGCTGGGACCGGCCACGCTGCTGCCACCTCCCCCAGGTGATAAACAGGGTCAAGCGCCTGCTTTCGCCACAGCGGGGGCTTGCGCGGGGTTTGGATGGGTCTCATCCCTGCCAGCCTGAGCCATCAGTCCCCGCTTGGGAGCTGGGAGCCAGGAGAAAGGCAGATCCCACCCCGCTCCTGCTCCTGCCCGGCCTCCATCCCGACAGCTGGCACCGGTGCGGCGCATCCAAGCTCCGCTCCACAGGGACAAAAGCCTGTCCACAGCCCCCTCCACTCCCGATCCCAGCGCGGCTCCACACAGGCCGTGCCCTCCCGTCTCTCTTGGGGATCAGCTTCACCCCCACCTGGGCAGCCCCCGGGGGCACCGAGATCCCGCTGCGACCCCCAAGCAGGCAGCACTGATTCCCGAAATCCTGGCACCGGGTGCCCCCAGCACCTTGGTGGGGTTTGTTTGTGTTTGGCTGCCGCCGAGGTGGCTGATTAAAGGCTTTAATGGGCCGTGGAGCGGCTGATGCGCGGGGAGAGCCGCGGTCACGGCGGGGACAAGCAGAGAGAGGATGGGTTTGGTACCACGCTCCTCGGAACCAGACGCGAATTGCTCACCGAGAAACTGCCTCGGGGTACTCGTGTTTGTGAGAGGCTAAATGGTATTCCTGGCGTTTAAATATATTTTCTTTTCCTTCCACTGACTTTTTTTTTTTTTTTCCAATTTGCAGAAGCCGCTGGTGTTCAAAAGCTTCAAGGTGCAGCATTTAAGGGAAAGGGAAGTAACTTCTTGGTGTGAAACGCTGGCTCACCGGAGCCCTCCCTGGCTGCTGTAGCAGCTACATCTCCTATGGGCTGCTAGAGAGATATTTGGGTGCCAGGGATCCGCGGGGATGAAGTTCCCTGGCACTGAAAGGTGGCACTGGCTCCAAATGCCGGCAGCGGCCCAAGGAGCAGCCCCCGAGCTGCCTGCGGAGCGGGACCCGGCAGTGCCGGTGCTGGAGGGATCCTTCATCACACCCAAACACATCCGAGCCGGGGCAGGGCTGAGCTGCCAGCTCCCGAACCTCCCTTTAAGCTGGGTTTGGAGCTCTGGGAAGCCTGGCTTTTCCTTTAGAGCATCGATCCCAGGCAGGCTCAGCCCTGCAGCCCGTGATCCAGGAGCCGAGGGCTGGCCCAGGGGTTTCCATCCCAGTCACTCCCTTACATGTCCCTTCAGAGGGCAACATTCCCCACACCGACGCGTCCTCCAGATCATCGTGGCCTCCCATCACTCTCCTGCTGGGGGAGATTTATGCCAGGTATAAATAATCCTCCAAGTGAGCTTGCAGGAAGGAGTTATTTACAGGGGGACGAACCCCGCTGCAGGGGAATGTTCCCTGCATGACAAATGGCTGGGGGAGCATTATTTTGAGTGTCCCCACTGCAAGGAGGTCAAGAGGCAGGGGATGGGGTGGGGACAGGGTGCGTTTGGTCCTTGATGCCGAGCCCCCAGGAACAGAGCCAGAGGAAGAACATGGACAGGAGGTGAGGCTTCCCTTGGGCTTTCTCCCTATTAGTTCAGATCCCTCCCAGGTGACTTCTCAGCTTTCCTGCTGTCACTCAGCCTTCAAGAGCAAAGATGAAATGAAAAGGAGAACTGATAGATCTGTGGCTTTGAGCCAGGGCTTCACCAAAGCTCAAATCCCTCTCACCAGGGGAGTGAGGATTTCTCCCCATAGGGCAACACAGCAAAAACAACCTGTCATAAACCCAAACACAAAGAGCTGGATGAAGCTGTTGGAAGATGAAGCCGTGGCCTTCCTGGCTGCCCTGGTCACACTCAATCAGCCTGGCCCTACCTGTGCATGCCCTGCTCACTCCTGCCTGTGTGGCTGAGCACTGCCCAGGCTCCCCAGGGAATGGGCATGGCCCTGAGGCTGCCAGAGCTCCAGGAGCTCCCAGGGATGCCCAGGGTGGGATTGGTGAGGTGTCTGTGCAGGGCCAGGAGCTGGACTGCGATGATCCCTGTGGGCCCCTTCCAGCTCAGGATATTCCATGATCCCTCCTGCCTGTACACCGTCCCTTCCCTCCCTGCCCGCACCAGGGCAGGCAGTGCGGTGTTGATGGAAGGGCATCGCAGGGAATTTCCCTTCCACAGAGATTTCCCTTCCACAATGCTGATATTTAAACTTGGTTATGCTCTAAGTGTCCCAGGGTTGCTGATGTGTCTGCAGCTCCATTCAGGGTATGAATACAGCATGAATTCAACACGGAGGGCTCCATGCTGGGGGAGGGAGAGGCTGGGGCTGGCATTTCCCAGTGCTGCCCGACCTCTGTCCAGGCCTTTACTGGTGCCTTTCATCAGGACAAGTACAGAAATCAAGATTTGCTCTGTAAGTTGCTCTTCGGTTGCAGTACAGGGCAAGCAGGGGTTTGGAGGAGAGCCTTGGGACTGGGGTGGCATTAGGGTGGCATCTGGGTGATGTTCCCGCTCCCATCCTGGCCCTGGATGACAGCAGGGTTGGGAGAACATGGACTCATAGAATCATGGAACGTCCTGAGTTGGAAGGGACTCACAAGGATCATCAAGTCCAGCTCCTGAGCCTGCGCAGGACAGCCCCAAAATCCCACCCTGTGCCTGCCTGTGCCAGGGCAGGAGCAGCTGGAAGACACCTGCAAGGGAAGGAGGCAGCTCCCAGCAGGGACATGGAGGGAAATGCCCACAGACACCAGGGCAGGCACCCGAAGGCTGTGCTGCTGGCTTTGGGGTTTGCACCCCCTGGTTTGATGCCACTTGCCTCTGCCCCTTGCCTGCGTTTTCTTCCGCCTGTTCCATCAGTCCTTTCCTTCTCTCCCCCTGCCCTCCCCCCACGTTATTTGTTGTAATTTGGTTTTCTGGCATTCTGTTGGGTTTTATTTTTCTTGGCATCGCATCTTTGGGGATTTCACTCACATCATTTCAGCCCAAATTTGCGTTGACATCGTTATGTTTCTTCTCTCTGTGCTGCCCACTCCTCCTGCGGAGCCAGCGCTGCTCCGATGCTCCCTGACAGGGTTTGGGGACAGCTCCTGCCCTCATCCCAGGGTTTGCCTCCCGCAGCGTGCGGCTCCTTATGAGCACAGCTTGGCCTCGGGCAAGCTCAGCAGAGCCTGGCTTAGTGTTCCAGAGCTGAGATGGGGAAACATTCCCGAGCCTGAGACAGGAGTGGCTGCGGGGGCTGGGGCTGGCTGGACCAGGGCGCTGCCCGTGGCCTTGCCCGACAGACTCAGCACCTCCTTTCTGCCCCCTTTTCCTGTCCCAGCAATTCTGCTTCAGCTCCCGCCAAGGTGAAGCAGCAAGATCCCACCTGCAGAGCTGCCCCAGCCCCAGGGCCCAGCACAGGGAGCACCTGGAGCTGCTGGAGCCAGGCCAGAGGAGGCACCAGGATGAGCAGAGGTATGGAGCAGCTCTGCTGGGAGGAAAGGCTGCGAGAGCTGGGCTCGTTCAATCTAGAGAGGAGAAGATTTGGGGAGATTTAATTGCAGCCTTCCGGTGCCTGAAAGGGCCAACAAGAAAGATGGAGAGAGACAATTTACAAAAGCATTATTTACTGCTGGTTTCTCCCTCCCGTTCCAGTTTGTCACCTCCCTGTGTGTCCCTGCCCAGATAATTTGTGCTGTGTTTCCCTGGGGTGTTTTCCCAGGGTTAGGCATTAACGTTGGCCAGGAAGGTGCCAGGGAGCTGCTCAGGCTGTCCCAGCACGTACAGCAGGTGAGGAGCAGAAGGACAAACACCCTGCCTGTGTGGGACCAGCTTTTCTTTAAAGAGGTGTCAGTTGGGGATTTGGATCTGTCCTTGTGATGACAGCAGCTTTTCCTGTCCATGGCAGGGAACATCAGAGTTACCAGGCATAGAATCAGAGAATCACAGCATGGCCTGGCCTGGAAGAGACCTCAAAGACCCCACCCCTGCCATGGGCAGGGACACCATCCACTGTCCCAGGCTGCTCCAAGCCCCATCCAGCCTGGCCTTGGACACTGCCAGGGATCCAGGGGCAGCCCCAGCTTCTCTGGGCATCCTGTGCCAGGGCCTGCCCACCCTCATAGGGAGGAACTTCTCCCAAACATCTACTCTAAATTTGCCTTCTTGAAGTTTCAACCCATTCCCCCTTGTTCTGTCACTCCAGTTCCTGATGCAGAGTCCCTCTCTGGCTTCCCTGCGGCCCCTGCAGATACTGGAAGGTGCTGTGAGGTCTCCACGGAGTCTTCTTCTCTCCAGACTGAATAAGACCAGCTGTCCCAGCCTTTCCTCCCAGCAGAGCTGCTCCATCCCTCTGCTCATCCTGGTGCCTCCTCTGGCCTGGCTCCAGCAGCTCCAGGTGCTCCCTGTGCTGGGCCCCGGGGCTGGGGCAGCTCTGCAGGTGGGGGCTCAGCTGAGGGGGCACAGGGGCAGAATCCCCCTCCCCTGCTGCCCATGCTGGGGGCTCAGCCCAGGGCAGGGGGGCTCTGGGTCAGGGCAGGTCCAGCTCTCACCCCCAGCACCCCCAGGACCTTCTCCCGGGGCTGCTCCAGCTGCTCATCCCCAGCCTGGACTGACCCCGGGGGTTGCCCCCTAACCCTGCCTGCCAAGCACATCTGCCCAGCCTGAGCCCCCTGCAAGCACGAGCCAGGGATGGAGCCCTGTCCCCAGACCCCAGCACTTGTGAGCTTGGCTGGAGACACCAGATTTGTGAGCAGGCTGAGACACCCTCAGTCAGAAAAAAAAAGAAGACGGAGGAAGCATGGAGGGAGCCAAGAGGGAAAACACGATCAGACACCCGGTGGCACAGGAGAAGCTCCAGCTCGGTGTCTGAGCAGAGCAGCTCGTCCCTGTCGCAGCCGTGTGCTGCAGCCCCGAGGAGCAGAGGGCTCTGGGCATGGCACCCAGCGGGAGCTGCGAGTCCCCGCTTCCTCCAGCACAGCCCAGATCCACGTTTAGACTCTCTGGGAAATGCTGGCTGAAAGGAAGCTGGCACGCAATTCCCATTTGCAGTCGCAGGGGTTTGGGGAAATCAATCTCTTTAGAGTCCTTTGGAAACCTCAGTCTGATGGCTTTAAATATTTACTGTACTGCTGCACACCAGATGCCAAAATTGCAGGGTATGTTCTCCCAGGCAGCCCTGGCTGGTGCAGGCACCACGAGACTCCAAACCAGCCTGTGCAGGTGCCCATGAAAACCAGTCCCTAATATGATTGTGATTTGCAGTTGAAAATCTCTGAAGTGCTTTTGAATTTGGGAAGAAAAATCAGAAAGGATTTTTGTGCCTGCAGAGCTTTCGAGTCCTTCGTGCTGGGGCCGGGGAGGCCCACGCCTCAGCCAGCTGTGCCCACCAGCTCCTGCTGCATGGAGCAGCACCACGGGTGCCCACCTGGGGTCACCTCCCGGTGCTCCTCTGGCTCCGGATGACTCAGCTGGGGAAACTGGGAGGCAGAGGTGATGCTTGTCCTGCTGGTGGGTGATGGCAGCACCGCTCACGCATTAAAGGGGCCGGAGGGAGCATTCGGGCTCTCTGGGATCCATCATTTTTTCTCACAGCATAACAGCAGGTTACATCTATTTTTCCCCTTTTGAATCCCCTGGCAAATCCAGCGGGATGGGGGCTCAGGGACACAAACAGGACTGTGCAAGGCTCTGACAGCTCCCACAGTCACCGAGATGCCCAAAAGCACCAGCTGGGCAACTCACTGGCTGTGCTTCAAAGCCATCTTACTGATCCAAAGGGGAAAGGAAGCAGTAAAACCCCTCAGCAGTAAAACCCCAGCCTTGCTCAGCCTGGCTCTTCCAGCAGCACTGAAGGAAGGGAGATGCTGTAAACCCTGACCCTGCTGGAGCCCTGCCCATCCCCAAACCACCTCCCCACCGCTTTCCCAGCCCGTTCCCAGCACCAGGAATCCTGGGCTGAAAGCCAGAACTCCAGCCAAGGGGCAGAGTAAGAACCAGGTTGGCACAGGAGGTGGCAACACCAGGGATGGGTTTGAGCAGCTCCTGGTTCCAGAGGTCTTCTGTGCCTTGGCTGTGCCCCGGCTGAGGGAAGGGCACCCGGTGCTCCTGGCACATCCATGGGGATTCTCCAGGCTCGTGCAGGGATTTGGGAGGGCACAGAGACCCAAGGACCATGAGCTGCTGCAGGGTGGGACAGGGCCCAGGCCGTGCCCCTGCAGCCCCAGCAAGGGCAGAGCCTTTGTAGGGAGGATCTGAGTGAGCCCTGCTCTTCAGTCAGAGCCCTTGGGCCCAGGGAACCAGGAAAAAAATAACAGCCTTATAAAAGACTAATTAGGGACAATCCTAGCTCCTCTATAGCCAGTAAGTTTTGCTATTAACTATTATCAAGGCTAGATTTTACCCAAGGAGATCTCCTGTTAAAAGCAGCTTAATTAAAGCAGGGAGAAAGCCCTTGCAGGTCTACCTACTCCCACACCAGCACCCCAGGCAGGCAAGCTCCAAACACGCTGCCTTACGGACCTGAAACAGGGATCAAGGGGAGATAAAAGGGATGGGGAGGGCCCAGGGGCTCAGCTTGCACATGGAGCAGGGAGATGGCTCCTTCCCACAGAGCTCAGCATCCTCCCCAACCCAGCATCGCATCCTTTCCACCCTGCACGAACATCCCCCTCTCTTCCAGATCCTGTCCTCGCTCTCCCCCAGTCCATCACCAGCTGCCCTCCCCCAGCAGCCCCTTATTTCTTTCTCTGATGTCTCCTCCTGCAGATATTTTAGGCACCTGTGGTACCCAGCTCTTTGCAGCCGGGTGGAAGCAGGAGGCTTCTCTCTCATCTGTCAGGGTAGATGCAAACCAGAGCCAGCAGGGTACAGGCCGGATAAACTGGGAGAGAGCTTTATGTAACTGGAAAGAAAGAGCCAAATTCATCTTCCCCCTGCCACAGACGGGAGGGCTGGGCTGTGCCAGGAGCTCTGCCTGTGCTGTGGTGCCCTGGCTGAGCAGCCTGGGGGTTTGGGCTGGGGGTGCAGAGCGCACCCATTGCTGGGGGGCTCTGTTCCTCTCCCTCCCGACCAGAGGAAGCCGTGTTTCCCCTCCACCCTGGGAAAGCAGGAGCTCCCAAGGCTGGCGTTGCCACGGGAGGTTGCTGCAAAGCTGCAGTTGGGTTGTATGAATTCAGATTTGGAGGAGAGATTTTGCGTTAATCAAATAAATGCATCATGTGAGGCATTTCCCATTTAAATGGCTGAAAGAGACGCTAACCCAGGGATCGGTGAGACATGGGCAACACGGGCTGGGTCTGGAGGGTTTGGGGAGCAGTGGAGCTGCTCCCGGGGTGCGAGCTCTGTGCTCAGTCCCTGTGCCAAGCACCCATCGAGGGCAGAGCCTGGACCAAGGGCTGAACTGTCCGTGGGCGTGCGAACAGCATTTCTTCAAACTTTGTTCCAAAGGAGGGAAGGAAGGGAGCTCTGCTTTGCAAGAGCACGAAATCCACGGTACAGCATGGAGGTATCCCATACAAAGATACAGGAATGGCTGATCCAGCTCCGATTTCACATGAACCAGGCATTTTTCTGGTTGCTTCCACAGAAGAGTCATCCCTGCAAACTTCCCCAGTGCCATCAGTTGGGCTGCTCGGGCTTACACTGCAGAATGCAACAAATAAGGGTGGCTTGAATCGGGGACTGAGCTGCTTAGTGCAGAAAAGGCAGCCAGGTGTGCTGGGAGAGGTGTGAGAGCCAGGCCTTGGGGGATCCAGTGGTTTGTTTGGGATGAGCATCCCACAGGACAGGAGTCTGGCTGATCTCTGCCCTGGCTGCTCCCACGAGGAAGAGCAGGGACGTGGCAAGAGCAAGGATTTCCTGCAGCAGTGGTGGCTCTTTCCAGGAAATATCCAGAAAACACCATTACCTAAGCTGGGCTGGGAGCTCAGAGACACTTGAAAATACAAAATAATTGCTGGAAAGGAATGTGAAAATGACAGCTCTTTTCTGCCTGGTGTTACACTTCACCGCTCTTCTCCCTCCTTTCATTAATTCCTGTGACTTCACATATTTGAGGAAAGCTCCCATTAGTCACAGTTGCTTTCCCACTCATCCTTGGTGCCTTTCAGCAATAAGTCCAGGCTAACTGGTGCCCATGTAAAAGAGATTTCATGATGGCAAAAATTTCCCAGAGTCTAACTACGATCTGATCCTCATTATGTCTGAGTAGTGTTACCTCTCTCTGAGAAGTCACGGTCAGAATGCAGAACCTAATGATTTGGGACAGATACTTAATATCAAATAAATCCTTGTCCAACTCCACCCTCTCCAGCTGCCAGGGAAGAGCGCCTGGCCAGGAACGAGCACTGTCAGCAGGATGATCCCTTCCAGTTATCTGGAGCTGATCTGGCAGAGGATATCTGCGCCCCGGGAAACTGAAGCCACCCCCAAAGGAACATCAGCTGTCTCCACCACCGCTTCTGAGCTCCGGAGTGCCCCAGCCGTGGGCAGGAGGCGGCTCTTGGCAGCTTCCGCACCATGTCAGAGCTCGAGGGTTCCCTGCTTGCATCCTGTGCAGACCACGTTTGGCTCCAAAGCCTGCACGAGGGTTCGAAGCCTCCTTTCCCCTTTCCCCGCCGTGAAAAGCTCCCGGTGGAAGTGAACACCAGAGCACGGGCAGCTCAGCATCGGGAAACGAGGTGGGGAAAGCTCGGGGACCGTCCGAGGAGCCTGCGCTCGTCAGAGCCTGCCCGAGACACTCGGCTCCAGCGAGCTATCCTTGCCCTTGGTCGCAGCGCCGCTCTTCCCCTTCCCAGTTCCGTGGAGCAGCCGAACAGGGCAGCGGCTCCGTGGCAGTGCCAGGGGGCAGGGGCAGGGGGACAGTGCCAGGGGGGCAGTGCTGGGGGGGCGCAGAGCCAAAGGGGCAGCGCCCGGAGCCTGNCGGGCGCATCCCCTGGCGGGGTGTTAGGGCAGGGTTTGCGCTCAGGAATGTTAAACCTGCAGCTCCCGCAGGGTCCCGACCCCTCCGGAGAAGGAGCCGAGCCGCGGAGTGCAGGACAGGGTGGCACTGTCAGCGCCCCGATCGCCACCACCTCCACGGTCCCGGCCGTCTGATTTCTGCTGCAGAAATCACTGCGCGAAGTCTTGTAGCTCTTTCCAAGAGCTCAGCCCTCCTCTAGAAGCAGCCACGGCGCTCCCAAGGCTTCCACAGCGAGGGAATGGGAGCATCCTTCCCTGCTCCAGCCGGGTTTGCTGCACGCGGCTGCGGCTCCCCTGACGCTGTGCAGGACTCGCCTTGGCTGCTGCATCTGGGGACGGACCCCAAAATAACAACAGGGACACGCTGTGAAATTCCGAGGTAAAACAACGATAAAAACGATCTTTACTGCTCTCACTAAAAGCACTAACAACAGCACTTTGTTCAAGCTGAGCTCTAAAAGCAGGGTTTTAAAGCCTGCCCAGGGGGATACGTGCCAGCAGCACACGGCACCACAGCTTCCCCGCTCCTTCCTAAACACTGCACCCAGGGTCTTGGGGGCTGCCCGGTGCTGTGTGTCCTCCTGCGTGCTCTGTGCCAGTCTTTATTTGTGCAATAAAAACCAACTGGTTTCGAGTCCCTTTGTGCCAATGTAGGTTTATTGTATTCCACCAAAAAGGAGCAAACAAAGTCTGAGATTTCACAAGCAAACAAAACTGGCACCGAAGCTTTGAGGTGCTGCTTGCTCCGCTCCCTGCCTGTGTTCTGTGCCTGTTGCTTGGTGTGTGGCAAGTGAAGATCTGCTGACAAGTCACACCAGAATCCCAGTGGCAGGGAACAGGAGCAGAGAGGCTTTGCTGAGCATTAGCACTCCAGCTGGAATCTGCTCCAAGTATCCCAGAGCTGTGCTGTCCTTGCCAAGGCTCTGCCCAGTCCGTGTGCCCACATCCCAGCTGCTTCCTCGCCAGCTGATTTTGGCCAGTGCGGAGCTGTCCCCTGGCTTTCTGTGCCGTTGCTCCTCCCTAGCTCCTCCTGAGAACACCAGTGCTCATCTTCATCCTAAGAGTTTTACTGGAAAAAGGCTTCTTCCCTTTCCCAGGGAGCCATGGTCAACTGGCATAATACCCCAGGTTATTTGTACCTGGCTTTTGTTGGCTAGACCACATGCCCCAGTGTGAGTCTCTGTGTCACGTCCCTTCTTCAGGTGATGTCCACGTCTCTGAACCTCACTCAGCACGGCCACAACTCTCTCCAGGTAAAAGCAAACGAACCCAAACTGCCCTGGTTCACTCAGTGCCTGCATGGATGTAACGCTGGTTTTCAGTTTCCCAGGCTGGTTTTGAGGTCTCGTGGTGCACCAGGGACTGGTGGGCGATGTTCAGCAGCTCAGAGGGGAGCTCTGTAGGAGAAGGGTAGGGGCAGAGGTGGGTGAATCCTCTCTAGTTTCTCTTTGGAATTGTGAATTCCATCCCATTCCTCTGGTCCTCTCCTGGGAGAACAGAACAAGCTCCCCGAAGCTGGGGTGAGTTCAGAGAACAGCTGGGAGAAAGGGTGAGGAGAGCAAGCCATGCACAGCAGTGCTCTGGGCAATCCCAGATCCAGCATCTCATGAGAAAAACAAGAGGCATTTGCCACTTCTACCAAAGCTCTGGGCAGTGCAGAGAGCAGGCAGGGTAACAAAATGTGCCCTGGTTTCCATCTCTGCTGTGAGGATAAGCAAGAGGAGAGGCAGCACCAAGCAGAGGAAGAAAATCTGTCCCTGGTGACTCTGCACAATTTGGGGCTCAGCTTTGCTCCCATGCTCCAAATTTGCTGATGTCTTCAGCTCCTAATTTTCATGCACTGTTACCCCAGGGGATGGAGGGGCAGAGGCAATCCAAAAGGCAGGTCAGCTCTCAAAGGTCACACATGACTGATTAAAGGAAAAACCTTATTTCTTCCTGTCACGGTAGCTTGGAGTTCAGCTCGTGCCATGGAGCCTGCACTGGGGTCACCCATCAGCCAGGAATTCCTGCAGGGCAGCAAAGCTCCCAAGAACGAGGAGCTGGAAGGAGTCTTGGCTTCGAGGTGGATGTAACCAAGAACCTTCTGGAATCACAGTGCTCCCTGCCAGCTGGATCCAAACACCCCTGGAGTGCTCCTATCATGCCTGCAGGAAATAAACAAGCTGCACACTCTCAGCACTAAAGACGCAATAGGCCATGACCCTAAAAGAGCATAACCAGGGGATCTTCCCATCTTCTAGGATGTCATCAGCACCAGTCTGTTAATCCCAGAATGGTTTGGATTGGGAGGGACTTTAAATCTCATCTCATCCACCCCCTACCATGGCAAGGACAGCTCCCACTATCCCAGGCTACTCCAAGCCCTGTCCAGCCTGGCCTTGGGCACTGCCAGGGATCCAGGGGCAGTCACAGCTGCTCTGGGCACCCTGTGCCAGGGCCTGCCCACCCTCACAGGGAGGAATTTCTTCCCAACATCTAATCTACTTTCTTTAAGTTTGAACCCATTCCTCCTTGTCCTGTCACTCCAGTTCCTGGAGCCCCTCTCCAGGTTCCTTGTAGGCCCTTCAGACTCTGGAAGGTCCTGTGAGGTCTCCACTCAGCCTTCTCTTCTCCAGGCTGAGCAGCCCCAGCTTTCTCAGCCTGTTTGTACGGGAAATGTTCTAATCCTCTGATCATCCTGGTGCCTCTGGACTTGCTCCAAGAGTTATTGACGACTGTCCTTATAAACAGACCCAGCATGATCTTGTTTTTAAAGGCACAATTGCCCAAATCATACCTTTGGTAGCACTCAGGTGGGCAAGAGCTGATAACTCACCCTGGGCTTTGCCTCTGGGCTGGCACTGATCGCTCCCTGTGCCAGCTGGGCCTGGATCCTCCACCCTGCAGCGAAGCAGCCCCGCTCTGTGCAGGGCTGGTGCTCGGGCACAGGGCTCCAGGGCTCACCTGGGCTTCCTGCAGTTCTGTGTCCTCGTGGAGAGCTTGGGAGATGAACGGGTCATTTCTCTGGCAAGTGCTTATTAAAAATGTGAAATGCAGGATGATTGCCTGCCAAAGGCCCAGTTACAATCCCTGCCCTGACACGGAGGGACGAGGGAGCCTCACCCAGCCAGGCTCAGCACAAAGCAAAGGGCTCAAATTCCCTCCTGGCTGCGGAGTCACAGCTCCTGCCAAGGACTGTGATGGACTCATCCTCCTCCAGCGTGAGTGACTGGCACAGGGGATGCCAGCACTCAGAGTCAGTGAGGAAATTCAGATTGGAAAAGGACAGGGAAGCCTGTTAGATGTTGACTATAGATTCATTGCATCTTGGTAGACTCTCTGTGAGCTTTAGCTGCTCTTCCTTAACAAAGCAGCTGTACTGAGCCAGGGAGGAGCCCTGCTGTGCCCTCCCTTTCTGCACAGGGGGAAGCTGGGATTGCCCAATTTATTTCTTCCCAAGGGATTGTCCAATTTATTTCTTCCCAAGGGATTGTCCATTTCCTTGGCCAAGCCTCAGCTCACCATGGTGCTACAGCTCAGGAGATGCTGCTGTGCTGGGTGAGGGCACTGGTTTGTCAAACGAGGGTCTGGGCCTGGGCAATGGTCCCTCCTCCTGGAAGGACAGGTCTCCAGTGGCACAGGTGACAGCTGTGTGGCACTTTCCTTGCAGGAATAAGAGGAGATAAACTTGGGCCATCCTCTCTCCCTATTTGACCACTGTGCTGCAAAGTTCCAGTTGTGAACAGTCCCTGGCACAGACCCAGCTCCCACCTCCGGCTCTCCGTGGATTTTACAGCTGCAGGTTCTGCTTTGCAGCCTCGCAGACGTCGCATGGTGCTGGACTTGTGTCTGCTCTGGAGGCACCACTTGGGGAAGGCTGCTGAGCTCAGCTCTCTTGGATTTATGATGTGGTCAGGCTCATAAAACGGGCTCTAAACTCAGGTGCCTTAATTCAGGGACTCCATTTGTCAGAGGGTTAAATCTGTGCTGAGCTCAGGGTCTGACACCCTGGAGCAGCACAGCCAGCCCTGCTGGGAAGCCTGGAGTGGATGGAGCCACTCCCATACCTGCAGTGCTTAATGGCCTTCCTCAGTCAAAATCCTCCTCACCATCACTCCTGGAAACCCTCTGGGGCTGGCAGGCAGGCACGGAGCCCGTACACAGGAATAATCCTCCAGGATATGGAGTTTCCAAGCAGTGAAAACAGCTCGGTACACTGAGACCTCTGATGCAACCACGGGGAAGATTCAGCCCTGGGAATAATAATTTTGCCATTAAATATCTTCATTTCAAGCTGGTGGCTCTGCTGTTTGTGCCATTGGGGTCTGACCCCCGGTGTCTCTGCCAAGCCCCACTCAGAGCTGGCACACACCGTGCTGCGCCCCCGACACCCACAGCCTTCAGATGCCTTCAGAAATCAGGCTTGGGAGTTTTCAGGTCTTGTCTACAATATATTTTAACTTAAATTATACTTGATTTAGCTTTAATAATTTTGTCAAAAGTTATTCAAGGAACTTTTGCTGTGCCTGTGGCTTTCTGCAGCGTCAGATGCCTCATGCAGCTTGTCTGAGATGTGATGGCACCCAGATATCTGTTGTTTATCCTGTTGGTTTGGGGTTATTTTACATTATTTCCAACTCCTTTTAGCTCCAGGTTTGCTTAGCTTTGTGCAATTGAATGACTTTCCCCTCCATTAAGAAACCCCATAGTACAGAGGGAAGTTCAAGCAAACCTAAATAATCACAGCACAACAAACACACAGTCCAGCAGGAGAGGGGAGAGTGTCATCCAACAGCAGGAACTGACTAGGAATTTATTAAAATAACCCTGAATGAACCCAAGATTGAAGGGGGATTGCTCCCACTGTGCTCCTCCAGGAAGCTCCTGTGGGAAGCTCACTGTGATGCCATGAGGAAGGTGAGAATTAACACAGGGAAAGGGATGGGGATGTGGCACTGCTGTTCCGTTAACCACTTTTCTACTCTGTGCCCCCAATGCAGCAGAGACATCACTGCCAGGAAAGCAGCTCGGTGGGGGACAGTTTGCAGTAGCTTTCGTCCTTGCCAGAGTTTAATCATTTTCATTTCTTTGTGTCTAAAATTAGGAGGAAAAGTGGCCAAACCCCACCAGTTTGGGGAAAAAACACCCACACCCACCCAAGCAGATGGGTCTGTTTTCAGTTTATAATTAAACTCACCCTCCTGGCTGGGAGGGAGAGCCCATTTTTAACAGGGGAGGGAGCAGGAGATCCTCTCCAGGCTGTTTTCCAGCGAGGGGGAGTCTCATTCCGTCTGAAGGGGAGCGGGATGACGAAGCCATGAGCAGTGGAGAGGGATTTGCTGTCCCCCGGCACGCTCCGTCATCCTGACAGCTGCAACGGCCTCATTTTGAACATGTTCAGCTTTCTGTCCTGAGGAGCACAAATCTCTGTGACGGTGGTGCCATCTGTCCCTCCGAGTGCAGCCCTGGTGATGTCTCTGCTGACCCTCCCCACGGTGGTTTGGGGCAGAGCCCTGTCACCAGCCCGCGTGGTGACAACCCTGAACGAGCAAGGAATATTCCCAGACCCGAAATTTTCCCAGGACAGAGCCAGACAACCACCACCGGTGCACAAGGCCCGCTGGAAGAGCTGTGCTGGCCTCTCCCAGGAGAGGGAATGTCCTTGGGAAAGGGGCACAGCCACCGTGGAGGGGCTGCCAGAGCCTGGCTTTGTGTGCCTGGGAAGCACTGCCAGTGGGGATGGGCAGGCAGCAGAATGGCAGGGAACAGGGGGAAACAGGAACAGGGAAAAAGAAAGGGAGGAAGGAGAAGGGGAAAAGAAAAGGGAAAAGGGAGAAGGGAAAAACAAAAGGGAAAACAAACCAAAATTAAATTAAATTATATTAAATTTAAGGCCCAGCAAGGCAAGCTGAGCTCATCAGCATCTGCCTCCCCCAGTCCCTAACAAAGCCATGGCTGAGGGCCTGTTCCGTGCAGGATGTGGCCCGGTGAGAGCCCCTGCCCAGGCCCCCGTGCTCAGCCACCTTCAGCCCGGCTGTGCGTGGGCTGGGGTTTGCAGCCAGGCACGCGGAGCTGTGCTGCTGCCCGGGCACTCCGGGCGAGGAGGGGCTTTGGGGACTGAGAGCGGGGCACGCGGGACACGCCAGCCTGGTCCCTGCTGGCCCACACTGCGGTGCTCTGGGGAGCAACACTCAAAAATTGTTCCCTAGGAGCCCAAAATTCCTGGAGGAGAGAAAGAAAATCAGATTTCCCTCCTGGCTACAAAGGCTCAGCTATCGACTCCCCTTCCCAAGTCCTGCTTGGAAACCCAAGGGGACAAGAGTGCCTTTGGCAAGAGACTGCCTGAAACGTGTGGAGGGCTTTTCTCTAAATTATCAACATGATTTTTTCATTCTAAGCAAAACATCCAGAGTCTCCTTCCACCTCATGAACCTTACTCCACTGCCTTGACTTTTAAATCAAATACTTCTCCTGGAGAATGCACTTGGGTTAAAATGACTGAATTATTGAGATGCACAAGTGTCCTTCTGCTTCTGGATGAACTTCACCCACAATGCCCCAAATCCTTGGCACTGACTGTAGTGGTGAGACAGGAAAATTCATCCCACCTTGTCATCTCCGCCCCATCCCCATCCCCATCCCCATCCCCATCCCCATCCCCATCCCCAACCCCGTGTCTCCCCCCCGGGAAGGGCTGAGGCAGAGCATCCCTCCGGCAATTACAGCCAGGAGATAACGCCTCATTTGCAATGTTGCCTTAAATTGACAACTGCGTGTGAGACAAGATAACAGCTTGTACTAATGAAGGTGTAATTTATAAACTGACGGGGCTAACAGGGCTTTAAACGCGGCACAAGAGCCCGCAAAGGCAGATTAGGGCTCCGTGTGCCTGATCCCCGTCACGGCTGTCCCCAGCGCGGCACAACCCGCCCGGCTCCGCTTCCCGCCGCTGCTCCTGCTCTGAATGGACTGTAACTGAGCAGTTTAAGACAATCTCTGAATTTCTAATGAGGTGATTAGCTGCAGAAAGGATTTCCTTGCAGAACACTTCATTGCTGTTTTGCTCACTGTCAGGGATCAGAATAAGGACCCACACTTGCATATTAATAGCAGCATTAGGTGCTAGTGCAGCTGCTTTATCAAGAACGTTATCACTCCTCTGAAATAACTGACGTGGAAAAGCCCCATATTTTTATTTTGCATGAAATAACAACGTTCCAATTCCCCAAGTTTTGTTTTCAAAACCTGAAGTGTTTTTTATCATTTTTGGAATGCAGAATAACAATAGAACAATTTCCTTTAAATCAAAAGCTGGATCTCTTCCAAGTCATTTAACTTCCAGAAGTTTGAATTCCTCTTTAAAAAAAAAAAATAAAAATGAAAGAGATTCAGTCTGAGCACTTCTAATGAGAATATCACAATTATACTTAGATTGCCACACGGGATTTCTCTTTTCAGAAGCTTGATTCATGGGGGAAATTAACTTGTTTAAAAGTAACAGTTTTTAATAGAAATGTTCTGCTGACTGTTCTCCTTGCACTCTAGCTGGAATCTGCTTTGGCACGCCAGGTCCTGAGGCTGGGGTGAGCTCCTTGCTCCACGGCTGCATCATTCCAGCAAGTGGACCCTGCCCACAGCCTGTTGCAGCAACACAACTCATAGCAAGAAGGCCAATGTAATTGTTAAAAAAAAAAAAAATCAAAGAAAAACTACTTAAAGTCTTGAAAACTTCCGAAGTCAGCACTTGAAGAAATATGAAATGCAGTGAATTAATGAGAAAGAGAGAATGAATCATTAAAATTGCATCACCACGGCGTGTTCCAGAGCGTATCTCCCGTAATGTTCTCAGAGTCTGAACAATTGATTAAGGAAAACACCGCTGCACACTCAAAATTGGAAACGGTTAAGAAGAAACAGGATTAGCAAAGTATTACAGGAAAGGTCAATTATTTCCCCCAATTTATTGCTAACCTGACATCTGTAAACAAATCACTGGGGGAACTCCCCGAAGACTGCACCGTGTCCAACAAGACATCCTAATTAATGAGGATGTGCCATGCAAACACAAACACAGGGAGAGAGATAATATCTAAACCCAGCCCTTAAAAGATGCAGTGGAAATGTTCTCCTGGGAGGTTGTGGGAGATCAATAAAGGGGAAGAAGGTTCAGCAGAGTCGGAATCTGCCATGGCATAAAGGCAAATAATCTTTGCGGTTATCAGAGCTAAGATGGCAAAACGAATTAAAAGAGTTTAGAAAGGGCTTAGTGAGACTGGCTTTAAAAAGAGAGAGAATTGGCTTAAAAATAATGAGAGAGGGCTGCACTCATCCCTCGTGCTCCATGGTGGCAGAGGCTGAGCCAGGATTTTCCATGCCCAGCCTGGCTTTAGATGCTCTTGGACTCAGCGAGTGCCTTGCTGACCTTCGGCATCTCTGGAGGCCGAGCCATCGAGCTTGGAGAGCTCTTCAAGGAGGTCCCTGATCCCGCTGTTGTTCCAGCCAAGCTCCCAGACCCAAAGGTCGGGTTTTTCTCCTCTCTGGCTGCCAGTTTGCAGCCGTGCACCTCGGTGGCATCCCCTGCACCGGCCAAACCAGCCAGCGGCCGGGCACGGTGCCTCCTCCAGAGCCCTCTGCAAGCAGAGCTGGATCGTGGCAGCTCATATTAAAGATTCCTCTTCATCAGCATCCCAATGATTAAATATGTATAGAGGCATCTGAGATCCAATTTATTTCTTTTGTGTTGTAAATTCCTTTTCTCGTCGGATTTTTTTTTTTTTTTTGAGCTGCTTATAATTAAGACCTTCAGACACAGCTCAGCAGGGCTGGAAAGCAGCCATGCTCCTGTTATATCCCACCCGTTGCAAGTGCATTCCCCTCTCTTAGTCAACCAAAAGATTCTTCTTTATTCAGCCCAGTAATGACTTGATTTCCTTCTTTCTTAATGAACACAGTGATACTGCATTGAGTCACTCATGTGCAACTTGGTGTTTTTTCCCTCCCTTTGGAAAGTTTTCAAAATATTTATAAATTTTAAAAGGAGCAGAGAAAGAAAGAAAATGAAGTTGCATTGTGTTTATCTGGCTGGTGCTGCCCCTTCTCTTTCTCATCTGTGGAAACTGCAATTGATCCCATTGTCCGGGCTGTCATGGGGCTGCAGTGTCCCCTGTCCCCTCTGCTTGTCCCTCCTGCCAACCAGCACTGCCAGGGGACCAGGCAGGGCTGCATGAGGTGCAGGTAAGGACTGGGAGACCCAGGCAAGGGTTGCCAGACACGGGTAAGGACTGCTAGACACAGGTAGTGACTGTCAAACACAGGTGAGGACTGTCAGACACAGGTGAGGACTGTCAGATACAGGTGAAGACTATCAGACACAGGTAAAGGTTGCCAGACTCAGGTGAGGACTGCCAGACACAGGTAAAGGTTGCCAGACACAGGTGAGGACTGCCAGACACGGGTGAGGACTGCCAGACAAAGGTAAGAACTGTCAGATACAGGTGAAGACTGTCAGACACAGGTAAAGGTTGCCAGACACAGGTGAGGACTGCCAGACACGGGTGAGGACTGCCAGACAAAGGTAAGAACTGTCAGATACAGGTGAAGACTGTCAGATACAGGTAAAGGTTGCCAGACACAGGTGAGGACTGCCAGACACCGGTAAGAACTGTCAGATACAGGTAAAGGCTGCCAGACACGGGTGAGGACTGTCAGACACAGGTAGTGACTGTCAGACACAGGTGAGGACTGTCAAACACAGGTAATGGTTGCCAGACACGGGTGAGGACTGCCAGACACAGGTAGTGACTGTCAGACACAGGTAATGGTTGCCAGACACGGGTGAGGACTGTCACACACAGGTGAGGGCTGCCAGGCCAGTGCCAGTTGAGAGGAGACCCCACAGGAAACATTGGAGAACAAATGCCCTGCAGTTCAGAGCAGATTTCCCAGGGACTGCTCCAAGGCAGAGCTCTGGGAGGGAGAAGCCTGCGGCTGAATCGTGCTCCGTGGGTGTGGGTGGGTCGGATGGACCTCCAGTCTGATCCAGCTCTTCCCCTGTGACGTGGGAGACTCAGCACCTGCAGCAGACCTGAACCTCAACCCTCAGCTGCAAACCCCAGAGTGCAGCCCTTCAGCAGGGCTGGGGGCACTCGGGGCAGCGTGACCCACACACGGATGGGGCCCCAGCACGGTGTCAGCCTGGGGAGACCCCTCCCCGGCACGGGGGTTCCCCTCTCTGCTCAGCCCAAGACAAGCAGCGAGGGGCTGTTCCCGCTCCCCTGTGCCCCACACCGGGAGTGGAGGGGGCAGCCCAACACACGCCGTGGCCCCTGACAAACCCGGCCACTCCGAAGCCCAGCACCCTCCACCTCCCGGCCCCGCTGGGTGTTCCGGGGCTCCTGGCTCGCACCCAGCAGGGGCTTCCAGCTCCCTCCGTGCCAACCCCTGCCAAATCTGCCAGCAGAGGCATCGCTCCCTCCCACGGCCCTGCAGCGAGGAGTGACTCCCTCCAGATGGCTGTAAAGGTTAACAAGGAATTTATTCGGAGTTACATACAAATCAGATTGTCTTCTTTTTTTTCTTTTTTTTTTTCTTTTTTTTTCTTTTTTTTT
>WEIT01022953.1:184651-240077 GCA_013389985.1 Dryoscopus gambensis | reverse complement strand
TTTTTTTTTTTTTTTTCTTCCGAGAGGGAACAAAAACAACCACAATTTCAAGCCCACACAGGCAGTGCAGCCTTCCAAGGTGGTTCAGTTGCCATAGACGACCGCAGGCAGCCGAGCTGTCACGCCGAGCCCGCGGCACCGCGGGGACCCGCTGTGAGTCAGGGGCCGGGGCTGAGCCACGCTTCCGTGCCCCCGCTGGCACCCGCTCCAGCCCCGTCCTCGCCTCCCTGCCGGGACCAGCCCAGTGCCCAGGTGCCCTCCCACGGTGCTGGGAGGAGCTGGCTGTGGGACAGTGGTGTCTGGCCCCATCTGGCCAAGGCTGGTGGAGATGGGTGGCCCAGATGGCATCTGATGGGGGAGTTCCTCCACAGGGTGCTGAAAAATGGAGGAGCTGGAGATTTAGGGCAGAACCTGAAATCTGGTGGTGGTTCTGCCATCCATCATGGACACTCAGCTTGCAGCAGCTCTGTCCCTGTTGCTCTGCTCCATCTTCCTCCAGTCCCCAAAGAAAATCATCATCATCATTTGTAGGTACAAAACCTTTCCATGGCCAGCCAAGGGGCTTTTGGGGTGGCCTCACCACCTCACTGGCCAAGGGCTCATCCATCACCTCTGGTGGACCAGAACCACCAAACTCGTTGGGTTTAATCTGCAAATCACCCAGCACAGCTCTGCACTCCAGGAGGAAAGGGATTTGTTGTTGCCCTTGAAGGCTGACTGGCAGAGCCCAGGGTCTGTGGTGCTGCAGAGGACCCGGGTGGACCCTGCTGTGTATTTGGAAAAAATGGAAATGTTTGTGTGTAGAAACTCCAGGAGAAACACCACACGTGCTACGAGAACCACCTCTATCCACAACCCCAGGACACGGCCCCAGCAAGGACACTGGGAACCCCCAGGGATCAGTTTGCAGGAGACCTGGGTGTGCATAAACAGCTCATCAGTGCCAGATCTCCCTGGAGAATGGTGCTACAGCAGCTCTCAGGGGCTTTGCTGACGGTGACTGATCATCTGCATTCCAGGCAGAGACATCCCGGGTCCCCCAGGGCCGGGACATCAATTGCAGACATGGATGGAGTTGTTTTACCAGCCTGGTAAACTTCTCCAATATCTTTAATAAAACAAGTTTTTGGAAGTTTCAGGTAGAATTGATGTCAGCTATGGAAAGGTCACTGTGGATATTACCAGCCACAAAGAAAATGTTACACTCAAATGAGACCAACACTGTCATAAATCACAGCAGACCCCTCTGCTCCACTCAGGTGAGACCCCCCTGCACAGCTGCCTCCAGCCCTGGGTCCAACATCAGAAGGACCTGGAGCTGCTGGAGAGAGTCCAGAGGAGGCCACAGAGCTGCTCCCAGTGCTGGAGCCCCTCTGCTCTGGAGCCAGGCTGGGAGAGCTGGGGGTGCTCACCTGGAGAAGAGAAGGCTCCAAGGCCCCTTCCAGTGCCCAAAGGGGCTCCAGGAGAGCTGGAGAGGGACTGGGAACAAGGGATGGAGGGACAGGACACAGGGAATGGCTTCCCACTGCCAGAGGGCTGGGATGGATGGGATGTTGGGAAGGAATTGTTCCCTGTGAGGTGGGCAGGCCCTGGCATAGGGTGCCCAGAGCAGCTGTGGCTGCCCCTGGAGCCCTGGCAGTGCCCAAGGCCAGGCTGGACGGGGCTGGGAGCAGCCTGGGACAGTGGGAGGTGTCCCTGCCATGGCAGGGGTGGGATGGTCCTTATGGTCCCTTCCATCCCAGCCCGTTCTGTGACGAGGGGTGACGGGACACTGGCAGGTGTCAGTCATTTTGTCCCACTGCGCCCCCGGCAGATGCAGCACCAAGGGTTGCTCAGAGGCACAGAACTTCCCCATTTTTTGCCTGGGTTGCTCTGCAGGCCGGTTCTTCCTTTCCTCCCAGAGAAAAGTTCATTTATCACCAGCTTCCCAGGGATTCCCCTGGGCTTATTAATGAGATAAAGGGGAATGGAGAGGTTTGACTCTGGTTTGCAGAAGGAAAACACCCTCTCAGCTCTGTGGGGGCTCGAGGCATCATCTGACATTTTTAAGAGAAGTACTTCTGGTCAGATTGAATCTTGCCATTCTTGCTACACGGCCTCACTGATCAAATAAAGCCAATGCCAGAGCTATTTGGATGCAATGGGCCTCTCCAGCCCTCCCTTTTAGGTGCCGATGATGGAAACAAATGGATCCATCCCACCCTGGACACAGCTGCTCTGTATTGTAAACCTTGCGAGTTCAAGGCAGACCCTCAAAACAGCCCATATGTTCACCTAGACATTTCTAAAGCTGTTTAACAGCATCTGGATCCCATGTTTGCCATGGCTGAGCAGGGAAGAGCAGGAGGAAAAGCTGTAGTTAGCTATTATCAGTAATAGGAACGAGCACACCACGTGCCACATTAGGAATATGCCTACAAGATGTGTTCCTGGGCTGTACATTCACAACATGTGTGGCTTCTTTTTTAGCATCAACGTGCAGCAGGATCCAAAATCTGGCACTGTGGGTTTTTTCCCCCCAAGCCTGTCCTGTTACCCAAATTGCTTTGGCTTCAAACATTGGTTCCCTTGGGCGTGTGTTATTCGCAGCCTTCCCGGTGCCAACTGAACAGCTTCCAGGAACTCTGATGTCTCTCTTTTTATTTTATTTTTTTAATACTGTGAATCACTTTATTCCATCCACCTTCTGGAACAATTCCCTGGAGAGTACCAATTCTGACGAGCATCTGCTTGTGCAGGAAAGCCACGTCCATCCCTCCACTGGATTTTTTCACTCTTTATGGTCATTAAAGGCTCTTCAATCCCATTCACTGATAAATCTTGGGGGTAATGTATCAAAACAAGTTGTCCCCACAGATATCTGTTGCTTGGGTTGCCTGGAGCCTGTCCCCACTGCTCCCAGATGCTGATGCCCATCAGGACCATGGGCAGCCACACAGGTTCTTCTCTCCCATCCCTTTCCATGAGTCACAGTTTTTCTGTGGGCCCACAAGTTGCCCCAAAATTTCCCCTAGGCCCTATATGGAGGCTCCCTGGGGGAGTAAGGGAGTGGAGAGTGAAATGAAAGCTTTTTTTAATGCTTCCAAATTATTTAGGATATTAAGGACAAGGAGTGACCATGAGGAATTGCAGAAGGACCTTGAAGTGAGCGACTGGCCAAGAAAATGACAGGAGAAATGCAGTGCAGATAAATAGTGGCGCACGTGGGAGAAGCCATTCCCAACTTCAGAAATAAAATGATGGGCTCTGAGCTGACTATTAACTCTCAGGAACAAGATCTCAGGGTTATAATAAATAGTTCTCCAAAAACATCAGCTCATTGCTCAGCAGAGATAAAAGAAAATATGCATCTCGAATGTTAGGGATTACTCAGGGAAGAACAGAGCAAAACAGCCCCAATCACGCTGCCACTGGATAAATTCCCTGTGCACCCACACGCTGAGCACTGCACAGGTGGAAAGGGATGTAGTAAAGCTGGGAAGGCTTCGAAGAAAGGTGGGAAGGATGATTAAACACGCTGACTGCATTTAGGAGAGGCAATGAGGCTGCAGGTGGGGAGCTCCAAGGCTTCCACCCATGGTGACAAGCCTTTCCTACCCACTGGGAGACACAGCGAGCTCAGCTCAGCTCCTGGTGCAGCAGCTTCTTGTCAGAGGGTGATTCAAACCCGCACAGGTGCTTCCCCTGGGTTTTGGGTTGGTATTTCTGCCACCCCCTCCTCTTGCAGGGAATCGATGGCCACCACGCCTGGCACCGTTGGCGCTGCTTGTCCCCCGTGCTGGGCCGGCAGCGTGGGCTCTGGGGAAGAGAAATTGGAGCAGTTTGGCAAAAAGCAGGCAATGGATGCCAAAATAAAATTTTTAAAAAAGGGGAGAAAGATCTAGCTTCACCTTCTGTTCTTGTAAATCTTCTGTGCAAGCAAATCTGGTGGGAGGAGGAGAAGGAAAAAAGGCAGAAATCCAGCCCAGTGATGGAGGCAGGAATGTTGCACTGGAAGGAAAAAAACCCGAGAGAGTTTGGGGCTAAAGCCATCCACCCCCATTTGAAATGCTCAAGTCCAAATCCCAGCCCTAACTCTTGGGTGCACCAGACACTGGGGGGATTTTCATCTTTCTAGAGGGGGACGATAAGACCCAAAACCAAACAGCTCCTGGCATTTGGGATCAGGGCAGCAGGGGGCTGAAAGGAGAGGGGGAGAAAGAGAGAAGGATGAGAGCAAGGGAACAATTGTGCAAAGGGAACACTTGTTCAAAGCAGCACCAAGGAGGACAAATCCCCTGAGGCCACACCCAGGGCCTTGTCCCCAGCCAGGTGTCACGGCCCCGGAGCATCACCTGCATCCCCACTGCGGGTGCGAGTACACTGAACTGTCAGTGAACACAGGTTCTCCTGCCAAGGGAGAAACAGGCCATGAACATGTGTGCGAGGGGACAGCTGAAAGCAGCATTTTTGCAGGATTGGGTTTATCTGCTGCTGGCAGGTTGGTGCTGCCCTAGGGAAGGACTGGGATTGCCAGGGAGTGGCAACTGGAGGCTTCCAAGGCATCCCCCCTTCTGCTGGGTGTGACACAAGGAACCAGACTCTCCTTGCCTTGACTGTTGTGCGCAGGTAAAGAAAGCAGGGGTTGGAGAGAAAAAGAGAGATGCAGGAGAGAGAGCCATGCCCCAGAACACACCCCCCCCGATCAGTGGCATGGACAGGCCCAGCCTGGCACACTGCTGTTCCCTGGCCTTTGAATAGTGCATCCCTGAGGTCTTCCTTCCTAAGCTCAGGCACTGCCGGGGTCCCTCTGACAAGGACAGAAGAGTCCTGTGGACACTGGTGACATTCTCAGCTCCAGAGGGCTGGGTACAACACATATCTCCATTTGATGTGCATGGGGAGCCAGGGATATTTATTGCTGGGGCCACTGTCTGGACCCAGCACAGAGCCCATGCGCTCTTGGGGCAGCGGGACAAGGGCTGCTCGCTCTGCCCTTCACAGGGGCATCTTCATCCATTCCCATTATTCCTTCCTCAGGTCCCTTCTGGAACCCCCATGGCTGCCAAGGAGGAATCACAGCTAACAAGAAATTATGGTGAAGTCACTTTGTCTCTATGTAAATTATTAATTTTCATCACATGAAGAAATAATAGACTCCTCTGCATAGAGGCCTTGGCCCATCAGACAGAGTGTCCTTGCAGATGCAGGGACTTGATTCACCCTCCTTGGAGAAATTTGCAGAATTTGACCATATTCTGGAGCAGGGAAGAAATTCCCACCCACTGCTCGCTCTGTCTGACTTTCTACCAAAACAGAGTTTTTGTGTGTGGAGTGAATTGTCTCCCCTCGGCCTCCTCCTGCCAGAGGCCTGCCCTGAAATAAAGGAAGGTCCTCTGGGAGAAGATGCTCCTCACTGCGTGGAATCCTGTGAGGACACAGGGATGTTTTGCTGTGCTCCCACTGCCCCGTGGCCCCTGCACGGCAGCAGCGCCCTGCGGTTCACTCCGGGGTGGCACCATGAGGGGGTGAGCCGATGGAAGCGGGATGCAGGCCTGGTGTGGGGATGGAGGCAGGCAGGGCCAGAGGTGCTACAGCTCGCTCAGGGCACTTCAGCTGGAAACCCCAAACTAAAATCAGGTGGCTAAACCCACCCAGAGCCTGGAAAAAGCCTTCACTGCCCTCAGCCCCAGAGCAAGCTGGGGTGTCAGTTCACCATTCCCGGCTCGCTTCCAGTATTTATGGCTTTAATCAGATCTGTGGGGTGAGCACAGGATGAGCAGCAGCTCTCCGTGGTTCATGTCTGGAGTGTGGCAGGAGGGAGGAATCACAGCCCTGCTCAGCATGACCAGACTCAAGGAAAATCCAGACATCTTCTTCCAAGCTGTGCTGCCCCAGGGCCACGCTGCCCACAGCTGCCTCACCACCCACAGGCAGGGACACAGGATCGTCCTCTCTCCCTCTCCTTTGGCAAAGCTCCTTTAATTACTGGGCTCCATTCACAGAACCATCTCACTTCCCCCCTGTGTCTCTCCACCACCCCATTTTTTCTATTTCTTGGGGGTTTCATAGGGATGAATATGGGATTAGGAGTGAGGCATTGTAAGCTGAACTGAATGTGTTACTTAATGAACTGTATGAAATATTAAACCACGCCTGATATGAAGCACGGTGAATTCTGTAAGAAAGAATATATTACACTTGGGGAGAGCTGAAGATAATCAAATCTAATGAATGGATTTAGAATCAGAACACAGGGAGCTTAGAGGAGTTAAGTTTGGTTCATTGTGAGGCTGAATTGCGTGTGACGGCCGTTCAGGGCAGGTTCTGCTGCCGTGTGTTTTCTCCTGTTGTGAATGACATTATTGTATTTTTCCATTTAACATAAATCTATTTTTCGGAAGGCTGCTTCCACCCGAATGGCATCAGCAGATCCCATTAATCACGGTGCTCTCAATCACTCAGAATTATTTAGAACCTCTTTTGTGCGTCTCTGGCACTTTCCCCATATATGATTAATCTTAAACTAAACCAACTAAATAAATAAAACTGCAAGGATCCAAAGAGCATCCCTGTGAAGATCTTATTTATGCAAGATATGTTGACAGCTTAGGAGGTTGGGAAGTTTCTGCTCCTGGAAGTTTCAGGAGGAGGAAAGAAGCTTTTTAGTCCAAAGCAGGAGGCTGAGCTTGGAAAGGAGCTGAAGTCCTGATCTCAGTGGGGCCTTCTGTATTTTGGGATTGATTCCTTTGGTCACAGCCCATTCCATTTGGTCCTGAGCCGCTTGTACACCTACAGGAGACCCCTGGTGGGCCATGGTGGCCCTCTGCTGTGGGGTGGCTTGTGCCAAGGATGGGGTATGGAGAAGGGGCTACTTTGGGGCTCTGCTCTGGGTTTCCTCACCAGAGCTGGATGCCAAACTGAGCCAACCTACTCAGGAAAAGAGACAACACCACTGCTCTGGCATGTCTGCACCTCTCTGTTTCCCAGGTGACAATTGCTATGGCAATGCCACCCCCTGCCACCTGTGAGGAGCCAGCTACGCCCCAGCAGAGCCAGCCCTCCAGGTGCTTCTCCAGAAAAATCCAGGAAATCTCCAGCTGGACTCTTGGATGTGCAACAGCACCGCTGTTTCTGTGGTGAGAGCAGTGACAATGAAAGGTGAAAGAATTTAAAGCTGGAATGGGCTGTGCACCAGGCAAAGCCAAGATCCCACCTGAAACCTCCTGGCAGAGCTGGAGAGAGTTGGAAAGAGCCACTTAATTCCCAGTGTGAGGGCCAGGGCATGCTGCAGTGAGCAGGATGGACTGTGCATGTTGGAGAGAGTCTTTCCCTGACGGAAATCCCGGGGTGTTTGATGAAGCATGCCAACACCACACACCCATACTTTAAACCCAGTCCTACATCTTTGTATTAGCTGGTGATAAATTTTTATTGCTGTTATCCACATCTATATTTGGGGCTTAGAAATACCATACGTATGAGTCACAGCCACCCAGACTCCAAGGTTCCTTTTCCCCCCAGCACGTTTCCCATCCCCTGCCCAATGTGGGGATGCTGCGTGCTCCTGCAGAGCTGTCCAAGGAGCCAGCCCAGCCTCGGCAGACAGCAGATTAAATCATGTACTTGCCAGGTCTGGGGAATCAGGGCTAAAATAAACATCTGGTGTAGGGCAAACCCACAAGGATTGCTTTAAATGTGCAGCGTGGGGCGATCTCTGAGGAAGGGCAGCTGGTCTGCCTCCTCTCCCAGGGTGCAGCATCCCTCCACTGCTCAGCTGGCTTTGGCTCTCACTAATAAACTAATTGATTCAGCTTGGCTGTCCAGAGGTCTGAGTAATTTCAATATTGAAGCTCAGCTGTAATTAATTCAGTCAATACAGTCAACACAACCATGGGTGAGCAGGGACAGCGGTGCTCGAGTCCCTCACCCGGGCAGAGCGCAGAGAGGGAGATGCTGCACAGCTCCAAGGTGGAGCAAACGCCCCAGAAAAGCTTGGCCATGACACCAGGGACCCCTATCTACCCCAAAAACATCCTCAGGGCCCCAAAGAACAGAGCTTCATTTGAGACACCCCTGCAGCCCAGCTTGAACAATGAATACATACTTAGTTGGAAGTGGAAATTTTAGAGTTTGGAGGCAAAATAATTTAAAATTCAACAATTTAATAGCCCTGAAATGGGGGCTATAAAAGGCAAGTGCCCTTATGGGAACCCTGCCAAGGCAGACCCTCATTGCCAGGTTTCCCCTGCCAGGTGCAGGGAATTGTCCCAGGAGTATGAGGCCACCCTTGGCATCCAGGAAGGCAGGGCAGGAGCTGAACCAGTGCCTGTCATCTCTGGAATACAACGCCTGAGCCGGGAGATGGATTTCCTGGGGCCTGGTGAAGCCCCGAGTGCTGGGCCTGTGGAACGGCAGCATCGCGTCTCGGCACGGAAGCCGGGGAGGAGGAAGGACTTTGCCGGGAGACATAAAGGCAGCTAATAAATAATAGAGGGCAGTGTTATTACTTTTTTATCTTACGGAGTCAGACCAGCTTATGAAAGCCAGGCTGGTGCAGAATGCTAATGGGGCAGCCTTGGCAGGATGGAGTTACAGTTCCAGCCCCACATGAGAGCGAACCTCCCTCCCCCAGTGTGCAGAGCCTGTCTCTCTACAGCGACTCTGCTCCTGCCCTAGACCATGCCTGGCTGCTGGGTAGAGCCTCTTCCCAGTTCTTTCCCTGGTTATTACTCCTCTGATAAATATCAAGGACACAGGAGAGCCTCGGGAGGCGGGGACAGGTGGCTGGGACTGAGTGTGACACGTGCTTAGAGAGATGTGGGCTTGTCCTGCCACGTGAAACCACCACGGGAATGGCCAAGGACTGGGAACTCCTCTGTCCTCTCCACCTTACTGTGGTGCTTCATCTCTTTGTCAAGTTAGACAGGGCAGGGGGTTTCTGGAGGCCAAGGAGGAGCCCACCATCGCTGAGGTGGTGGTGCCTTGCCCTGCCACGTGCTGCACTGAACCCTGTGCAGGGGTGCCAGCTCTGGAGATTCCCAAAATCCCTGGCAAGGGCGCTGCACTCCAGCGATTACTGCTTCTTTCTCTTGCTTAGATGAAGAGGAGCAAATGCATCAACAGAGGAAGCGCAACAGAGCAGCTGTGAGGAGGCACCGGGGAGGTTGGGAAGCAGAAAAAAGCAAACAATCAGGTGTTTGGCATGGGAATGTTCCAAAGTTCCGTGAACCAAAGGTAAAACATCAAAACATCAAACGCTGACTTGCAAAAGCCTCCCCATCACTTTGTCAATCCCCTGCAAAGCTGTGGGTAACAGCCCTCACTGTGCCTGGCACTGGAACATCAGCGCCTCGGGGATGTTTTGCTCAGAGTCTGGGCAGCAGAACAACAGGAAAGGGCAGCAAATGTGTTCTGACTTCAGTGCTGCTGTTATCCCCCAGCTCTCTGTCTCCCATCCAGGACGGGGCCCTCAGCTCAGAGCCTTTCATCGCACAGGCTGAGTTCAGATAATTCCCCAGACCTGCTTTTGACAAACCACTGTTCCAGTGTGCTATTTACAGAGGGTAGAAGGCACTATATTAGGAACCTGCAGAGAGAAAAATACTTTGTTTATCTGCACAGGAGGCACAGCTGATCCTCAGCAGCATCACCATGGCCCTGTGCTGGCACTGGCTGAGGTGACATTCCTGTCACTGCAGGACCAGCCTGGACCTACACGCTCCGAGACACAGCACCAGCTTTTCCATGGCAGCCTCTCCCCACTGGTGCCAACGTGAGCCGTGGGTGGTGCTGGCAGGGACGAGGTCACGTAGGGGTTTGCAGTGCCACCGCTGGCACTCAGGTGCCCCATACCCACAGCACAGCGCTGGCTCCTGTCTGTGACAGTCCTCACCTCACAGGAGCCCTCACAGGCCCAACCTCACAGGAGCCCTCACAGGCCCCAGGGATGTCCAAAGCTCCTGGCACTGATGCTCTCTGCTCTCTCCCTCGGGACACAGGCTAGTGCCAGCTGCAGGGACACTTGTCTGTCAGCCCAGAAGGATTGCAGGGCTGGTATGGAAGCACTGTCCCCTCGTGAGGGATTTTGCCTCCTTCCTTTGCACGCATGGCACACACAAGTTGGCAGGGCTATTTTTCTAATTATTAGATTTTATTGGAAATCAATAAGCAAATAAGATGATTTTTCAGTCCTAATGCCTCCATAGCTCTTCTTGCAGGGCCCAGGTACTGCCAAGCCCCGTCTGAGAATCTTCCAGCATGGTGATGAATGTGCCTGCCTAACTCTGCTCAGGATGTTTGCTGGCACCTGGGGGTGGATTAAGCTGTGAGCACGAGATGGGGTTAACTCTGATGCGGAGATGAAGCCTGAGGTAATTATCCCCTGAGTTCTGCAGGAACTGGGGCTGCTGGGCTCTCTACAAGCCACACTGCCTGCTCAGAAGGACTCGTGTGCATCTCTTGCTCTGAGAGCCACCTCAATTGCCTCTTAATTTGAGCCCTGTCAACACAAGAGCTAAATGAAGAGTCATTTCTGTGAGAAGGAGTGCTGAGAGAGACGTGGGTCCTCAGGTGGCTCATTGGTGGGGCCAGCGAGCTCCACCATGGATGCTGCATCCGTGGGCTCCAGCCCTGCAGTCCTGGCACATCCCAGCACCTCTGGGCACAGCTGGGGAAAGGACATGGAGGGCAAGTCCCTCTCCTCCAGCAGGGATGTTTTCCTAAGTATTGGACCTACTAGAGATCAATAAGTGCATAGGGTAGTTCTTCATCTTATTCTATCGGAGAACAATAACTGTACTTCAAATCTTTGCAATTTATCTGTGGAAAGAATAAAAATAATATATATGTGATAATGCTTCAAGTTACAAAAGTCTAGCCTGTCTCTTTGCTGAAGCAGTAGAAGAAAACACTGAAATAGAAGTAATTAGGGAAGGAGGGAATCATGGGCAGCCTCAGCACAGCAAAACCCATGAGAAGGCACTTGCCCCGCTGTTCCGGTCCCCTGGGGCTTGCTCCTGCTCGCCCTGGCTACCTAGGGAATGCCAAGTCCTTGGATTAGGAACACGATTTACAAAGAGACCTTGTGGAATTGAAAGAAAAGGAAAAGAAAAAAAAAGAAAAAAAAAGAAAAAAAAAGCCTGGGCTGACTTAAAGAAACCTGGAGTGAATAAATTAGTGGGGGAGCGGAAACGAGGAGATGGAATTACACGGGAGCGTTACATAAAAGCAGCTGACGTCTGACTCTTGCAATTAATTCAAATTGGGCTGAGCCTGGGCTTTGGGGAAGAATAACTGGTGGGCGGTGGTGAAAGGCAGAATGGGCAGCCGAGCACCGAGCTGGAGGGTGGTACATGGCTGTGCTCCCCACTGGGGCTGGGTTTAATGAACAGTCATGCTCGGGACCGGTCAGGATGCAGCAGGGAAACTCCCCAGTGTTAGGGGGGCTGGAAGGATAAAGAGAGGGGCACAGGCAGAGCAGAATCACAGAGAGGGAGGTGTGCTTGCAGCTCTCTGTTGGCTCCTTGTTCTCCCTAAATCTGGAACGGGCAGTGCCTGAGGGTAACCTCAGCATGTGACCTGGGGCTGGAAGGACCTCCTGGGTCACCAAGCCCATGCCCTGCTCCTGCAGCCACGGCATCTCACGGGCATTGCCTGTGTCAGTGGCTCATCCTGGGGAAAGTGGTCCAGTGAGCCATGGCTTTCCTGGCCAGAGCCACGCTCCCGGTCACCAGCGCTGCACATGGGCACCGAGACACAGAACCAGGGAGTGACCTCAGCTGCATCTCCTATGACCTGGAGAAGGCTGTACAAAAGGAGGGATGGGGCAGTGGTCACCCATGAGAGGCCATTGCACGGTGCAGCTCAGAGCCAAGAGCACGGATAAGCCCCAAGGAGCCTCGTCACCTCTGAGCACCAACACCTGTGATGGCCTCGCCCTGTTAGCTCCAGGGCTTTGGGAAGAGGCTCAGGGGCCCAGCAGGGTCCTCCCACGAGCAGAAGCATCCCCTGGATCTCAGGCACTCCCCAACTCTGCCAGGCTTCCCCTGGTGAGTGCCTGTTCTACAGACACTTGATCCACGCGCACAGGATGGGTCCTACTGAACCTAACCCTGCCAATCCTGCTCATTTCTGTTCCCAAACTGTCCAGTTTCATCCCAATCTCCAGTCCTTCAAGTGCTCTAACCTTTGGGTGGCCTCTGCTCCCCAGAACCATACCCAAAACCTGCCCGTTCCAGTGAGATGGAGACAGAAGCAGGCACAAGATGATTCTGATGACCAAGAAGTTTTGTGCAGGGACGGCTGAATTTGGGGTGAACCCAAAGCTTGTGAGCAGAGCCCCATGGACTCCGGCAGCCCCTGGGCTGCTGCTCCAGCCCAGCTCTGAATTCAGGACAGCACTCCTGCGATTGGAGCAATCTTCTGCAGCCTTTGTGTTTGATAATCTGAGATCCGTGGGAGTCTCTACTTCATAATCCGTATATCTTGTGACCCTCTGGAAGCCTGACAACTATTTCATGCTCGGATGGCTCCTTGCTCATCTTCGTCTGTGCAAGAGGAGCATGTCCTGACTGGCACAGGAGTAGCTCATATTTCCATCACGTCCAGACAGTGATTAAATGTCTTCAGCCAAGCACAAGGCAACTTTAACTGGGTTTATTCTCTGGGGACTGGGAGGACTGGGAATGAGGCCAGAGGAAGATCCAGAAGACCCCAGGGCAGGCAGAGGCTGGAAAACAATGGTTAGAGACAAGTTTGGCACCTCCTGCAAATCTCACCAGAGCCTGCTGGGAAACTGAGCTTGTCTGAAAACCAGCATTGCCCCAGGTGCCCCAGGGTCCCCTGGGCTGGCAGGGTCCCTTCTGGGTGGCCAGGCCAAAGCAAGGGGTCTCTGAGCCTCTCACACCCCTCCTCAATCTGTGATGCCTCCTGCAGGGGTTAATCAGGATGGGGAGGGAAACTGAGGCACAGCTGAATCCATTTGCTTTCCTTGAGTTATTCTTGGTCTGACTGTGCAATGTAAAGCCCCCCATGGCTCCACCCTGCTCCTGGCACTACACCCTGGCAGAATTCCTGGTCCCACCATCCAGCACTACCCCACCAGGTCCTGCAGCTCTCCAGGCTCAGCAGGGCCTGGAGCAGTGCCCGGGCAGGAGCAAAGGCAGGTTTGGCTCTGCAGGTACAAAGCTCTGGGCACAAGTAAAACCCACTAATAGAAAAATGGTACAAAGGGAGCTGGGCTCTCGGGGCCAGGCTGGGAGTGAGAGCAGTAAATTGGAGGATAAAGCAGCGGCTGCTGGTCAGCCTCTATTTCACCCTTTCAAGCTGCACTAAAGAGGAAATGCTTTTTTCCCAGGTTCGTGCTATCACCACTAAACCCTGTGTATGTAGAGAGCATATTTCATGTCCTTGTGGGCTCTGCAGTCAATTGAATGCTTCTAATGCTCTCCCCACCTGCTTTCCTTGCATGGGTGCTAAAGCACGCTCTTCCCTGGGATCGGGAGCCAGGCACGCTGCCACCAGGATGGGCGTCTGAGCAGGCACCAAAGGCTGTGGCAATCAACCATTTAAAGTGAAATCATGGCTCTGGGCGCCCTTTCACTTCTGATTTCCTGCTGTTATCCCGAGTATTTGTCCTTCAGGGATTGCTGGCATCCTGAGGCACCTGTATCAGATGCACAGCCCAAGAGGAGAGGCCAGCGTTCCCCCAGGATGACGCCACGGGGTGCAGAGAAGCCTCAGCACCTCACTCGGAAGCATCCAGGAACATTTTGGCTGCACACGGTGTTCTGCAAACACAACCTGTGAATCGGCAGTGCAGCACCGGGAGATGAAACCAGATCGTATTTCAATATTTTCACAATTTTCAAGGCAGTTCCTTGAACGCCAGGAACGGTGCAGAGTTTGTGAACCCTCTCCCTCTCCGTGCTGCTCTTTCCAAACACTGATAAACTCCTGGCACTCCCAGACAGCCCCATCACCCTTCCTGTAGCTGCTGCAGATTAAGACCCACTGAGAAGTGCTTTTCCAGGGGCTGGAACAGGGCTGGTTGGCACAGCTGCCATGAGAGGTCAGGATTTTCCATGTGCCTCCCACCTCCACCTTTCTGCAGCTCCTCGTGGCTCCTGTGGCCAGGGCTGGGGTCAGCCCCAGCTTGGCAAGGAGGGGATCAAACAAGGGTCACAGGAGGATCACGGCAACAGCCCAACAGGAAAAATTTGTTTTCCCATCCAGTGGTAATCCAAGCCGGGATCTGTGGGAGTAGACGTGAACACACCCCAAATTCTGCTGCCACAACCCCAACCCTGTGGCCACCTACACCAGCTCCGGATGGATTTGCAAAGACAAAGGAAATCAAGGGAGAGGGATGCCAGGAATACACTCATACAGGAATTAAAGAGAGGCCTGGCTCTTTCTGCCACCTGCCAGCCCTGCTCTGAAATTCTCTTTATTTTGGTAACTCAATTTTTTCCTTGCTCTTACGAGAACAACATGGTGAAATTCAGTCTGAGGTGCCCCCTGAGGGCTCCCATGCTCTTGGGTGTACACAAGCAGCTGGAATATCTTCTTGTAGAGAGGTCTGATGGTATCCGGGGGTGGGAGATGGAGATGAGACTCCAAAGCAGTAATCCACCTTTCTCCATCCACCTCTTCCATCCAGACCTTCCCAGCCTCCTTCTTAACCTCCTTCCAGACCTTCCCATCCTTCTTTCCAACCTCCATCTAGGCCTTCCCAGCCTCTTTTCCAACCTCCATCCAGACCTTCCCAGTCTTCTTTCCATCCTCCATCCAGACCTTCCTGCTGTCCTCCTCAGACCTTCCCTCTGTCCTCCCCAGAGGTCAGTTTGTCCAAGGACTCTGGGGCTGGCCATCAGCCTTGGAGGAGCTGTTTTCCTGGGAAAATGAAGAGTCATGTTGGCTCCATACATATGTCTGGTAGGACCATGAAATATTACAGAAGACTGAGATTTATCAGTTCGGACAGATTGGCCTCTTTCGCTGGGCCTATAAAAGCTCTGAGTGATGCCATCCATCACGGGCTGGACAGCAGCAGCTCTGACTGAGGACCAGGCAATTTTGCATCGCTGAGGCCAAGTGCCAATTCCTTAAGTAATCCCAGGTTTCATTACAGAGGCAGCCGGAAGAGGGCAAAGCTTTGAATTTTTTTTTAAAGTCAGCTGCAGGACACTTGCAAGTTACAATGGAATTGATGGTGGATGACTTGTTAAAATTAATTATAGCCATAATGAGGAATATTCAGGAGGAAAACCACAGGAAAATGATCCACAGAAGAATATTTTCTACAGTAATATTATAAAATGCAGCAAAAAATTGCAGCTGCTTTATTAATTTAAATAATAAGACTTGTATTTTTCTTGCATGGCTTCGGAGGGTTTCTAATGGAGGGGGCTGCTAGATGAGGCATTTCAGAGGAAATCAAATAACCTCATAAATAAATGAGTTTTCTTTTTTTTTCAGGGCATAACTGTATTCATTACAATATTCATAGAGCATCACATTCCGGGTGAAAACAGGCAGGAGGAGCCTCCAGGCTGCTCCTGCATCCTAAGGACAAACTTCTCCGAGCTGCCAGCTCCTTACCGTGACCTCATCCCGCCTGTGCCTGCAGCAGGGCAGCTCCTGCAAAACCTGCAGCACAGAGAGACAGGGACAGGGGGACACAGGGACACGGGGATACAGGGACACAGGGACACGGGGACAGGGGGACAGGGCGACACAGGGAGGTGGATGCTCCCGCAGCACCCCCACGCCGTTATCCTGAGTAGGGGTCACACCACTCACCGTGGGGTTGGCATCTTCAGGACTTGGGGGACTTTGTAGGAGTGAGGTGCCACAAACACCTGCCCCAGGAGCAGCTCCACAGCACAGCCAGTGCCAGGCACATGGCACCTCTCGTGGCTCCTTGCTGGGCGCCCAACCCTGCTACATTTGGATTGTGGGGACACAAGCGGGAAAATGAAATTTTTGAAAGCACTAAAGCTGCACTAAATACAAAAGGTGGCTCGGAATCCCAGGGTATCTTCCTTTAACCAACTTCTGTCTCAGTCCAAAGCACACAGAGCCCACACAACCCCTCCCAAAGGGCCTGCAGGTTTGGACACCAAGAACCAGGTAATGGCTGAGGGACCTTTTCTTCCTGTGACACCAGGAGGTTATACAAAAAACAGCAACAGCCTCAGCACCACCATCAGCTGTTGGGGCTGTACCTTGCTGATGGATTGAAGACACACTCCTGGGAATGGTGGGAATCCCTGCAAGATTGTTCTGAATTTCCTCCATTGGGACACCAGCCTCTAGGGAAACCCCAAAATTAAATCATCACTGCACATTAGAGTGGAGGAAACCAGCATTTGGGCCCTTTCTGGATACTGGTCCAGCATCTGTGTGTGCTCCTCCCTGCCAGCTCCACGGGGACACTTTGTAGGGCAGAGGCTTCTGCCAACCTCGGATTGCAAACTACTGGAAAATTGATACCATGGAACTGCTCTCCAAAATTTCCTCAGGGACACGCAGCTTTTCGGCCATGAGCTGAGTGCTGCAGTGAGCCAAGAGGCCCCGGCCCCGGGTGCTGCTGCCCAGGTCTGTGTGTGCCATGGGCCTGTGAGCCCAGGGATAAAGGCCTGGCGGGTGCCCAGGTCAGGGGAAGCCAGGGCTGTGTCCTGCACATCCCAGCAGGGCAGCGGTTTCTAGAGCCAGCTCCTGCCACGCTGCTGCTCTGAGCCGGGCAGGCTTCTGCCCTCACATCCCACCCCTCCCCTGCAGGGACGCCTCTGCTGCTCCCTCGAGTACCTGAGGCACAAAGGGGACAAACTACAGTTCCCAGGGCATCCACACCAAGAGGTTCAGGAATCTGAGCTGTAGTTGGATTTTTCACTGGTGGATTTTCAACAGAAAGAGCCCTTCTTTTCTATTCTGCACATTCCTCTACTCAACAGCCCAATTTCCTCCTGACAAAGAAATTCATTAAGAAACTTTCAAGTCGATCCCAACCATGGCAGTGAGTTGAAATTGCTCAAATCATCTCCAGAAAACGTTCTTACAATACATCCATCTCCGTCTGCCTTCGCATCCCCTGGTAACTGACTCGAACTCATAATGACCCACGAGCCTCCTGCCTGTTTAGTCCAGCTCTGGCATTCCCCATACCTGTCACAGCAGAAATATATTCTCCCAAATTTATTTCCAGGCAGTATTTCTGTCCTCAGGTTGTTTCTCTCAGCCACTCTCTTTCATGTGATAATTGTCGGAGAATTTGCAAAGCTGAAAAAACCTTTCCCCAAGATTCCTGTTCCTGTGCAAAGTGGGAAGGTGGAGGAAAGGAGGGATTGGAGCAGAGCATCCACTGCTCTGGGGGGTCAGGTGATGTCCTGCAGGCCATGGAGAAGCAGTGGCAGATCCAGCACAGCCATGAGGATGAGGAGCTGGAGCTGGCCTTGCTCAAACCGTGGTCCCCAAAGGGCTGCACTGTGGCTCATTAGCCAAAGAAGAAAGGGCTAATTTTGGACTGGGTGGCAATTAAAAAGCATTGTATTATCTTCCTGTGCTAAACCAGCCAGTCACAATCCTTGGGTAAACCAGCAGTTAAATGAGGGGCTGACGGGGAGTTATAATAAGGAAAGACAATGGCATCATTATATTGGGATTTATCTTCCTGAAACAGGATTGTCCTCATTATTCAGGAGCGGTGTACCCAAAAGCCACTAATAAGGCTCCCTCCCAGGATGGAGATAAATCCCAAACCTTTCTGAGACTTTTGAATGTAAATGCTCTGTGGCATTCAAAGTGCCCTTTGATTCCAGCAGGCGCATCCCTCATGCCAGCACTGCTGGTCCTGCTGGAGGCTAAACGAGCTTTGAGGTCTTCATGGGCCAGGCCAGCTGGAACTACATTTTGCTGGGACAAGGGGGCCAGGCTCCTACAGCAGAGAGACATTTGGATCAGCTCAGGAGGGAGCTGGGGAGTCCCACCTGGATGGGACTCAGCCACTGAAGCTGCCGTGGCTGTGGTGGCCACAACTGGGATCAAACACCCGCAGGGAACCAGATCATCTCTGTGGGACACTGAGGCTCTCACTTTGATGCTGATCAAGGGTAATTGGCAAACTGTCTTCTGAAATGCAGCAAGGAAGGAACTGGAGAACTTCAAGCAGGGCAGGGAAGTTTGCAGGGTGATAAAGTGGCTGCTGTGCCCCATCCTCCCCAGCGAGCCGGGGGCGGCTGGAGGCCAGGGACAGCAGATCAGCTCTTTGGTGTTCTGTGGCACAATTAAATTGCATCGACCAAAAGAACTTCTTCCGTCATGCAGGAAACTCTGTGCTTCAAAAATACGTCAGACGCTTTCCTTTTAATGCTACACAATACCAGGGTAAGCCTAATATCCATCCATGGCTGGGAGGGTCATATTGTTTCAATTGCTGTGCTCTCCCCTTTAGCCTGCTCAGATGAAGAACAGTTCCTGATGAAAGCCGTAGGTGTTGGGATAGATTTGGAAAGGCAAATCAGTTCAGCGGCAAGGTGGGAAACACGAATTTCTGAGTTTGCATTTAAAAGGGCTTGGGGTGTACAAGCAGCCTGGGGCGGGTTCCTGGTGTCCCCACCCCAACAGCAGCCAGCTTTTCTGTGGGTCAGTAGCACTGGGGTGTAACCCAGCAGAAAGGATGGGCTGCCCAAATCCCAGCCCCGGTGCAAACACAATTCCCTCAACAGTGCCAAAGTTGCCAAACCCCAGTGCTATGGCACAGCCCAGCTCACCCACCCAGTCTGCTGCCCACCAGAGCTGCGGGTACAGGACAGCTGGAGCAGGAGCAGCCCAGAAGGGTCTTTTTTAAAGTGTAGTGAAACCATGAAAGACCTTTTATTGTAGGGACTGGAGAACTCCTAAATGGGGGTGTCCTGCCCCGGAACATGCTCAGGGTGGGAAATGCTGGCAAATCTCTCATTGAGCTGAGCTCAGGGTCATTTGTAATAAGAAAAACACATTTACTGAGGGTTTCAGGATGACCATTGTGAGAGACCTGCAGGAGGCACACGGGGTGAGGTGGGATATGAGATGGAGCTGATATTGATGAGATTGTTTTCATTGCTGGAGCCTTTGTGGAGAGCAGCCCTGCTCAAGCAGCCCAATGAAGGGATTTCTTTTGTGGTAGCTGGGGCATTTTTCTGGGCTTTGAGAGTCCAGAGTGCCACAAATTTCACTCCCTAACCACTATCCCTGCTTCCTTCTCCCAGGGCAAACAGCCCTGGCAAAGCACAGCTGTGAGACTGCAAGTGCTGAGTGCCAGGTGCCCATGTCACAGTTCCCTCGGGCTCAGCATCACCCACATTCACCCAGTAATTAAACCCCATGGTTAATTTATCCAGTGCTGCCCTGGGATCTCCCCTGGAGCAGCAGAGAAGCAAACAGCATCCAGCCCCAGCCCCCGCATCTCACTGCCCAGTCCCCTGGGCTATGCAGCACTGTGCTCTCTCCTCCAAACTGTTTATCTTAACAAACCCATTTAATGATTGCTGGTTTCTATTTCACCATTCAGGAATGAAAACCTCTTAAATAAATATTTAATGACTCCTATTGGGTGCAGGGATGATAATGGGGCTGGTAGGCACAGGGAGCCACGCACCCGCAGATAAAACCTCCAGCAAAACGAGGGCTCTTGTTTTATTGCTCCCGATGTTATAAAGATTGACTCTGCTATTAGAGCTTCCTGGAGGATTTCTCTGGGATAAAATCTCCAGCTAGCAGAATTTAATCAGTTAGGGATGAGAAATAGATTTCAAGTGGCACCACCTTTTAAATAGGTGTAATGTTGTTTCTGCAAACACGGTGCCTGCTCTGCTAATAGAGCACCCTGCAGACACCACCTGCCAGCCCTGACCATGCACTGTGGGCACAGAGTGCTTTGGTGCCCACCCAGAGGGGCTGCGAGTGTGCTGGGCCATCCTCCATTCCCTATGGACCTCAGGGAAGCGCTCCAGCCCAGGGACAGCAGAGAAAATTAACAAGGAACTAATTAACAGGAGGCTGGAACTGTGTAGGCTTCAGGTATAGCACATTTGGACAGGAGAAAAGCTTTATTTAGGAGTAAAACCGGGCGGGGGTAGGCTTTGTGGTTTGCTCCATCCTCAGCTCTGGGATTTGGAGGGGCATAACCCCTCACCTGCCCCCGTGCCAGAGAGAGGTTTCGAGTATGGTGCGATCCCAAAAACACAACCCAAAAAACACTAGGGGAAGGGGAAGGGAAGGGGAAGGGCAAGGGCAAGGGCAAGGGCAAGGGCAAGGGCAAGGGCAAGGGCAAGGGAAGACTGAGGCTGGCAGAGCACGTGGCCCCAGCCACAGCAGATGTTCTCGTGGGCTGGGAAGTTGTTTTAGCTGCTGGCCTGTGATCACAGCAGCTTTGAGCTAATGGCCCTGGCAGCCTCCTGCGAGGAGGAGAGGCTCCATCTGCCCCCAGGCCAGGCTGGGGACCCTCGTGGTGGCAGCTGAGCCGTGCAGGACTGGGTGGCTCTGCCCAGGGGAGGCTGCCCCAGCTGCATGCTGTGGTGTTCCCCTCCTCCTGCCCTTCTTCCCTCCATCCCTGCCTTGACCAAGTGAAGTTCAGCTGTTACACAGTGTCAGGAGATGAATTACATGAAATTATAATTACATTCCCCTTGCCTGCTCTGGGCAAAATGCAAAAGGTCATCCTTTCCCTTGCTGCCTGAACTTTAATATGCTAGACCACTTACAGACACTGCCATGGTGGTTGCACAGGGCCAGGCAGAGAGGATGCACAGGCACTCACCAGCTTCTCCTCTTCTGAGGGACTGGCTTTGTCTGGGGACAGCCAGAGCCATGCTGAGCTTTCAGCCAGGCTTTACTGGAGGGCTCAGCACCCCTGGCACGGAGAGGCCAGACAAGTGATCCATTCCCTAAGCAGGAGGGCCTGCAAGTGGTTTTGGGGGCTGCCACACCAGCACACAGCAGCTTTCTCATCTCCCAGCCTGGAAATTGATGACATCAGGAGCAGCAATGCCTGCGTGGGTGTGGGCAGTTGGTAGCACAGGAGAGCCCAGAACCACACAGAACATGGGGCTGTGCATCTCACAGGCCTCTGCAGAGGCTTTCCCCACTCCTTCAGACTCCCAAAGTGAATCCCCGAGGATAACTGCACTGCTAAAAGCCTGTAGGTACCTTTCAAAGACACGTGTGAGCAAACACTGTGGTTACTAACACATGTTCTGGGATGAGATGCAGCACTGACCACCTGAAGCAGATTTGCTGCCTCGTTGCCTCAAGCCAGCCCTGGAGGTTGCTTCAGGCACACTTGTGAGACCTGAAACCTGCTGACAGGGACCAGCACAAGCCCTGGGGTTGGGGGTAGGGGCAGAGTGCAGGGCTGGGTCCCTCAGGGCAGACTCAGGCTCCAGGCTCAGCCCCCCTCGTAAGGTGAGAAGGAAATTTCCTGCTTTTCACAGCAGTTTTCTTCAACTCCAGTGGCTACCAGCTGCTCTACTGATTGTAAATAAATACAAGGGAAGCTTGGCCCAAAATAGGAAGCAGAGAAACCTCCCTAGCTCAATAAACTGTAATGAGCCCTTGCAGGCAGGGAAACTGTAATTTGCAGGGCCAGCTCTGTCCCCGGGTTGTGGGCTTGGCCAGGCTCTGGCTGGCCTCTGTCCATTGAGGTCCAGCAAGGATGGAAGAGGGAGCCTGGCCCCAGAGCCCTCTCCGGGGCTATCCTGCTCCTCTCCCTGCTGCTGCTCCCAGGCTGGTTCCTCTGGATGTGGCTGAGCCCTGCCATATTCCCAGGGTCTCCTCCCTTTGTGCCCTGCCCTAAGCCGAGGCACGTCGGGTTTGCAGGTCCCCACAGCAGAGGTGCTCACTCAGAGCACAGCCCTGGCAGAGGGCACAGCCACGGTTGGTTCCATCATAAAACACCATAAAACCCCCCGTCTGGGTGAAATGAGTGCCTGCAAGCACATCCCGTCTCCCTCCCCCCATTCTGCCAGGTTCTCTGAGGCCACAGCTCCTCCTGCACCCCCTGCCAGAACTGGGATACCCCTCTGTCCCTGTCCCACAGGAGAAGCAAGGTTCCCTCTCCCCCCAGTTCCTAGAGGATCTCTGGAAGCTCTGTGGCTTTGTATGCCTGAAGGCTCCCACAGGAGTTTAAAAGGGATTTTCCAAAGCAGCCAACAGATTTGCCTGAGACACCATTTATAATCGAGATCAGTGGGGTTAGCCATGGGAAAAAGTGACCAAGAGCAAGTGGGATTCAAAAAAGATGGAGAAAGATGTTTTACAAGGACACGGAGGGACATAACAAGGGGAATGACTGCCCACTGACAGAGGACAGGTTTAGATTACATTGGGAAGAAATTCCTCCCTGTGAGGGAGGGGAGGCCCTGGCACAGGGTGCCCAGAGCAGCTGTGGCTGCCCCTGGATCCCTGGCAGTGTCCCAGGCCAGGCTGGACAGGGCTTGGAGCAGCCTGGGACAGTGGAAGGTGCCCCTGCCATGGCAGGGGTGGGACCAGATGATCTTTAAGGTCCCTTCCAACTCAAACATTAAAAATTAAATTAAATCAAATTGAAAATTTGTTTTCCATCAAGTCCCAGTGTCCTTGTCAGAAGGGATGTTTTTTAGCCCAGCACACGTTGTTTTGTCCTTCCTGGACAAAATCTATGAATGTCAGAAAAACCAGCACCAACCAACCGCTGCCATGTCTCTGGAAGGGTCTGCAGATCCGGATCCTGCTTTGCCACTGCCCTGCATGTCTGAAAACATCCACTGCCCCTGCAGAATGTGTGGGGCTTGTTTAGAGGGCCTCTTAAGAAGCCTGGGAATCCTAAAGGTGCTCTGCCAGCCCTGCCCCAGGGAACCTCTGCTTTCCCCTCCACAGATCCCTCCCGCGGAAACATTTTTGTTCTGGCTCAGAGATGGTTTCCAGGGCACTGGGGGCTCAGAGTGGGCACTGCCACTCACCCAGCTGTCACCAGCAGGTGCCAGGGAGCAGGGGCTGCCCCCAGGTGAGACCTGGCACCCCAGGGCACACACCACCTTGGCAACGACCTCATTCTCGAAGGAGGAGATGGTCCCCAGGGGTCACCTGGCCCTGACAGACAGCCCAGCCCAGCTCAGGCAGCACTGCCAGTCCCATGGGGCTGCCACCAGCAGGGAGGCACCAGGAGTGTCCCCATCACAGGCTCTGGAGTGACAAACACGAGCTGGGGAGCAACTCCTCCCTCACAGCTGACCCACAGAGGCCAGTGTCCACCACGGTGCTCCAGGCAGAGCTCCACAAGAGCCCTTCAGCACCACAGTGACCCACACAAGACCTGCGTGGCCTCTTCCTGCTCTCATTCCTCATCACATTCAGAGGGTGGAACATTCTTTCATCTTCTGTGGCTCTCTGTGATCCTGACATGCTCCCAGCAGATCCTGTGGCCCCACCAGCCTGGGACCAGCGAGGTCACCATGCCCTCTGGCCACTCCATCACTGGCAGCTCTGTGCTGGCCTGGCACGGTATTTGTAGCTGTTTGACTGTAGTAAATTCCTTTGAGTTTGTGGTTTGCTGTTGTTGCTCTCCTTTAATAACCTCTAATAGGTTTTTCTCCTTAAGATAAGACCTCAGTAGCAGTGGTTTGGCATCGTATCAACAGTATCAGGCATTCTCCTCTGCTGTAGGTACACCGAGATAAAGATTTCAGAGTCCTCTGAGCTATGGTGTAGACCTTTCCACAACAGTAAATGGTGATATTTCCATTCAGTAATGTATTTATATCTTCCCAGTGAGGTCAATAACAGAGTATCCCTTGAGCTGGGAAAAACGATGAGTGATGTCTAGTAATTACAGAGACCATAAGGCACCTGTGAATCTAATTTTGACATTAAAAATCACGACAAGCACCTCCATTGCCTATTTGATTTGCTGGCTTGGACAGTGAGGTCCAGTGCTGTGTGAGGAAGGGATGTCTGTACACAGGACACGTTTTGGGGTTGTTGGAATCTAAAGCAATTAACTGCTTTTGCCTCTCTCAGTTTCCTGGCATTGCGCCTGACCTTGCATACGATTCATCTTCCTCATTCCTGTTGGATGTTTGCAAGTCATCTTGCTTTGAGCAATGTGGGCTGCAGTGGGGATTGAAATGTGCGATGCTGCCATCGTTCCCCTCGCACTCAGCCTGAGCCAGCCGGCGCTGGGCCGGAGCTGCACATCGCAAACAAGCGCTAAGAGCGCGCTCCGAAGATGAATTGCACGGAACAACTCTCCAATGAGGTGCGTTTTGCATTTCAAACACCATCACTCCAAATGCCCAGCTGTCTTTGCCAGAAGAACCGGTGGCAAAAAAATAAATTCATTCCCATTTCATATAAATACCCTTGTTCATATTTCAGTTTTAGAAATCCAACACTTTTCCACTGCAGTGAGACCTTCCCAAGCCAGCCTTTCCAAAGGAAGGGTGGAGGAAGCCAGCAAGAGCTCCAGCAGTTCCTGGAAGCCAGGCTACTCAATTTATGCCACTTATTTGGAAACCTGGTTAACATATTGAGATTTTGGTAAACAAAATGCAGCGGGGTTTTTTTCAAAGTCGTCACGTATTTCCAGATTTTTGTGGTATTTTTCATACTTTCCCCTAAAAGTCATTAGAGATGTGACACTGCTTTTGGAATAATGCAGAATCACAGAAAATCGGGTTGGGAGGGACCTCGAGTGCTGGCCCTGCCTCAGGGTAGGGTCAGCTCTCCATTAATCCCGAGAGATGTTTCTCCAAACTCTCCTTAAACACTTCAAATGATAGAAACTCCAGAGCCCTCCCCAGGCAAAACAACCCTGTGCTTAATTCTCCTCTCTGTTCCATGGCTGGAAATCGCCTTTTCTGCAGTTGCAGCACTAATTCCCATCCTGAACCTCTGCAGCCCTAGCAGCGAATATTCCATCATTTGGATCGTTAGGGAGAACACTGGCTCGTATTAGACTGAGGATGGATTCCTGCAGAAAGTCACTCAATCCATCCTTTTATTTGACAGCCAATTATTGATTCCTCTTGTCTGGTTTCCAGCCATGTTTTGCACCTCTCCCACAGCAGTTGTGTGGAGACCTGCTCACCAACCTTGCTAAGAGGAATGTCACGGGAAACATAGCAAATCCCTAGCAGAGCCAAGGCATCCAGCATGCCTGGCTTCTTCTCAATCCAGAATATTTAGTCTTGTCACACAGGGAAATCAGATGGGCTTTTTCTTTTGGGGAGGATCTCTTTTTTAATTTTCATTTAGAAAATATAATTTAGAAATTTTATTTTTCTGGGACCTGAATTTAAAGCAGTCAGATTAGAATGTTAGTAACAATTCTCTAAGCCTCCTTCTTTCCCCCCTCTGTAAATACAGATTTTACCTTTGCCTCTGCCAATCTCCTGGAGTGCTGTAACAGCCCAGATGGCTTCTGCCCATTCCTTGACTAACCAAGGATAAAATTCTGGCTTTGGCCAATTCAAAAATGCTTTACTTATCTGCAACTGATCCTTATTGCCCTTCATAGTCCCTGCTGACTGCACAGCGTCTCATACCCTGAGCTGCCTGGTTCCATCCCTTCCTGCTCACGCCTTGGGAATGTGACCTGGATTTCAGTTCTTGCAGAATTTCCTCCTCTCCCAAAGGTCAGTGATCGGCTGGAGCTGGACAGAGACAGCCCCTGCTACAGCTCCTGTCCTGTCTCCTCAGGTTTGGATGGTTCTATTTGCCCACAAAAGAACTTGATTCACCTCTAAACCCTTGGATTTTAGGAAAAAAATTCTTCACCAAAAGGGCTGGCACAGCTGCCCAGGGCAGGGGTGGAGTCCCCATCCCTGCAGGGATTTAAAAACCATGTGGATGCGGCACTCAGGGACACGGTTTGGTGATGGCCTCGGCAGTGCTGGGGGGATGGTTGGACTTGGTGATCCCAGAGGTTTTTCCATCCTAAACATCTCTCACTTGGCCTCAGCCAGGGGCTTCCCAACTGTGCTATCAAGAGCACTCCTGGAGATCTCTGCTTGTCTGGCTGCTCCCTCAAAGTCTCTACAGAGGGAGACTGGCAGCACTTCCTCAGTCCTACGGGGGAAAGGTTAAACCATGGACTGAAAAAAGGATTGACCAAATCCAAGAGCACAGCCCCACAGTCCTCATTTCCTCAGTCTCATCCACCTCAGGAGTGTTGATCAAGGTCCCAACACATGGATTTTGGTTGTAACCCCCTTTTTCACTCCTTGCCAGGCAAAAAATGATGGAAGCAGCTCAGTTGCTGTGGTCTGTCCTCTGCCACACCAGTCAAACCAACAAATCACTGTCAAACGCATCTTCTTCAGGGGCTGGTCACATTGACACGTGCAGAAGATATTAATTCCAGGCAGCTCATCATCCATTTCAGTCAGGAGAGATCCTGACAGCATTTGCTGCGGGAGGTCCATGGCTGTGACAGGATTTTGCTGGGTGAGTTCAGGATAGGAGCCCCCAGGATGGGAAGAGAAGGGGGAACAGCTGAAATCCAAGGGCTTGGTGCAGCTGCACGCGGAACCCAGCACGTCCGGGGACAGGGACAGCTGGGATGTGGCACCAGGAGTGTATATCACAGCTGGCAACATTACAAACAACTAAAGGACAATTGTCCTGACACTTTTTTATGGCACATATCATTCTTTTTAATAAGCATTTCTTTTATAATTGCATCTGTTCCCCAAAGGATTTACTGTGGATTAGGAATCCCATGTGAACACGGGGAAGCAAACAGTGATTAATTATGCTCAGCTGGCTCAAGGTGTGCTGTGGGTAGGCACAAAGAGGATGAACATGAAAAAAAATGCAAAACAAAGTAACTGGGCTGGTTTCTTCAGCAATGAAGCTCTGAGAAGGAGCACAGCCTTGAAAACTGCAGAGTTCCCAGGCAGTTCCGATGACTGCGTGGGCTTCCCAACCTGCAGCTCCCAAAAACACCTGGATGGAACAGACCAGCCAGGTTCAGGAACACTGTTCCCTGCTTAAACCTGGCTTTTGAGTGCTCTGCTGGAGCTGGGCTTAGATGGGGGACACAGGAAGGAGAAATATGGGAAAGCTGAGACCTGGCTGCCAGGAGACAACTCAGGAAGATGGTCCTGCTGCACAATGCTGATTGTCACCAAGAGCCCCTGGAAGCCAGGGGACAGTTACATCCCTGCTTAGCCCCAGAAGGGAGCAGAGAAAGGTGCAGGACAAGGCTCTGTTCTGCAGGGCCCAGGGCCATGGGAAGGAAAGGCCCCACTGGCCAGGTCCCACCTGCAGGACAGGCTCAGGTTGTGAGTGGCACAGTCCCCGCGGGCACCTCTGCCAGCTAATCAATAAACCATTCTTCTGCTCAACAGAGAGCCATTTGTCACTGACACGCTGAAAAATCTCCTGCTCCTCAGGAGATGGTGCCCCTGTCACAGAAATGGCCGGACAGCACCAGGATTCCTGAGGTCTCCTGTCCCACTCGTGGCCTCGCCCTGCTCCTTTGGCAGGACTCACTTCTCTCCCTCTCCTCCCCATGTTGCCAGAATGGATGCCACAGGAATATTTTATCAGGAAACAGGGGGGGTCCCCTCCTACAAGGGGCCCCTCTGTAAGAAACCAGGCCCTGGGAGCTCTGAACTCTTGTGCAATTAGCACCACCTGGAGAGGGAGCTGTGAACGATTCTGCAACCGCCACCAGGCTGAGGTCTGTGAAAGCTCAGAAATACCTTCCCCCTGCCCCGCAGAGTCCCCTCAGCAGGGCCTGGGCAGCCACCTGTCCCCCAGCTGAGCCCAGGGTGTCCATGTGCGCATGACAGCACCCAAATGACAACCTGATGGTCATCAGCTGGGCATGGACAGATCTCTGCTCTTTGGGGAGAAGGATGCTGGTCCCAGTGGCTTCCTAATCTTGAAAAAATGGCACAGCTTTTCCTAAAACTGCTCCAATTTTGTTTTCTGAGCACTGCTGAGGCTGCTTTCTGCATTCCAGGTGTCCTCTCTGAGCGGAGCACTCTGCCCTGCACAGTATGGGATAAAACAGCACATGGGAAGCAACAAAAGGGTTAAACACAGAGCCGGAGTTCAAAAGCTGCTTGATCCAAGCAAGAACATAATTTCAGGATGGGGAATTTCTCCCTCTAATAAATATATATGGCAAGGAAAAACTGCTGCCAGTAGAATTACTCATAATGTTATAAATGAAAATGGATTTGGGGATGCTGGGTTTCTGCAGAGCGAGAGAGACTTTTAGACCATTAAACAAGAGACATTCATATTTTATTTCCGTGCACACAGCACAAAACAAGGATCTCAGATCTCCTCGATCTGACTGCCCAAGAAGTGGGCACAGTGGTTGGTTTGAGCATCAGGAGAGACACAGCTTTACATTAAATAAAGTGCAAGAGAATGGAGAAATAGAGACAGACCCTCACTCCCTGGCTGGTGCATTTCATGTGGGATCATTTGTCAGTGCTCAGCTGGGGCACACCTGCAGGAGAGGCTGGAGTGCCTAGGAGACGATGCCCATATTGTGTCCAAGGCACAAAAGATTGCAATTATTGCTAATAAATAACAACAGTTAATAGTAACTAGATGCTGGTTGCCCCACTGATTTTCAAGAGTGGAGAACCAGTGCTCACTAGGGCTAAGAACCCAGACTCATCACCAGGCAGGTATTAAAGATGAAAATATAAGTGAAAGACCAGGAGGAACATATTTACTCCCTGGCAGGGTGGCCCTGGGTGGCCTGGAGGCAGCAGGACAGGCACTGCTGGAAGGATGGAGGATTGGATGCTGTTTGCAAGATCTGTCAGCTGGGCACTGAATTCCAGCAGGGGGGAAAAAAAAGAAAAAAAAAAAAAGAAATGAAAGAGCAAGGCAAACAGTTTAAATGAGCCCAGGAGGCACATCTGAGCTCCAGAGCAGGGACAGGGACAGGCGTTCTGGAGACCATGCCTTGCGAACACTGAGCAATAAAAACCGCGTAAAAACCCCCCGGGTCCCGTGGAAGCACCGAGTGTGAGTGAGCAGGGAGGAGGTGGCTGCTGGCCAAAACGTTCTGCACCGTGCTCCCACACAGCCACATCCACGGGGAAAGCTGGGACTGGCTGCTGGCAGTGCTGCTTGAGAGGAAGCGGGATCACAGGATCAGACCAGGAGAGGGACCAGGGCAGACATGCCATCCATGATTTGGAGCTGGAGAGGTGGCTGGGGACAGCTCTGGGCACAGGTGAGACCCTGCTGGTGAGCACAGAGGGGTCCAAAACCCTCCCCTAGCCCAGGAGAGCTGGCTTTGCTAGAGGCTTTGGGAACAATGGGCACCAGAGAGGCAGGAGGGAGCTGGGAGGGGCAGGGGGACCTCGGAGAGGCAGGAGGAGCCGGGAGAGGCAAGAGGGAGATGAGAGAGGCAGGAGGAGCTGGGAGAGGCAGGAGGAGCTGGGGGAGGCGCGAGGAGCTGGGAGAGGCAGGATGGAGATGGGAGAGGTGGGAGGGAACTGGAAGTAGCAGGAGGAGCCGGGAGAAGAAGGAGGTGGATGAGGCAGTAGCAGGGGGGGCCCCGTGGTTGTCCCACTGTGGTGACAGTGGCCCTGGGCCAGGGCAGTGGGAGACAGAGTGGGGCTGAAGTGGTCTGGGACCTTCCCAGCCACCACAGGTACCAGCGAGGTGACCAAGCCTCTGCCCGGTGCTGTGGCAGCCCCACACAACTGTGTGATCGAGGCCAAGAAAGAGGAGGTATGGAAAAGCCCAGGAGGGATTCAGGGCTCCTGGCTTCGTAGGTAGGACCAGTCCGAACTCCTCTGAAGCATTTCCCCAAATTAATGCTTTCTGAACGTGACCACATCATTTAGAAAAGCACCCAATCTTCATTTTAAAATCACAGGTGAAGGGGAATCCATCACAAGCCCTGGCAAACGGCTCTGATTGCCGATCACCCGTCCTGTTCCCCTGGATTTGTCTAACTTCACCTTTCAACCATCAGATCTTTGCACGCTAAATTGAAAAGCCCTCTGTCAACAATTTGCATCCTTTAACCTTCCCCTGGAGAGCTGCAGTCACTGCAGCGTGAGGAGTTTGCTTTAACCTTGAAACTGCCTCTGAAATGACAACACAAAGAAACTCAGCAAAAGTTAAGGAGGACAAGCAGGAGATTTGGGTCTTAATGAGAAAACAAATACTAAAAAGTGATGTGGAAAAAGGCTTTCTGAAAGAAACCTTTCCTTGGACACGAAGCCTGGGGACACAGTGCAGACACCAACAGCTCCTGGTTGTGGTACAGAGCAGGGTGCCTGGGGCTCCAGGAACCAGCAGCACTCACTGTGCTTGAGGACGTTTTTCAGCTGCTGCTGGTCCTGCTGGTGGCTGGGGACAAGGTGCTCAGGGACCCTAAGGAGATGCAGCAAGGAGGCACTGACTTGTTGGACCAAGGGAGGGAGAACAGCACATGGTGGGCTGTCACCCAGCTGGGGACGAGGGTGACACCCAGACATGCCAGGAAGGAGGTTTGACAGTGCAAACCCTTCAGAGCTGCTGTTGAACGCAGAGGCCAAAGAAGCCGCGCCATGGGCTGAACTCCCCAGTGCTGCCAGTTCAGCCACTGTGATGGGAAGAGCCAACATTCCCATGGAAATTGCCTAACCAGAGACGCCAAGGGATGATGAGTGGCACTGGGGGGGACAAGGCCATGCGAGCAGCCCCGTGGTGGGTCCTGTCACAGCCCCAAGGCTCTGCCCTCATCCCATAGCCCCATCCAGGGGGTAGGCAGGAGGGGGTGCTCTGCCCTGGGCATTTCCAGCTGCTGCACTCAAGCCTTACCCAGGCTGCCTGTGGGCAGGGGATGCCTGTGTGGGATGGCCCCAAGCAAACCATGGTTTGGGTTCTCTGGGGCTCCCTCCCCGACTGCCACACTGGGATTGCCCTTTGGGGGACTGCTGTGGTGCCCTGGCTGTGCTTCCTGCTGCACTGAGTCATTGCCAGCTTGGTTGTTAATTCAGATTAGGGCCGATGTGAACACTGGCGTAATATTTTCCGGGATGATTTCAGACTGTTTACTGCTGCTTGTTCCCATGGCGATTAATGCAGTGCCATTCCATGCAATCGTCCTATTAAACACCTACACACGGGGCTGCTTGCACCGGGGATGAGCTCCCCACGCCCTCAGGAGCCTTTGCCCGGCTCCCTTTGTCGCAGCTGTTCCCGTGTCCCGCGCTCACCCACATCCCCTGCGACTGATCCCCTGCCCCTGCAGAGCACCGCAGCACCTGATGAGGGACTTGTTTTACTTTGCCGTGACTCGACACCCCCGGGGAGTTTCCCCAAAACCCCTGGAGCGCACAGAGGCTGGCGGGAGGGTGAACACCAGGTCAGAGCCACCTCCCCGGGCTGATCCTCACCGGTGTGAGGAGCTGAGGCGCTCACGGTCCTTAGGGCAGCAGCGAGCACCACCTCCAAGCCGCTCTTCCACACCGCAGCCCGGCACTGCTGAACAGCTCGGGGCAGCCCTGATTCGGTAGTTAAGAGGCGGCTGCTGCCCCCCTGCTCCCGCTGCTGGGTGGTTCTAGCAGGATGAGGAGGCAGGAAGGGAGGCACACGGCATTCCAAGCAGGATCGCGCCCGGAACAAGCCTGGGGGCATCTGTCAGCGAGGAGTGGCAGGGGTTGTGTGCAGCCCGCAGGAGGAATGCCTGTGGAGGCCGGGGCAGCTCCTCACCTCCCTTCCCAGCCTGAACGCGTGGAGTTCCCTGCCCCTGGAGAGAGCGGCTGCTGAGGGCTCGCAGGAGCAGCCCTGGGGAGCTGTCACTGTGGGGGTCACCCGCCCAAGCACGGCTTTCCTGTGAGAGGAAAAGAGCCAGGAGGAGAAAACCATCCTTTCCCCGGGAAAGCAGCCTCTCTGTGAGCACTCCCTGAGCGAGCACGGAGGGCACTCTGCCCTGCTGCCCCTTCACCCCACGCCTCTCAGCCACTCCTAGTTCCAAGCAGGGAACCCATAGCCCTGGCCAGGCTCTGCAGAGATGCCTGGGCAGTGCAGGGGCTGTGGCAGATCTGTTTTCCAGCCTCTGGGAGGTCTGCAAGAGGTGTCTGTGCAGGGGGCTGTGCGGGAGGCTGGGCCACGACAGTGGGTGCTACTGCCTACTCTGTGTTTTGGGTACACACCAAGGGAGCTGCTGCTCTTCCTTCTGCAGCCTGGACTTGCTCCCACCTTGGCAAACCCTGAACATCCCAATCTACACACCACAAAGAGGGGATTTTTACAGCAGAAGTGAAGTCCAGCTGCACAGAACCCCAGAGACGGGGCACAGCTGAGCCCTGCCATCCTGGAGGGACAGCACAGGCCACGGAATCATTCAGGTTAGAAAAGAACTTTGAAATCGTCAAGCCCAACCATTAACCCAGCACTGCCAAGCCCAGCACTCACCCACATCCCTGAGGCCATGTCCTTCTCCTCTGCCTGCCCTGGCCAAGCAAAGGTGAAACCTTGCTCAGAGGATGAGCTCCTTCCTGCAGGCCAAGCCCTGGCACCCTGCCTGGCACAGCTGGCCAGGGGCACGGCCCTCCCTGGGAACACTGGCCCCTGGCAAACCCCCAGCCTCGTGAATATTGATGTGCATCCCAAGGAGACATCTATTTCACTCCGACTATTGTGTTTTTCTGACATATTTATGAGTCCTCTGTCTCATTAATCTGGTGAGCATTCCTGAGACTCCCCTTTCATGCTAGAACAGCTAAGGGCAAAAGCCTCTATTTATCTACTCAGTGTCAAGGAACTTCCTCAGGAGTCAATTGGATGAAAGGTTCTCACCTTTTAAAATCCTTAATCGAGGTTTTCCAGCAATATGTCTGGTGTGTTTTAGGTAAAAGTCAACTTTCTCTTTATGGCACACTCGAGGTTCAGTTCTTTCATTGCCCTGACAAAATAACATTGCCCTGCTCTCTCAAAGCCTGCCTTCCTTCCCCAGCCCACATCACCCTCACAACATTTCAGCTGAATAGGGATCTGAATAGGGATCTGTCACGGTAACAGCCTTCTGGGAGAGCCTTTCACATAAAAACCCCAAACAAAGCCCACCACAAAAGAAGCCTGGAGTGGCTTCGTGCTCGAATCCCCTTGGGCAGGACTAACCTGGGTGCTCTGCCCTCAGAGGCACCTTCTGACCTCCCACGGGCTGGGACCCTCCATGCTCTGCCAAAGCCAAGGCTTTACCAAGCCCTTGGGCTGATTTGGGGTGGGACTGCTGCTCCAGGCGTGCAGAGGAGGAGGATGGACACCTTCCTCCCCATCCTGGGCCTGGGCAGAGCTGAGTGACCACGGCAGGTCTTGTCTGAGCGCTGGGCACAGGCCTGGCTGTGTTATTGATGGAACCAGCCTGCCCATCCATAACTCTCCATGCCAGCCTGGCCAAGTGCTCCTTCCCAGGGCCCTATAAATAATAATAACTGCTGAGGTCTGGGCTGATTCCCCATGTGAGGTTCCTTTCCATTAGAGCACTCTCTAGTAATTGCTTTTCATTTACCTTTTTTCAGGGGTCTTCTTAGCATTGTATCTAAATCAATATTATAGTTAAAACAAAAATATTTCACAAAAGCCACAGAGCAGTAAAAACAGGGAAGCAATTACAGGAAACCTTTAGCACTGAAAAGGAAATAAAAGAATAAAAGCTTTCAAACACCCATTTGAAACATTTACAAAAACATTTCAGTGCAGTAAATGAGTTTTTGGAGCGTTCCCCTCTGGGTGGGCCACGGAGTTTGTGTTTCAGAGTTTCAGCGCACGCTGGGATGAAGCACATGAGGCACTGAGCTCTGCTCCTGGGACAGGGACAGCACCCAGGGAGCGGCTGGAGCTGGGCCAGGGCAGGCTCAGGCTGGAGATCAGGGAAAGCTGCTTCCCCCAGAGGGTGCTGGGCACTGCCCAGGCTCCCCAGGGAATGGGCAGAGCCCCGAGGTGGCCAGAGCTGCCAGGGATGCCTAGGTGGGATTGCTGGGGTGTCTGTGCAGGGCCAGGAGCTGGATGGGATGATCCTGGTGGGTCCCTTCCAGCGCAGGATATTCCATGATCCTGTGATTATTTCTCCCGTGTTTTTGCCCCCCGTTTCTCCCACCACACACATCCATGCCCAGGTGTGCCCATGCGCAGAGCTTTGGGCTTACACCTTTCAGCAAGATTCAGACTGAGCCCAACCACTTCCCGTGCAGCATTTGCCTGTTTATCTCTCACCTCAGCCCACACCCAAGCCCACACCAGCCATCCCTGTGGTATGATCCACCGGCAGCGTGACTCCAGCTTCACAGCCAGCCTCAGTCAGAGCCTCAGCACCGCATTTCCCCTCCTGACACACCATGAAGGCCCAAATCAAGGCGAGTGCCTCTTGGTGAAGCCCTACCCAATTATCTGATCAAGCGAAGAGACCGAGCAAACACACAGGAACAGATGGGGCTGGTGATGGCTTGAGAAGTCAGTCTGTTTGTCTACTAATTATTTAATGTATGAGACAATTTCAATACTTAACCCCCTTGATCCTGGGAGTTGCTTTGCTGTTAAGTATGGGAGTCAGGCAACGCACTGCTCATTAGCATTGAGCACCCGGAGCTCGGGATTAGCCGGAGTTGGAGTTCGGAATTAAAAATGAACAGGAGTCAGACAGCGTATTCATCATCCTCGTGGAAGATGTCAGCTTTGGATATCCCAGCCATTATCATAATTGCCAGCGATCTCCAGCCATAAGTGCACATCCAGCAGCGAGGGGCTCCTTCTGCCCCCAGAGTTTGGCTCCGCCGTCTGCCCCTTCTCCATGGGAAGGTCACGGCTGCTTCGGGGAAGTCCTGGTGCAGATGTCACCTCTTCTGCAGGACAAGGTCACGGCTGCTTCGGGGAAGTCCTGGTGCAGATGTCACCCTGATGCACAGCACTGCTGGCCGTGGGCAGGACCCTGATGTCCCCTGCACGGGTGATCACAGCCACTGTGTGCCCAGACAACCATGGAGAGAAAGGGGCTGTCAGCTCCCCAAGTGATCACAGAATCATGGAAGGTTCAAAAAAGCCCTCTAAGGTCATCATGTCCAACTATTGCCCCAGCACTGCCATGGTCACCACTAAGCCATGTCCCATACTTCGTGAGTGGCCTGGTGCTAACTCTTCCCTGTCACTTCACAGCCAGGGGGCCATGCAAATCTCCAGTTCATTGTTTGCCAGCTGCCTACATGGGCAGCTCCGCAGCAGGATGTGCTGGGCACCATAGGGAGGGACTCCAACACCCCAGCGGCATCCAGGGCACAGGCCGGGAACCACCAGTGCTAACGTGGCTGGCTGGGGGTCAGGGCAGGCACACAGACCTCCCAGCAATTCCTTCCCATTTCCTTGCCCTCACTGAGCCGATGTGCTGGCAATGTCCTTAAAGCATCTCAGGGTCCTGCATCCCAGGTGACTTCCCAGCTCCTGGAGTCAGAGGATAGCCAAACCACAGCTTGGATTGAAACAAAAAATATTTCTGCTGTGTATAGAGGCTGCTCGAGGCACCTGCTCAGCTCACACCTCCCCATACCCAGGTAGGGTGTGGGAAGGCAGCATCACCTCACCCTGCACAGCGGGGCCGGGGCAGCGTCGCCTCCTCCCAGCGCCAAGAGGATCCCAGCTCTCCCTGGGTTTGAAGGCACAGATTAAGCTCTTGTATGGCAGCATGTATGAAACCATCACTTCCCTTCTCTGTTTTATTAAAGTCAGCATGTGGTTTTTATGAGAAGAGATAATTGCAGAAGAAAAGGTCACTGTTATCTGTGTGCTGCTGTCAGGGATCACCAGAGCTGTTTATTGCATCGTGCCTCAGCTGATCCAAACCCGGTAGCCCAGGGACCAGCTCAGGGCTGCTGCGGGCAGAGACACTGCCTGGGACTCTGCTCACACTCTCACAAGTGTTTTATCCCTACCGTTCCCAAAGACATCCTGCCAGAGCAATATCGACACATCCTGGGCACTGAGGTGCCTTTGCCAAGGGGAGGGGTGAGACCCTCCTGATGGTCCTTGGCTGGTGCCCACAGAGGGCTTTTTGATCATCTTGTTCTAACTTTAGCAGCTAAATGAGAAAGAAAAAGCTTATTTCTTTGATTTATGGCTCCCAGACTTGGTGGGGTCCACAGCAAAGCTTGCTAGAGGGGAAGGAAAGGCCTTGTTGTGCCTTGGAATTGGTCAGCAAGGGCACCTCAGCTCGATGGGTCTGAGGCAGTGAAGGGTCATAATGGATCCCACCCGGAACAGCTCTGTGTCCACCCCGGGCCTCCACCATGGCCTGGGGCAGGGCAGGTTTGTGGGGGCTGTCTCCCCATACAGCACAAGGATCTCCTGTCACTGCTGCCCTGCAACGCTCCTGCCTGCCAAGAGCTGGGGACTCCATCCCCACGGCTGTGACCCCAGTGCCAGCCCTGCACTCACCCCGTGGTCTCAGCTCTCCATCTCCCAGGGCAGCAGCAGGGGAAACTGTTCCCAGCACAATATGGGGGCACTTTTGGGAGAGAACTGCTCCTGCAGCCAGGGCAGGCAGGGTACCACACTCATGGGGGGAAGGCAGAGATCCCAAGAGCCTGTCCTCATCCCAAGAGCACCTGAATCCTGAAGTCAGGCTGATTGCTCCTTCCTCCCATGATCTCCAAGGCTCCCTGGGCTCCACCTGGCCTCGTCCCTTGTGTCCCATGGGCTGTGCTACACCCCAGCAGCATTTGCTGGTTACCCAGAAATGGGTGGCTTTGTGCACAGGAGCAAGGCTCAGGATTTGGGTACCACGGCAGGGGGAAGGGAGGGAAGGGCTGCAGGTGTCCCCTGCTCCTGGCAGCACCTCTCACCCCCTGCTTGCCCACACATTCCCAGTGTCCCACAGACGCTGTCCCCTTGATGCTGTCCCCAGCCCCACAGATGTCCTTGCCATGGAGTGAGAAGGTGCTTCCACGGAGATGCTGTGCAGCCCGTGGGTGTCCCACAGCCCCCTCTCTGGGGCAGAATCCTCACTCAATAACATTTTTGGGGTCAGCTGTGGGCTCCTGGGGGACATCAAGCAACCTCAGCTGTCACCCATCAGCAAAGTCCTCCAGAGGGGGTGTATCTTGGGCACCTTTCCTGCCTTTCCCCTGGGATCTCACCCTGATGTGATGTGAAGAGCCCTTGTTCTTTCCTGACCATGCTTTTCTCCTGTTGCTCAGCGGCTGGGGATTCATGCCAGCCCCTCTCTTCTCTCCCTCCCTCCCCGGCTCTGGCTGTTCCCCTTCCCTGCCTCCCCATGCAGGGCTGCAGCCCAGTCCTGAGGGCTGGCTGGTGTAGGGAGGCTCTTCCCTCAGCCTTGGCTCCCCTGCAGGCTCCCTTTTCTCCTCCGACCCGGCAGCGCAGGCTGCAGGCAGGTGAAAATTGATTTGCAGTGAACTGGTGCCCTGCCAACGCCTGACTCATCCATTCACTGCACACACATCCCCCCGCGCTCGTAAACCATCCTGCTCCGAGCCCGGAGTGCCAGCAGGGCTGAGGAAACACTGCCACAGCGCCCGGCCCCGCGGCAGGGCTGGCCAGGAGTCACAGCACGCCGGGGAGCAGCAGGGGCCACCCCAAAGCCAATGACATTAAAGCACTCTCAGAGCCAGCGCGAGGATGCAAGATCCACTGGGCTTTCACTAAGAGCACCCCTCGGCTGTGAGGGTGGGAGCTGGAGCCCAGAAACTGGAGAGGATGAGACTCGAGGACAGGATGGAGAATGATGTTCTGGAGGGAGGCGAGAGATGGGGACCCAGTAATCCATCATGGAACAGCTCCTCCAGCCTGTTTGGAGGATGGAGCAGCCCCATCCCCACTCCCTGGCTCTCCATCAGTGCACACCAGCTCTATTCCACATGAATCTTAGATAATTAAAGTAAAGCAAAAAAACGTGCCTCTGATTAGTTAATATACCCACACTGCTCTGCAAAAAAAATACAGTCCCTCAACAGGCTTGTTCCAAATAATAATTCAAGTTCTTTTGAAAGCAGGTCAGCAGCGCTGAGTAATAAGTTCATTATAATCTAATAAAGTTCATTAGTCCTTGAGAAGTCTAAAATGCAAGAGCAATATTACCAACAAAATCATCCTCTGGCAGGATCATTTCTGGGTGGGGAAAAAAAGGCTTTGAGATAAAAGGAAGTAAAAATAGGCAGGAAGAATTTGAAGGAGGAGAAGACATTGCTGGGAGAATTAGAAACACCTGAAGTACATCCAAAGAGCTGCAATAAAAATGCTGGGCCTCACACATGAAAGGTAAAAGCAGCTATTAATAGTGGGGCAGTCAGGATGGCAGAGCCTGGCCGTGGCTGCACAGGCACGGGCAAAGAAAAATCCCTGCACAAGTGATAATAAAAGCCCTTAATTCAATGTCAGCGGGGGCCGGGTTTGAAGAAAAAATAGGAGGAGAGGCGTGATTCAGCTCGCAGCCGCACGGGGACATCTGTATGCAGGTCCCTGCGTGCACATATTGCTCCTGCAAAGTCAGCAGGAGGAATGAAGGGAAGCAAACAAATCTTTGGGAGCCTCGCGGCACGGCCAGCCCGGCTCTCAGCTGGCAACAACCTTGGGCACGTGGCTCCCCTGGCACCTGTGGGAAGCCATCCCATGGATGCGCCCGCAGGGTGGGAGCTGCAGGTGTCAGAGCCTTGAGCAAGCACCTCTGCAGGGGAATAATCCCACGGGAAAGCGGGAAATGATGGTCCTGGGGCAGGAGAGGCCGTGGGCCCCATGGGGTCACACCCAGCGCAGCTACTGTGTGAATGTGGCTTGTCCTGCTTTTCCTGCATCCAAATTAAGTAGGGAACAGGGACGGGGCTGCAAATCTGATTTGTTGCCCAGCCGGGAAGCAGATCTGAGGCAGCTCCCTGGAGGGCAGGGATGCTGGGACAGACAGAGCCAACAGAGCCACTGCAAAGGACAGGGGCAGCACGGACTGCTCGCAGCCCGGGCAGGGATCCCACCGCATCTGCAGGAATAAATCCCCACTAATGAGAGCCAGGAACTGTGCAGACACAAATAAGAGGGCCAGGAGGATGTGTCCTTTACTGCAGGTTTGTGGTTGGTCCACTGGGACTTTGCACTCTGCAGAAAAATTACTGGTTTGTCCTAATTCCCACATTTCAGCAGAGGCGAACTGGGGAGTGATGTCGTCCCCCATGGATGGAGAGAGGGCACCAAGGACAGAGGCCTGTCCTGGGGGGCAGTGCCCTGGTACCCAAATGTTTCCTAAAGCCTTCCTGGGTGTATGGAGCCCAGGGGAAGAGCCTGGTGCTGCTGCCACCCCATGAGGAGTGGGAAGAGGGGCTCTCCTGGCTGCAAGGATGCAGCTCCTTCCTCTGTTCTGCCTTGTTCTGGTCTTTGTCCTCAGGGAAACGGGATCAGACATTGAGAAGAAGAACAGCACCAATTTCTCCAGCACATATTGGCTAATTTTTTCTCTTTCCGCCTCCAAAACAACAGCTATTGCTGCCCTCAAGGCCACCCAGACTGTGGCCAAACAAGGTTATGAAAGCTCACTTTGCTTGAAGGGAACAGGAATAAGGGGGTGGTGTTAAAACAAATACTTCACTTGAGACTTCATGTTTCAAGCCCTTAAAATGTTTTTCCTTCTTTTTCTAGTGAAAGGCCAACACAGCTTAAAGAAACAATTGTTTGTGGTTATGGACAGCTTTTCATTGGTGTTTAACTTGACCCATGGGTTTATCCCTCACCTGCTGCCACAACCATGGGACATGAGGTGCTCCCGGTCCCCAGGACAAACCAAAGGACTGATAAAAAGCCATAATTACAGCAGTGAGCCTGGCTCTGTCAGCAGGAAAATCCATCCAACACCCACATGGCAGCAGCACCAGGAGCTGCTGCCACCTCCCGGGCAGGACAGAGCTGCTGTAGGGTGAGGAGCAACGAGATCCTCAGGGGTGGGACAAATACAGACAAATGTCATGGCCAAACAGTTGGTCTGAACCTTAATAAATAAAAACCCACTGAATACCTGACGCCTGGAGCTATTGAAGAGCTTGTGTGAGTGCAGGCAGAGCCTCGTGCAGCGTTAGTGCCCACTGGGGATGCTGAGGCACTAAGAAAAGCCTCAGCTTTTACAGGGAGTGTCGGGAGGTGATTTATGGCCAGCGCCAGGCAGGAGGACTGGCCAGAGACAGCCCCTCTTGCTGTGCAGCTACGGTTACATGCTGCCCTTGCTGTGCACTGAAGGGCAGAGGGAATGAGGAGCTGCCTCCCACTCTCCTGGTGTCGCCCACGTCTCCCATCACCCGAGGCCATGGCAGCCCCATGGAACACCTGGAACCGGGGGCAGAGCACTGCACCCACCCCAGGCACACCCCGGCTCACAGCTGCACAGACCCCAGCTCCCTCGGGGAGAGGAGATGCAATGGGAAACTCCGTGATACTGGGGGAGAGAAGGCTCCAGGGAGACCTTAAAGCTCTTCCAGCGCCTAAAGGGGCCTAAAGGGGCTCCAGGAGAGCTGGAGAGGGACTGGGGACAAGGGATGGAGGGACAGGACACAGGGAATGGCTTCTCACTGCCAGAGGGCAGGGAGGGATGGGATATTGAGAAGGAATTGTTACTGTGAGGGTGGGCAGGCCCTGGCACAGGGTGCCCAGAGAAGCTGTGGCTGTCCCTGGATCCCTGGCAGTGCCCAAGGCCAGGTTGGACAGGGCTTGGAGCAGCCTGGGATGATGGAAGGTGTCCCTGCCCATGGCAGGGCTTGGAACAAGTTGAGTTTCAGGTCCCTCCCAACCCAAACCATTCTGTGACCTGATGAATATCACCACCAGACACTTCAGTGACCTGTGTTTCTCTGTTGGGGCCACTCTGCACCCGCTGGAGCCAGCACTGGGATGTTCAGTGCTGAGGATGCAGCATCAGCCTCATGTTCCTCACCCGGGGTAATTTGTCTCAATCAGCTACAGCAGAGAAAAATAAAGATCTGAAGGAAGAACACCACAATCTATCCAAACTAGAGGAGAACATATTGGGAAAGAGCTTGAGGTAATGAACTTGGAGATTGATTCTCTTAACCAATGCTGTGATGGGCTGCAAATTAAAGCCGGAGGGATGGGGGAAAGGCTGGAATTATCAGAATTTTGTGAAGCTGAGTGAAAATATGAAGCAGCAGAGAAAAACTTAATGATAATTAAGGATAATGTTTGAGATTCTGATTTCAGGGACACTATGTAAATTCAAAATTACTCCAGAGGAACAAGCTGTATTTCCTCAGAGGCAGCCCAGCATCCCTGGCTCGTGCACAGTTGTCTTTGGGACCCAAGGGAGAAGGGAGAATGCATTTTGTGGTTGTTTCCTACAGTCTAGATGCATTACCAGGAGTCAGAAAAATTCAGAGCTAAACAGTTTTCTGGTAGAAATTAGTTATTTCTCAAAACTGGGAAGCACCACAGGGATTTTGATCAAGTTAAGCTGGAAACCAGACAGGGTTAAGACTGCCCTTGGAACAGATTCCCCAGACTCCCACAGCCCACAGAGGCAGGGCAGAACTTTATGCCCTGCCAGGGAGTGAAATGGGTGTTTTCCCAAGTTGGAACAAACCTAAAATCTAGAAGAAAAAAGCCCAGAGGGCACAGATGCCTTCAGAGACACCTGCTCTAGAGCAGCTCCCGACAGACAGCACGCCTGACGTGGCACCGCTGTGGGACACAGCCGCTTGACAAGCAATGCAAAACCCAGCTCAGAATTGCTCAGCAAATGATGTTAGGGGGCAAACACAGCTTATTCCAACCCAAATATAGCTCCAGACTGCACAAAAAAAAAGTCGAGTTAAAAGAGAAGGACATCTAAAGGTCCAGGAGCAGGATCTGAGGAGGAGGGGATGGGAGATACAGTCTCAGTGGGAAACCATCCCGCCTTTGAAGGCAACAGGAGTTTAGTCTTTGACTGCAGCAGGGTGAGGACTTCACAGGTGTCTGTGAACAGATCTGAGGCAGCTCCTCAGGGAGTGTGGACAGCACAGGCTCCATCCTGGCGTCACCCCAGGGAGCTGGGGCAGTGTTTGAGGGGCAGGCAGGAGCCAGCCCCGTGTCTGAGCCAGCAGAAGCAGCTCCTGCACCCCCACCCCTCTGCAGAGCACTGCAGTCACTGCCATGGCCCATTTGGGCTGTTTCTGGTGCTTTGCCATCTCCAAGGATCCTGTTTAAGGTGCCAGGTTTCTGTTCCCCTTCGCCAGCAAGGATCACAGAATGGTTTGGACTAGAAGGCACCCTAAAGCACCCTCAGTCCCAAGCTCCCTGCCAGGGACAGGGGTGGCACCACCAGATCAGGTCTCACAGGGCTCCTTGGTGGGACCCCATAACCACGTTATGCCTCCCAGCCCAGGGATACCCCACAAGCAGCACCTGCCCTGGGATGGGGAACCCTCCCTGATTTGTCCAGCACTGGGCTGGCAGAGCTGAAATTGCTCAGCCAGGAGACACAGATGGACCAAGGTCAGAGCAGAGCTGGGGACCAAACAGCCCGGGGCTGTGAGGAGGTGCAGGCATTGCTGTGGGGAGGAGATGCCTTGCCTGGGCTGCACATTTGAGATGGGATTTTCAAGGCTGGGATGTGCTCCTGCCCCAGCCACTGCAGGTGAAATAGGTTTCTTTATAGGCTTTGAGGAAGCACACATTCAAATTTTGCATCGATCCTTCAAGCTGGAGAGGTTTGGCCAAGTCCCCATTAGGATCATTTGCCACTCCAGTAATAAGAGGTATGTATGCAGAAGCAGATTTCCATGTGACATTACAATACTGGCAGAAATCCTTATGCATTTAGAGCAGGAAAAAAATGTTTCCAGTTGATATCTCTCAGAGAACTGGCACAAGCCCTGCAACAAAAGTACCTCCAGCTGGTGCGAGGTGCCTGTGCCAGGAGGACTTGCAGGTCCTGTTCTACCTTGTCTAGCAGGGGCCATGCCCGCCCTGTGAGCAGGCCAGATGTGGCACGTCACATCGGATCAGCACGGAGCTCAGAGCGCTCACACCAGCCCTGCCCCAGCAGTGACTCGAAACAAAACTGCGCACGAGGCTCCCAGCAGTGGGAACACCCCAGCAATGGCCCCACTGCTGCCCCCGCCCCGAGGTCAGCACAGGAAGCAGCAGCATTTCAACCCTGTATCTCCAGGACATCCTGCTGCCCTGGAGCTGTTTGCTTTCCCAGAGCTAAGGATGCTCTCCCAGCCCCTCGGCTGGCACAGCCTTTTCCCAGCACTTACCCAGGCACTGTGCATACTCGCACTGGTGTTTCTTCCCCCACAATCTTGCCAGTGCCAAGGGAATTAAAATAATGATACAATCTTTCCACAGCTCCACAGCTCTGGATGGTGGAAGAACAGACATTTACTACTTGGATTGATAATTTGAAACAAAAAGAAAAAAGTCTCACAACACCAAAATATGGGGCTGTATTCCAGTTTCTGCAGAGATTGACGTTGCAGGTTGGTGGGCAGGAGTGACTCTGCTGAACCAGGCAGGAAGGGCAGGACTATGCTGGGCTATCAGGAATTCCAAGCAGATGCCACTTGCCAAGTCTGAACATGAAGGACAGAGAGAAGAGGAAGAGAAGCTGGTCCCACCATGGGGACCCAGCCTTACTCCAAGGACACGAGGCAAGTATGGTCCTGGATCCCTGCAAGGTCAGGAATGCTGTTCAGGCAGTGAGTCCCCCTCACACAGCACTGTATGAAACAATCCCTTGCTTCATAACTCCTGGCACACAGGGAACACTTGGCCTCAGATCCCCTTTTAAATTCCTCACACTCTTTGATTTTCTGCTTTCTGTGTCCAGGGCCAAAATTGACCTCATGCATCACAACCCTCTGGTTTGTGCTACCGAGCAGCACCTTCCCTGCTCCCTGCTGCACCTGGCTGGAGCTACTTAACATATTTCTTTTGATCTGGGTTTTTCAAAGAGCAGTGCAAGTTTTTCAAATCCTAACACCGATTCAAGACCAACAGAGCAATATTTGAAGTAGGCAGGCTGTTGTAGGAATCACAGAAACACAGAATGGTTTGGGTTGGAAGGGACCTTACAGATCATCTCGTTCCAAGCCCCTGCATGGGCAGGGACACCTCAATGGGTTCCTGCAATGGAGAGCAGGGCTTTGCTGGCACTGGGAAACTGGGCACCCAGTTGCTGGCACTGCAGTTGTCCACTGTCTGTGCTGGTCTCACAGGGCTGTGGGGGGATGCACTGCCTGGGCAGAGGCTGCTGTGACGGTGGGGCAGAGCCTGGGGCCAGTGCCGACCACTAAACCCCACAGTCTGCATCACACCTCTGTCCCCAACCTCAGTTTATCACCCTCTACATCCTAATTTACACTCAGGGTTTTTCAGAGTAGAAAACCGTGCAGAAAAACAGCTCTGAAAGCAGGAGCGAGTGTGGGAGTTTGATGTGAAGTCGGGGATGGTGTCAGCACTCACAGCTCTGCTGTGACTGCGGCAGAACAAGGTCCCCTCTGAAGGGCAGATGTCCCCAGCCAGCTGCGTGCTGGGCACTGACCGGACCCCTGAGCACAAGGGGCCTTGCTGGGCTCCAGAGGCTTCCTGTGGCACACACAGGGCACGAGCTTTCCCGGGGTGGGGAGCAGCCCTGGACATGAGCACTGGCAGTTCCCTCACCCACTGCACCCTTTGCCCACCAGCACCACATCAATGATCGACACCACCCAGCAAGCCAAGGAGCTGGGATCAGCCTGATCCTCACTCCTGGAGCAGGGCCAGCGGAGGCTGTGGGGCTGAGGAAGGGCCTGGAGCATCTCCGTGCCCGGGAAAGGCTGAGGGAGCTGAGGCTGCTCAGCCTCGAGAGGAGCCCCAGTGAGAGGGGCCCTCAGCCCTGGGTGTCCCTGGCTGCAGGGAGGGCTCCGGGCAGGGCCTGGGCTCTGCTCCGGGGCCCAGCAGTGGCCCCAGAGGGACGGGCAGGGGCTGAGCCCAGCAATTCCCTGCACAGGAGGCAGAACTGTGCCCTGGGCAGTGCCAGCCCCGAACAGATTGTGCAGAGAGGCCGTGGAGTGCCCTCGCTGGGGATATTGCAGAGCTGTGTGGGCACTGCTGTGCCCCGTGCTCTGGGATGGCCCCGCTGAAGCAGGGAGGTGGCACCAGGGGAGCCCCTGTGGGCCCCAGTCTGGGGTTCTGGGATTCAGGGATGGCACTGGCTTAGCCATGGCTGGGCTCTGGACTCTGGAGCCACAGACGGCTCCCCCAGGACTTCCCCTGCAGGAGTGGACACAGTGCAAGTGTCCACACCACGGACAGGACAGGCTGTCTGGTGTGGTTTATCAGCCCTCAGCTCCAGAGTTTGTTTCCCCAGTGGAAAATGCCACATGGAAATAGGCTGACTCTCCTTAATCTCTACTAAACACAGTGAAACTGGCCACTGAGTTACCTGGAAGGTGCACACAGGGGGACACTCCTCGGCTCTTCCGGGACACTGGGTGTGTGTGGGCAGGGCACACAGCCCTGGTCTTGGATTGCTGGGGAAAGGACACTCGTGCCCACAGGCTCCTGCCCCAGTCCTGATCCAAGGGAACCTGCTGGCCCTTCCCTGATGCACAGAACTGTTGTGTTGCTATGAGAAAAGTGTTAAAAATAACTTGGCTACCAGGATGGAGAACTGGGATGGATGCAGAACAATCCTACTGGTTTTGTGCTCACTCCAGCACCATTTCCTCTGTGGGACACGAGCTCCACCACCTCATGGATGAGCTCCCTATGCCCTGTCCAACCCTTATTCCTGACTTCACCTCCTTGCAGGGTCCAGCCAAGCAATGCCATAAACTCCGAATGCGTGGCTTGGCAGAAATGCTTTGGAAACCACAAGACAGAGTGGGAACAGGAGGCAGATCCGTGTTCCAGGGCTGTGCCAGCACCATCCCCAGCACTCTGCAGTGTGGTGACAGGGCTGCACATCCCACACCGCCTCCCCAGCTCCGGGCTTGGGCTACACGTGCTGTGTGTGGAGGGGGGACTCATCAGGAGCCATGAGCTCAATTACCCCACTCCCAATAACCCGAGGCTTTGCACAGGCTCCGTTGCAGCAAAGCAAACAGAGCTGAGGCTGAAGAGATACCGGGCCCCAGTGCTGGCCCTGGTCATGCCCACAGCACCATGCCCAGCTCCTCTGAGCAGAGGGAGACAGGGAGGACCAGATCAGCAGCTGTGAACACACAGTGGGAATACAGTGAACCTGCTCACATCAAGCCTGGCACCTCGAGATCGCATCAGGAGATAATAATTTCACTTGGCACTGTCTGGAGGCAAACAGAGCCAAGGTTCTGCAGAGGCTGTGACAATGTGAGCACCAGAGGCAGGATTTTCCAAAACACCCATGAGATGTAGGGATAACCCCTGCTGACTTTTCAGGATACCCCTGATCCCCAGCCAGACACACAAGCAATCATCTGGCACACCAAGCCACAGAATCCCAGCTCCTGCTGCACAAGCCCTTTCCCCAGGCCTGCTCCATCCCCAGGCTCAGCCAGACCCCAAACTCCTCATTTTCTCCATAACATTCACCTGCCCCACATTCCTGAGACACATCCCTGTGAACTCAGGACATGGCAGAGGACACAGTGCTGGTGACAGGGCATGGGGAGGCTGCCAGGCATCCACACAGATCCCAGCCTGTATTTACGTGTGCTCCCCCTGGAGCCTCCTCCAGCACCACCTGAATCCTAATCCTCATCTGGGACCCAACACTCCTCAGAGGGGCTTCGCCCTCCTCCGAGGGGCTTTTCTGGGCCACAAAGACACTCCCTCAGATGACAGGGGAGCAGGTTTGTAGCTAAATATGAGCTTTTTGGTTGCAACACACCAAGAGAAGGAGCCAGAAACTGTCACATGTATCAAGGGGCAAAAATGAGCACCTGGCCCAGGGCACAGGGACCAGCACTGCTCCGTCCCTCTGCCTGCTGGATGTGCTGCCGTGGCAGGGACAGAGAAACAGCTGCTGGTCTCCCTTGGGATACCCCCCATGCTCACCCTTTCCTGGCCACACTTCGATCTCCCTTTCTGATTCAAAAAGTGACTTGGAGCTTGGAGCAGATACTTGAGGCAAGCTGAGGGCTGTTCTCAAAGCAAAAAGAACCCCCAAAGCCTTCTCCTCTGGCAAAAGGACAGGTTTGCTTTGATTAGAATGGAATTGCACTTTGGACTTGCTTCTTTGTCGTGTTTTATGTTTTCCAAGCACTGCATAGGATTAGCTGGTTAATTAATACTTAGTATTATCCTCACAGATGGAGAGAGCTTCTAAGAACTCAAGGTAAAATATTTTAGCAATACAGATTTGTGCCAACCTAAATTTATACTCTTACACATAATGAGATTAGTAACAAGGGGGAAAAGAAACCGAGATGAGAGTAATAAAATACAGATCCTTTCTATGCACACACGGGTCTCTCTGCCTTTGGAAGTCCCATCCTCTCCATGCACAGTGAGAAGGTTTAAACTCGTTCATTTATTTTTAATCGAGCCCAGGTCTGATACAAACCTGCAGGATTTGTGGCCATTTGCGCCGCTGTCCCCAAGCAGGCACTGCCACAGCTCCCAAAAGGGCTCAGCACAGCCCAAGCATCCCACGTGGGAGGGCAGAACAAAGCTGGCTCAGCCACAGCCCATTCCCACCTCCAGATCTGAAGATCTTACAAAATTTTCCTGCTCTAAACCAGATAGAAAAATAAAAATGACTGAAGGGCATCCAGAGGGGGTCAGTAAACATTTCATTTCGAAACATTTCTTTCCATGCCAACCTTTTCAGCTACTTTCAGCAGAAGTTTCAGTTAAACTGTTTTGGCAGAGATTTTGAAGGTTGCATCAAGATGAGAAATTCAGATTTGTGCTAAAAAAATGTGGAAAGAAGGTATAGAATCAAAGCTGGATGCAGCTCAGGTTGGGTTTGCTTTTGGCAGGGGGGGCAGAACAGATGATCCCCACAGTTCCTTCCAGCCTAAACTTTTCCATGTTTCCACGCAAACTATTTTAAAACGCTTTCAAATATTTTGTCAGCAAGAGCCTTCTCAAAAAATAGCCTTTTCTTCAACAGTTAATCTTAGCAGTAATAGAGCACTTCACTTGAGAAATGCCACGGAGCTCAGGGGGCTCAGTAACTTCATCTGCTCCCAGCTGCCTGGCTCAAACTCAGCTGAGACCTGCTCCCCATTTGGCTGTGCTTGCCTTGGGATCACACAGCCCTCTGCTCGGGTCAGTCAGAGAGGGAGAATCCCGAGTAATTGGACAGGGAAGGATTTTATGCCGTGTCCCATGTGCACCCTGCCCAGCACGGGCCAGAAGAGCCAGTGTGATGGGGATGGCACCACACGGAGCAGCTTTAGGGTCTGGCTGAGCCCCCGGAGGTGCTTCCCGGGGCGCGGGGGCTGCCCACAGCCTGCTGTGCTGCCCGGAGTGCCTGCAGCACCAGGCCCACTCACGGCTGCCAGGGCCATTTGCCCCCCGGGAATGTCACTACAGGACTGGTGGGATTTAGGGGGCAGAGCTAGGAGCGGGTGTGGGAGAGGCAGAGCTGCACCTCTGCTGCTTGAGCACAGCCAGCCCCAGGAGAGCACAGCAGGGTCTCACCTGGAGCCAGGGCAGCTGGGCTGGCATCGCTTCTGCTACCGAATGTCCTTTTGGCAAACAGCAACTGTGGCACTCTGGTGAGAAAAACAACCCCAGCTCTCTGTGGACTTTCCTGAGGAATCAGGAATAACTACAGGCAGTAGGAGCTCTCCTTGCTGGAGCACCATTCTCCATCCTCGGGGAAGAGCAACCCTGGAGCAGCCCATGGGAGGGCTCCTTTCCCTATCACAGAATGGCCTGGGTTAGAAGGGACCTTTAAAGATCATCCAGTCCAGCTGCCCTGCCGTGAGCAGGGACACCTTTCAGCAGACCAGGCTGACCAGAGCTCCATCCAACCTGCCCTTTAATGTCACCAGGGATGGGGCATCTGCTCCTCTGTCGTGGGAGGACAAGGAGCATCCCCGGGGCACTTGCAGGGATGATAAAAATTCCAGGTCCTCCACAGGTGAGAGAAAGCTCCTGCCTTGGCCAGGGGACAGCAGTGCTGCTCCCTGCTGAGGACAGCCTGGCCAGGGAGATGAGGCCTTTCCTGAGGTGCTCCCAAAGCCTGGCTGCTCCTTTGATTCTGGTCAAGGAAAGATGATCCTTTGCGCAGGAGCTTCCTGCAGCCTTCCCAGCTGTGCAGGACTGTCATCTCAGTTACACCTGAAATAGAGCAGAGCATTTGCTTCTTTCACTTTGTGTGGAGACAGCGATAATTAGAACAAAGAGGAGCCTGAACTTCGCAGTGATGGGAACTTCAGTGGGGAGGAATCACACTGGCAGGAAAATCAATCCTCTGCAAAAAGGGAAAAGAAAAAAACCCAACCCATGAGGCCAGAGCTCTTCAATGAGACTAACAGCATGTTCAGCCGAATTTGGGGCCCCCAATTAGACAGCTCAGATTAAACAAAGACTGGCAGAAGATCTGCCTGGAAAAAAAAAGAAATCTGACCTAAATAAGATATTTTCAAAGATGAGATCAGTGTGGAGAGCAGCTGTGGCCCACACATCCCCTCTCAGCTGGGTCTAGGTCTGCACCAAGCGGGCTCCATCCTGCTCTGACCGGCCACAGCAGCACTGGGAGCAGTGGCAGGAGGGCCAGGCCTGCAGGGGAGGCACAGCCCAGGTGAGACATCCCAGAGGGAGTTAATGCACCACACGCTGCAGGAATATTAATTCAGCCCTCTTGTTTGTAATCTTAAGGATTTAATTTTAGAAATCACAGCTCATTGGGAATTACTCACTGAACCTGGGAACAACAGGCTCCTGCCAGCCACTGCTCAAAACCAGCAGGAGACGGGAGCCAGCCTGGAGGGGGAGCAGGGCCACCAACTTCAGGGCCACTGGACCCGGACCAGCACCACGGGACAGCCCAGGAAAGCTGAGGATTGATGCAAAGTGCTGAGGAGGTGACAGAGAAGGTCTCCCCAGAGGGGGGTCACTGCTGCCAGCCCTGCTCACCCATCCCATGGCTGGGGTCTCTGCTGAGGGGTGCAGCATCCCAGGGGCTGCTCTGCTCTCCTGCTCCAGCAGAATGAAGCCTCCACCTGCCCACATGGCACAAGAGCCCAAATCAGGCTGAGCCAGGCACAGCACCCCCAAACCCCTGCAGTAAATTCAGCCCCTCAGCATGGACACGGTTGGGAATCACTGCAGGATACTGTGTGGCTTGGGGTCTGAGGTGGGCCTTCTTCTGCTCCCCAGCACCACTGACCTCCTGCACACAGAGGGCTTGGGCAGCATGGCCCATCACCCTCTGATCCTCACATCAGCCCATCACCCTCTGATCCTCAAATCCTTCTGCCGGAGCTGGGAGCTCTGAGAATTCACCTGCAGATGGCTGGGAATGAGAGCACAAGGAGAGGCCGTGTGAGCACCTCTCAGGCTCCTGCTGCACCAGTGCCCCAGGATCTGAGGCACAACTCCCTTCAGGGCCGGATCCAGATCTCGGTGCAAGCCAGCAGCATCCTCACAGCTTGCAGGAGAGCTCTGCCAGGGCAGGGAGCCCAGCAAAACCCTGCCAGGGGCAATGCAGCTTGCCCAGCACTTGCAATCTGGGAGGCAGCTTCTGTGGCAGAGAAATGGCTGCACGTGGAGCTGGGGGGCTGCAGGGGGTCGGGGATGAGTTTAAGGTGCCCCTCTTATCTCACAGGGGTGCGTCGCTGTGCTTCCCCTACACCCTGCCCCCGGATCCTGCTGCTCTCTGCCAGGGACGGGGAGCAAGCAGCGCCGTCACCTCCGGATCCCAGCGATCGCCTTCGGGAAGGGGGCCTGGGTGGGCTCGTGGGGGGAGCAGGGCTGGCACAGGGACCCTGCCGTGCCCCAGCCCCGCCACTGCGGGCTCGTACCGCGCCTGCAGGCCCGGGCGCGGAAAGCTCCAAGCGCTATATTTAGCCTCTTGTTTGTGGAAATACATCGTTGGGTTTCATAATGGATTTCGTAGACTACTAAATCCATCTGAGCTGTTCGGGGAGGACAGAAGTTCTCCCGGCTCCGCAGCCCACCTAGGGCCGGCCAGCATCACCCCTGGGCACGCTCCATCCTCCTTCCTGCCTCCGGCGTCCTCAGGAAATTACACAGCCTTATTGAACAACCTTGCTCTGACCCAGCCATCCGATCCGGAGGCAGTGATAGCCAGACGCTCACCACTCACTTGAGCAAATAATGTCTCTGTCCCTCGGCATCGCCTCCAGCTCCGGGGGGAGCCCGGACCCCCCACCCCAAAGGAGCCCCGCAGCCCCCCGGCCCCGCGGGCCGCAGCCCACGCGCCCCATCTGAAATTCAATCAAGGCAAACATTATTTTGCTGTCACCCGGTCAGGAAGCATTGCGGCACCCTGCGCATCGCACGCGGGTGGAGGCAAAACAATTCCCCGGCAGAGGGGGGGTGTCCCTGGGCCCTCGCCCCCAGCGACACCCGACTGTGGCGGCTTTCAAGGCAGCGTTTAGGTTAAACCCGGGGCGGAGGTTAAATCATCAGCTAAATGGCACTGCTCAGCCTCCAGGCCTCCGAGGGGAGCACCACTGAGTCAGAGCAGCGAGAGAGGAGACGACCCCGCGCGTAGTGGGGATCAGCCCAGGACCACTGGGATGCTCAGCCCCTGCTCCTGGGAGTGGGCACAGCCCAGGGGGATCCCGCAGAAGCTGAACCACCTCCCCCTCCGTCACCTCCAACCTGCAGAAGAAATTGCACTCTAATTTCTGCAAAAACGATAAGTTTAATTTGAAAGGGCATAATTCTTAATTTATGTGTTGTCATGAACAAAGACAGCAAAAGTAGGTCATTTCATTATCTGCTGCCTGAGTATTTTGCCAAGGAGCCAAGACATAAAGTTAAACAAAATCATCACCCAAGGTTTGGGATTTGTTTGTGGAAAAAAAAAATATTATGGTTATTTTTCTACTTGCTTGATTTGCACATCTTGGATTGCAGAGCATATTTAGCTTGGCTTTAAAGCATGCATTTATTGTGACTGTCATATTTGATAGTGCTGCCTATAGTCAAAGAGCAATCTTTCATGGATACACTGTCTCAATTTATAATTCAATATCACAGCTTTGAGAACTCGTACAATAAGTCAGCCAACAACAAAAAGCCTAAAATGCCTGTATGCAAATAAACATGTCAGTGCATGAATGAGCACCTTCCAGGAAGGGCCTGCCAGCTCCCTCCCTGCTGCAAACCTCCCAGGCAGCTCAAGGACGGGAGGCACGGAGCAGCCCAGCCCCTGGGAGCTTGGCCCGGGTCCTGCCACCCTCCCTGAACATTTGGGGAGATGCTTCCAGGACAGGGAGAGCAGCTGCCTGGACAGGGACTGCAGCACCTGCACTGTGAGTGCACCAAGGAACCCTCCCTCATCACAGCAGGCTCCTCACCCCTCTCAGCAGCACCCAGTCATCCTGAGACCCACCAAGGCTTGGCTTTTCCTCAGAGCACAGGGGAAGGACCTGCATGGCCCTTGGGACAGGCACAGCCACACCGGGGTGAGCAGCAAGGACTCAGGGAGAGCCTCCAGGGCACTAAATCCTGCTGCTCTCTGTGTGCCCCTAGCCCCTGGCCCTCTGCCCACGGGTGGGAGCCCCACTGAAGCCCAAACCCGCAAACTTGTGGGATTATCCCAGCCCTGTGTCCTGGGTTACTGCCTGATCTCCTGGGGCACTGCAGCCCCGTGCTGCATGTGGCTGTGTCTCCAGCCTCACCTCCAGCATGGTTTCACACAGCTGCTGGAGCCTGGCTGCCCACTCTGCCCAGTGTTACTGCACTGTTCTTGAGGCTGCTGATCAATGAACCTGTGGGCAGCTCCACTCTGCTCAGCCCCGTGGAACAGTTCCTATGATGGGGAGGACACATGCCCACAGAGCATCCCAACCCCTACTGCTCCCTGGGGAGTGGCTCAGACAAGAGGGAAAAGCTGGAGCTTCTCTACCCTGTGTCCATCTGCAGCCAAATTTGGGGTGATCTGTGGCTGTGTTCAGGGATGCTGAGCTGACTACCTCTCTTGTCACAAAACCTCTGCTTTTCCAGAGCAGCACGTTTCAGGAGTAAGTATCCAGTGGGGATGAAGGAATGGACTCCAAAGCTGCAAGGGTGAATCATGGGTGGCACTGCTGCCCTGAGAGCATGGAGCTGGCTCAGCTGCTGGCAGGTGAGACGGACCCTCCTCATCCCTGGGCTGGTACTCAGCCTCCCACTGAGGGCTGCAGGGAAGTTCCCTGCAGATGCGGGTAGGGGGTTGCTGAAAGAGCCTCACCTGGCTCAGAAACCACCAGCAGGGCCCTGAGAGCAAAGCTGTGCCATTGGCAGGAGCGCCCACTGCTCATTCTGCCTCGAGAGCGTGGCAGCTCCAGCAGATTGTGGCAGATTGTTAGCAATCAGGCAACAAAGGGGGAAGAAAATCCAAAGTATTGAGCAATTCCAGCTCCTGATCACAGCTGAGGAAATGGTGACATTCTCAGACAACAAGAGGCTCAGTGACGTGAGGATGCTGTGAGTTACTGCCTTAGTCTGGGCAGGGAAACTGCCTGGCCACCTCCTCCCCTCGCCAAGGGATGACTCCTGCTGGACCCTGTGGTTTTCTTCCTTCAGCACTTGGTGGTGGAAAAGTCCTCACCAGCTTTGAAGCTCTGCTCCTCCTGCTTGTTATTGCCCAGTTTTAGGAGCTCCCTGAGCAGGCAGAACGTGACCCAGCTCACCCCAAGGAGCTCCAGAGATAATCAGTGCCTTCTGCCTGGGTTCTCATTAGACCTGCATTCCCTAATTCCCCTGAGAGAAGGTTTGGAGGAGGTTTCACAGACCTTGACCCAAGCCCACCCTTTCAAGCCAGGGTGATGATCTGGCAGAGCAGAGACCGAACTGCACAGAGCCCTAGAGGACATCCTGTGGTCATTCTGCCTCCCCTAAGACATGGATCTCATTTCCAGAGGGCTGGATCCCGATGGATGCTGAGCACTTGCATTTTTTCACAGCAGACAGCCAGATCTATAAGCATTAAATAAGAGTGAACAGTTTTCCTTTTGCCCACTGACGTATAAAATGGGTTTGTGTTAGGATTAGGGAGCAGAGGTGGGAAACGTCTTTATCTGCTAATGATCCTGTGAATTATACATGTTTAGTATTCATGCATCTGAAGAAGAGGCAAACATAGCCATTTTCTGTGGAATGACCTTTACCAGCAGCCAATACATTTACATTTAATTTAGAATTACAATTACTGGGTCAACTTGGGAGCAAGTGGAACTTAGATTTATGGAGCAGAGACAAAAATTCGTCTTTCTGCCTTCACCAGCAAAACACGGATTTTTCTCTTAAATAACCCCTTCAAACCTGATCTCCAGCAGGGACCTGGAGCATCCCCAATGCATTTGAGCAGCAGCACTTGTGTGTTTTGGCCGGATGAAGTCTGGGGTCTGTGAGTTTGGTCCATTGCCCATCAGAGCGTGGCTCAGGCTTTGGTCAGCCAGAACCAGGGAGCTTCCATCCCCCACTGCTGCACGTGGAAAGGAGCCAGAGGCAGGACCTGAGGGGCAGCATCTCCGTTTGGATGCTGGGAAAGAGCCTTGGCTCTGGCCCGGACTTCTGGAGCAGAGCAGCTGCCTCTCTGCCTGTTAAGGCAGCGATTATTCCAGGGCCAGCTCGGCTCCTGTGTGCGCACTGAGGGCTTGGTTTGGGGTTGTCACCATCTGGAGGGGGTGACCCTGGCCAGAGGGGACCCAGCAGGACTTTTCCTCAGTGACCCTTCCTGTACATCCAGCCGGGCTTGTCCCACTCGCTGCTTGTTCAGGTACCCACTCTGCAGGGTTCTGAGGCGCCTGCAGCAATAATAATATCAAACCACTGCCTCTTGGCAGGGTTATTGCGAGTGTTCCTGCCTGCACTGAGCCATCGCTGCTGGCTGTGGGGGCTGCAGGCTCCAGGGCACCCCATGGGTGTTTGGGAAGGGTTGGGATGGTGTCCCCATCACCGTGTCACAGCTTCCTGCGAAGCTGGGGGAGAGGGGAGGTGCAGCTCTAGCAAAGGGGCTTCCTGGAGAGCAGGGAAAAAGGAGCAAACACCCTGTGCCAGGCAATAACTCAGCACCCCGGCCCCAAATCAGCAATTTCAGCTGATGTTTAATTCACACACGAAGAGCACAAAGCCCAGCACAGCCTGGGAGCCCACGGGACAAACCCCAGCACACAAACAGCCCCCTTATGTGCCCCAAGAGCCATCTCTTGTATTTATTCCCGAGCCCTGTGAGGTGCCAGCAGAGTGTGCCACGCTGTAGCTCAGTAATCACAAAGCTTTGCTCGCATTCACAAGCGATTCCCGTTAAATCCCCGTGTGTGCCACGGATGGGAGGTCAGCAGCGGCGCCGGGCTGCTCCTCCTGCCGGCCTGGGGCCGGG
>WEIT01022953.1:164618-184468 GCA_013389985.1 Dryoscopus gambensis | reverse complement strand
CGGCTCTGCAGATGCTTGTGGCGCTCAGCAGGCGGCACAGCAGCAGGGATCCCCCGGGGAAGGGGGGCTGTGCCCGAGCACTGTCCCAGTGCAGGCTTGTGAGAGCAGCATCCCCGGCCTGCTGGTCCCCAGAGCCCCGTGGTGCCCGTGGGACACCTGGCACCCTTTTCCAGGCTGGGAAAGCCCCTCTGGCATTGCTGCTGTCCCTGTAGCCACGCAGCCAGCGCGGGGCTACCGAGCCCCATGGCTGGGCCATGCACTGGCCATGGCCAGCGTCTGCCCTGTGGCCACCAAGGGCAGGTGAGACAGCCCACAGTGTCCCGGTTCCCAGAAGGACCTCACGCCCACTGGGTTAGGGAGGGATGAAGGACGGGGATGGTGAGGATGGGCTGGATCCCAAGGGCACGCCAAGAGCCCTGGTAATGGCTCTGGGCCTGTGGGAAGCCCAGGGTGGGCAGCAGGAGCAGGCACAGCATGTGTGTGTCCCTGGAGCTGCAGCTGATGCTGGAAGGGTGGCAAGGCTTGAAGGCACACCATCGTAAGCAACAGGATTTTCCTCTATATATAGATTATATATAGAAATATGATCTTTCTTTTTTATATAGAAATTTATAGGTAAATATGTCTATCATTACACACTTATATAGAAATATATAAGTTATATAGAAATACATATCCATCTCTAGTTCTTCCCTGGGAGGGTGGGCAGGCCCTGGCACAGGGTGCCCAGAGCAGCTGTGGCTGCCCCTGGATCCCTGGCAGTGCCCAAGGCCAGGTTGGACATTGGGGCTTGGAGCAGCCTGGGACAGTGGGAGGTGTCCCTGCCCATGGCAGGGGTGGGATGAGATGATCTCTAAATTCTCTTCCAACCCAAACCAGTCTATGATTCTCTGATAAAATGCTTCTATAATCTAGAAATACATATAAAATACTCTGGGGTTTGGTGATTTTCTGAGCTAGTCTGTGGACTAGTGGAGAACGTGCACAGCTCATACCAAGGGGAACGGGGAGCACAGCCACTGGCCAGGCCTCCCTGACAGTCCCGGGGAGCTCTCCCTGTGTCCCCAGCCCACCTGGCACGTGGCCAGTGCCTTTCATCCTGGCTCTTTCATTCCCAGCACAGCAGGAGAAGCCAATCCTGAGCTGGAGCTAATTGGAAGCCACATCAGAGCGTGAGTCAGGGAGCTGATCCCAGCACAGCACTGCTTCACCATCCCGCCAGACAAAGGCACGCTCCCCTAAATCCATTACTGGAATTTTATTTTCAAGCCTGTCATGGGGCTGAAAAGGTTGTGAAGCTGTTTGGACACTGCCCTGCAGGGGAATTCAGCTGAAGAGCTGCTTTCTCTAAGGCAGCACCTTCATCTCCCATCTCTGTGATCAGATCAGTGCCGAGGCTCAAAGTTCATCGTCGTGTCACCCAAAGCCACCTCACAGGACACACTGAGCACTGCTGACTCTGGTGCCTGCACAGGGCTCTTCTCCATGGCTGGGATGGGTGGCTGTTCCCACCACGTGCAGCCAGCTCCATCCAGGAATCCCCTGGGCACTGCTGAGGGAGGCTGTACCCGTGCAGATTTCGGCCCCATGTTAACACGTGTAAAGCACAGCTCTGAAATTCACCCTTTCCATGATGTTTGGAGAGATGATTTCTCCAGCAGTCTCTGGAAGAGCTCAGGCGCGTTGCTGGCCAATGCTCTGTGCCCCCAAGGCCAGCACGGGGGCAGAGCTCTGCTGACTCACAGCTGTCGGCTCCACTCAAGTGTTCAAGAAAGGAGCTGCCCTGGGCTGCTCTGGGAACAAGGAGACATTGCAGGAGGCAAAAGGTCTGGGCAAGATCAGAAGAGAGGGAATGGCAGCGTGGAGCCTGGGATCGGGTATCTGGGCTGATGGTGAGAGGCTTTTCTCCAGCTGAGCAAGAAGGAACTTCTCCAACTCCAACAGGAGCTGCTGGCTTTTGAATACCCTCCCAGTGTGTGTCAGACCTGGTAGAGTATTACACAGCTCTTGGCCTGACCTGGCTGTGGCAGTACCCAAATAAAAAGGCTAATTACCACTCTGGGTCATTGGCAGTGCTGCTCCCTACCTCGGGCAGAGGCACAAAGCTGGGGGGAAGCCACGGCGGAGTCTCAGAACCTCTTGTAGAGCCCAAAGTCCCAGTCCCAGCAGCCTGTGCCAGAGCTGGCCCCCACAGAGGGTGACAAGCTGGTCTGGACTGGCAGGGACAGTCATTTCCCCGGGGGCAAACACGGGCCAGGAGCTGGTGGCTTTTCCAGCACCATGCATCACACACGGCTCAGAAGAGCGAGCCCTCTGCCATGTCCACTTCAGCATCTGCTGGACTTCTCCCACCCAGGCACGAGCCAGCCCAGCAAAACCCATCTCCTTCACCATGGCAGGGACAGGGAGAGCAGGAGAATAGCACAGATCTATTTAAAAGCATTTAAAGCCTGAGCTAAGCCCCAAACTATCCATTTTCTTAAACAGGATGGTTGGAAGAGCTCCAGCTGGGCCATTAGCTCAGGTAGGTTCTCCACCATCCAGCCATGTCACTTCTCTGCTTCATAAAAAGAAATACATTAAAAATATGTATTTACTCCTGAAATTGGCTTCAGCAGCACTGAGCATCCCTGGAGTGATGAGTTTCGCTCCACACACCCAGCTGCTTTCTGTGAAAAAGCTTATTTTGAGTTAAGATAATAAACTGAGCAGGATTTGGTTAACCCTTGCATCCCAGTGTGGCTGGCTCCAGCAGCTGAGGAAACATCCCGTGAGTATCCAGCCCTGGGCTCGGCTGTGAGGATGCCCCCAGAGAGATGAGGATGCCACCGAAGCCATGTGCTCTCCTACCTGAGGGGATTTCTTCAGGTCACTGAGACAAACACAGCCAAGCTAAAAAACACCCAGGTGAGGTGAGATCCAGGCTCTCTTGCACGCTGCTCTGCCTGAATGCCACCGGGACCCGCCCTAGGTGAAGAATGCAGGGCAGGGAGCATCACTCCCTACCCAGTTTTGCACTGCTCAGCGGAGCCGAGGGTATTGATTTGCACCTGGACTGCCCCATGGCACTCAGCATTGCTCTCTGAGGTGCTTCTCAAACAGCACATCTATTTTCCCAGCTCCCTGGCCACGTTCCAAGGTCTTTTCATCTCTGTTTCGCATGTGAGATGTTGAGGCAGGGTGAGCACAGCCGGTCGTTCCCTACGGCCCATTGGAGCTGCCTGAGGATACAGCACTTCCAGAGGCCCCAGCTGTGCAAAGCAGAGCTCCAGCTCTTGCTGGACCTGCTTGCTGGGCTCTGGGGTTATTTTCACCCCACTGAGGGAAGATACAGTGCTGGGAGGCAGTGGTTGAGAGCTTGCTGAGCCAGCAAAATAAATTGCAGCTCTGCCAGGGCTGCAATGGACAAGGCCCTCCTGGAGGTGATGCAGGGCCAGTGGCTTCACTGTGACCCTGGGCTGGAGGAGGTTTGCAGCCCAGGGATGATGTGGGACTGGTGGCATCACTGTGACCCTGGGCTGGAGGAGGTTTGTAGCCAGGGCTGAGGTGCAGCTCCTCCTCCTCAATGACTCCTGCTCTGGTCACCCATGAAACAGGGCCTCACCTCACCCTGCTGAGGACCTGGGGCCAGGGAGCATCACCCAGGGCATCACCTTGTCACTGAGGGTGCCGAGAGCATCACTTGGGGCACAGCAAGGAGAACGGTAGCTCTGGGTCTGGCACACAGAGTGTGTGTGATGTGTGTGCACATGGGCACCGTGCACAGAGCAGCCTGGGCTGCAGGAGCAGCTTTCTCCTCTCTCCCTGCCCTGTGCAGCAGCTTTATCAGTCCCTGAACCTCTGTGGGGACCCTGCATCTCCCAGGAGCAGGTTTTGCTGGGATGGATGCCCTTGGGGCTGTGGCACGGTGGGCACGAGGCTTCCAGGTGCCGCTCGCTCCAGTTTGTGCCCTGAGCTGGGCGCATCTCGCAGAGCTGCAGGGATTTCCAGGAGAGGCGCTTTCACCAAGCCTGGCATCCTTTCAGCACATTTCAAATAAGTGGCAGAGATCTTCCAGGGAGCCTGGGAAGCGTAAGAGATGCTCATCGGCCCAGCAAGGCTGAGATCTGATAAAGGCGAGGGCTCAGACTGATAAACCCCCAAGTTAACTGGCGAAAAAGATGCGATTAGTAACCGATTGTGTGCAGGCAAAGAGCCCAGCGCAGAACAGAAATGATCTGCTTGCCAGGGGAGTGTTACCACCATTTCCAGTTCCCCGAGAGCAGCTGGAGATTCAAAGGAGAGTCGCTCTGGCAGGGCTGATTTTGGCCCGGTGCTGTAGCTGGGAGGAGAGGTGTCCTCTCCAGAGGGGTGGCTGCAGTGTCCCCTCCCACTCTGCCCTGGCTCCCACCGTGCCGTCTGCTGCAGAGGAACCAGCAAGAGCCCATTCCCAACAAAATGATGGCCCAGGGAGCAGCAGTGACTCATGCTGGGGATGACTCATGGAATCGCACTGAGCCACAGCTTGTTTTGGCTCAGGGACAGAGGCAAAGGCCATCTCTGCCCCTGGAGGGGCTCGTGGCCCTTCCCAGTGTAGTACCTTGAGACAGCCTTTCCCAATCTGGGCACTGATTCTGCCCTCTCTAGCAGGGATGCCCAAAACTGAGCTTTCCCTTATTGTCATGGTTGTGAGATGACCATTTTCCACAGAAAATGACTTTTTAAAGGATGTAAGAAACATGGCCAGCATGACGGGGTGGTTGCAAGTGTTCATGACAATTCCTTGGCCACTGAGGCAGGCGGCGGGCTCAGAGCATCCCCTTTTCTCTGGCAGAGATGCTGGAAGGAGAGACTATTCCAGTGGAGGAAACACAGGCAATTAAATGTTCCTCTCCTCTGCATTAAATCAAAGAGGACACGGAGCAGATTTCTGCTGCTGGTGGAAAGGAATAGGAGACAGAGCAAGACCAAACATCCAGGCCCCATGCAGCAGTGGGAGTCCTGAGGGCTGCAGAGATCAGCTCTGTCCCCTGGAGGCTGTCCCCAACCTCTGTGTGGGGACACAACCAGAGACACTGAGCTGGAGGGACACCAGGTGAAAGGGACACGCAGCTGCAGCACTGCCCTCCAGTACAGCCCCTGTGCCATCACAGCCATCACTGGTGGCTCTCTGCAGCCAAGCCCCAGCCTGGATGAACAGTGATGGAGCTGTGAGGGGTTTCTCACTTTGCAGCAGATTTTCCCAACCCTTTCCCAGAGGAGACTTTATTGCCAATTTAAAAATATCATTTACAGCCAAGAAACTCTTCACCTTGCCTTTGGGCATGAATTTTTCCTCCTGCTTCACTCAGCCCACTGAGCACCCAGGGTTATTTCGTGGCCTCTCGTGGTGGCACTGTGAATAATTTGCTTCCAAGGGCACGACAGGACGGGCTTCACGTGGGCTTTTCCTCCGCTTCCCTTTGCGTAATGGATCATCTTCTAGAAATGTGGAGAGCAATGATGAATTCCTGGCAGGACAGAGGGATTAGTCTGGGGAGACTGTGATGAAGCAGTTGAGGAGCTTCCTGAACAGAGAAGCTGCAGCTGCACTGGAGAATAACGAGAGCATCCACTTGTTTAGAAGAGGTGTTAAGATCTTTTGCCCTGTGTTTAGTCCGAGAGCTGCACTGTGGATTAAGTAAAGACATTTGCACCTTTCATTTAATAAGGACATCTCTGGGCGTCTGACTCTCCTTCATTTTTGAATACCAGGCTCTTATTAGAAGCCAAAAAGGGAAAAATGTTTTTTTCTTTTATTTCAGCATTTATTTCCTTCTCTCCTGGGTACTCCTCCTGGTCTGATATCAGGGTTTGCTGGAGGACACGTGGTGTGGGAGCATCTTCATCCAGTGCCACCGAAAGACCATAGTGCAGGAGACTCCTCTTTTACAAATGGCAGATTTATAATTTTGCCACAAAATTCATCACAAAATTACCCATTTCCCCTAAAAGACTGTGAAACCTTGTGAAAGAAAAGCCAAGCTTGTTCAGCAGCAGCTCCCGTTGCCAGCACTGTCCCCAGAGCATGTCCCAGGGGGCCAGGAGGGGTTTGTAGACCCAGCCAGCAAGGATGGTTCTCCTCCTTCATCCTCATCCCAAAACTGCACCACTCATTTCCAGCTGCTCTCCTGGCTGCATTTTGCTTCAAGCTGGAAGCAGCTCCTGTTGTGACACCTGAGGCCACAGCCCAACTTGGTGGGACATGGCCAGGCTGCTCAACCAACGTCCCCAGCCACCCATGGAACTCGTGCCACCATCCCCTCCTGTGCAGCAGCGTGAAAAGCGCTGGGCCAGCGTTGCTATTCAGTGCTGACTATTTATATCCCGAGAGGGAGATGAGGACCAGCCGTGCAGCTGAGCCAGCCCCTGCGAGCGGGGGATATTTTTAAGCACTGGTTTTGAAAAGGTTGGTAATGAACCCACGGCTTTGCTCAGCAGCAGCTGCACCCACTCCCCACCGCTGCCCCAGCCTCTGTCCCTTCCCAGGGGTCAGGACCCCCATCCCAGCCTGGGGGTGATGCTCCAGGGGAGGTGTGTTTGTGCTGGGCTCTGAGCAGGGAGGTCAGGGCACAGCTCAGAACTGGCAGAGCCCTGGTGGCTGCAAACCCAGGGCCTGGCCCGGCGCCGGGCCCTCCGAGCCGGCCAGCGCGGCATTATCCTCCCGACAGCCTGAGCTGTCACAGACAGCAATTACAGCCCACTGCTAATTGTGCACACGTTACGGTGCCATTTGGGCACAGCAAGGGCACGCTGGAGCCCTTTGGCCAGAAGGTCCAGCAGCTCTGCTGTGACAACTCTCCCACTGCAGATCCTGCTGGCCTGTGCTTCCTGCCCAGCCTCTGGGCCAGCATGGCCTTGGGGATCACTGTCCCCTTTGGGGATCACTGTCCCCTTTGGGGATCACTGTCCCCTGTGGGGGACCTCCATTCCCCTTGGGAACATCCCAGCTGTGCAAGCTGCTTCCCAAAGAGCCCTGTGCTGTCCTGGCTGAGGCTCCTCACTGCTAAAGGGATGGAAGGGGATGCTGAGTGTCTGCAAGTTTGAACCCATGCCTTGCATTTGGGGAACCTCCTGGAGACGAACAGGACAGGGAACAGCAGTCCAAACATGCCAGACCTCGGCTGTTCCGTGTCCCCTTGCTTTTGTACACCCCTGGTCTGGGGCTAATCCAGTTGGAACTGAGACCAACAGAAAAATTCCTGCTTGTGCCAGCCAGGCAGGCTGGGAGCTTGGGCAGGATCCTGGTGGAGAGCAAGCTGGGTGCCCTGTTTGAGGATGAGACAAGGGACATGCTGGCAGAGCAACAGGGGGACCCACCAAAGCAGAGCCTTGCTCCCCAACCAGACACTTTCCCATCTGCGTGATTTGTTTCCATTTTCCTGGCTCTTTTCTCTGAAGCCAGGTGGGTCTGAGCCTCTGGGCTGGGGAATAGCTGGGGGCTGCCGCAGCTCTTCTCTCTCCATTACCTTTCTTATTGAGTTGTCTCTCACACCGCTCAAGGCAGCAAAACACGCTACAGGCGTATTAAGGATTCTCCATGCAAAACTGATAAGCTGAAGCCTCATTATTATCCCGCCAAGTGATTATCTTCCCTTGATGAAGCCTCATATTTGCCCAATTTCAGATGGAAACCTTCCCCTTTTCAATTTGAGACTAATTCATTTCTTGACTCCTGGTTACAGTGCAAGATATCACAAACACTCCCTGGCTCTGATTTATATCGTTAAGAATCATTTACTTGCAATTAAAATGCGCCTTCAGGGCTTTTGCAAACAAGGCGGATTAGCCAACGGTAAAACATTTGCTTTTTGTAAACAGCAGCTTCAGGCTATGAAACAGTCTGGGAGGGGAGGGAACCAGCCGGAGCTGCCCCAGGGCTGTGCATGGAGGAGAACCAGAGGGGACCTTTCCAATTTCCCCTGAATCCACCAGAAGTCCCCTGGGGTGCTGCGTGCATCCCCAGGCTCAGCTCCAAGGAGTCCTGGCACCATGGTGTCCCCAGCACCCTCAACATCCCCATCTCCCACCTCTTTCCCTCCTGCTTTGGGAAGTCCTTTGGGGGATGGAGCCCTCCCTGTCCCCTTCGGGGCTTGTTCCCCACAGCTTGTGAGCCCCAGGAAGGCTTTGGGTGAGTCTCCATGTGCAGACCCCAGGGATTCGGGACCTGAATGCTGCAGCACAAGCCTCCAGTGGAGAGATCACCTAGCAGCATACTCATAATTAAGATAATTAACAATAGGATCATGTAATTGGCAAACTCTCCTGCTCTTACAGCTGTTCCAGGCTCTGAGCAACAAGAATGCAAACAACCCTCTTAAAACATTAACTTGGCCAAATCCTGGGCATTGAGGATGGAAAGAGTCCAAACTCCAGCGTGGAGATCAGCACACTGGGCATTTCCATGAGCTGCTGGGGAGCTGAGGCAGGTCAAGGGAGGCACTGGGCTGTCCTCGCTGTCCCCCCCAGCCGGGTACCCCAGGGCTTGGCATCAGCCGGTGGGGGGATGTCGGAGCTCAACCACACGGAGAGCACCCAAGCGGGTCTTAAACCACCAAGTGTATTTACATATAGCACAAACCCAGTGCTGGGCTCTTTCATCCCTGCTAAAAACTGGAGATAAACCACAGCAAGGCACCACTCTGCTGGTGGGTGGGGGGCTCTTGCCCTAATTACTCGGGAGGTGAGGACGAGGGGGCTCTCACCCATCCTGAGTCCACTCGCTTCCCTTGAAGGAGGCAACCTGGAACAGACACTGAAGCCTTAGGGAAAGGTGTCCTGGGCAGCAGGGTTAGCACGTCACCTCAGTGAGCTGAGGTCACTGCTCTAAAGGCAGCTCTTGCCTCCTGAAGACCTCTGAGCAGGACATGAATTCCCTCAAGTTATCAGCTGCGGCTCCCTCTGATTACATGGAGAATTTATTGGGTGACTGGATAATTTGAACCTATAGAGTTATTAATTATGACCTTAATCTGATCATCGCTTTGTTCCATTTTTAATTAGCTTAGTAAAACTGTAGTCATTTAACTTGGTAATATACTTGCTTAAGTGCACGTCTGATTGCATATCCTTTTTATATCCATCAGAAGCACTTGGGACTGCCTCACTCCATCTAACTGCAACCTGGGGCATGAACTCTGAGCAAACCTCAAGTAATACTGAGTTTACCAGCAGGCTGCTCTGCTCCTGAGTGGGCTGAGTGCTCCCCTGTACCTGCGTTAGAGCTGGCAGCAGGAGGAGGGTGTGAATAAAGCGACCCAGCACCAGGCAAAAAATGGGAATCTGAACTATGGGGGCCATGCAGTCAAGACTCAGCCTTTTTGTGGTCAGCACGAGGGGCAGCTTCATGCAGCCAGGAGGTTTTGGAGAGCACAAAGGCAGGTGTTTCAGTGGCCCTGCGTGGAGGGGCCTCTGCTGGGCTCCGTCCTGCCTGCGGGCAGATGGATGGCTTGGAGTTACCTGCTCCCAACGATCTCAGTGGTGCTCGCGGGAAGCTTTTATCCTTGGAAGGGAAGCGAAGCAGAGGGCGTGGGCTGGGCAGCCTCAACTGCTCGTCAGACCTGCCAGCAGTGAGACATCCCCAGCTGCACCAGCCAGCTGGGCAGCAGGGCTCGGGTTTTATGGCCTTTGGCGCTGACATCTGAGGACTCATTTATGGTCCAAGGGCTGAGATTTCCCTATGCTGGGATCTTGCTGCATTCCCAGCACTTCTGAGTTACACAGGGAAAATAATTTCCTGTTTTCCCATCTGTAAGGAGGGGATAATGGTGCTGGCTGCCACTGCCCTTTGAGAGCCGTGGATTTTAAGTGCTCTCACTGGAAGGGGTTTACTATTGCTCTTCCCAACTTCCCCACTTTCAGACTTCCACAGGATTTTGGATAGCTTCTGCAAATGTATGGAGATACTGTGGGGGTCTGCCTGTCCTAAAAATGTGCTGCTGCTCTGCACCGCAAGGTACCTGTTGCACCATCCCCCAGGGATCAGCTACAGTGGTCAGAGGAGGTGCTGGGGGCAAAATTGTGGCACAGATGAGATTTTTTTATTCAGCATATCAGCACAAGGAAGTGGCAGTAGTTCAGTGCACAGCCGTGTTTTTCCTTGTTTCTCCCTCCTGAACGTGTTGCTGGTCCTTGCACGAGCACCTGTCCCTGGCTCTGGCTGAGGGCCAGGTCTGCCCAGGGTCCCAAAGTCACATTGCAATCACACCTGCACTGGGCAGAGGTGCAGGCACTGTCAGACACGAGGGTGTTAATGAAATAGAACCACTTCCCTGCTATGTTTTCTACTTTTTCTCACTTTTTTGCTTAATTCACAGCAAGGCAGTTCCACATCCATCCTCCCGGGATTGGATGTAATCAGAACTGTATTTAATCACCTGTCTCATTAATCCCTAACACTCTGTGTGCCAGCCTTGCTAACGGGGCTGTGCAGGAAGGTGGTGCTGAGGTGGGAACAGCTTTATCCTAACTGAAGGCCAAGCCACCAGTTCCTCAGCAGCCAAATGCTGTAACTTTTACTGGTTTCACTGGAAGATGTGGCCCAAAGTCTCCCGAGTGCCTGAAAGAAGGACAGAGGCTGCAGAGACAGGCGATGCTCCCAGGGACAGGGCAAGGCTTGTCTCACAGCTTGAGCAAAAGGGCCTTTATGCAGCTCCTCTTATGTCACACTTGTCCTTAACCCCTGGGAGATGTCAGCACCCGGCTGCTGATGCACAAGGTGGTGACCAGCTCCAAGTTATCAGGGTTTTTTTCCTTCAGGTTGGAAGTATCCTTTATCCCTGGACAATACAGGTGTCGGGACCAATTCCTGCTTGCTACAGGGCAAGGGGTGGCTCCAGGTCCTCTGGCCAGGGCTGCAGGGCGAAGGATGTGGCTGCAGAGGATTGCCATGGTTACATGCACTTTCCTCATCATCCTTGAGGTTTTTAACCACTGCTCAGTGCAATGCACCACCAAGCAGCTGAGCGCAAGGCACTGGGATTTCAGGGTCCTCCTGATGCCCAGGTTCCCCAGGACAGGGAGAATGAAGTCTGTTCTCCAGGAGGGAGAAGGGGTGGTGGTTCTCTTTCCAGACAATTTAAACAAGTGAAGGTACTTAATTGGGCTCCAAACCATCCCTCCAAATCACTGTCCCCATGCTTCTGCCTGTCCATGAGCACTGGGCACCAGTGGGGAACTCAGTAAGGGAGAAAGGCTTTACACAGCTGTAACGACTCAATTCTGTTCTAAACCCACGCAAAATTCTTCCAGTCCCCGTCCAGCAGCCACGTGACACTTGATGTCTTTACATCCTCTGGTGTCTCCTTTTTGCTCTCCCTTTCATCTCCTCTTGCTGCTCCTCCTGTCATGTGTGACTGCAGCTTGTGGTGTCTTCCTTCACCAGGCAGAGACCCGCAGCACCCACTCCCCATGCGGGGCCCTTGGCAAGCAGCTCTTCCAAAACGCAGGGAGAGAAAAACAAAAGCAGGTTTAGGCACAGTCCTCCTCTGGAGGAACTCCCACAGGAGGTTCCCTCCTAAAAGCTGTTACCTCTGCAAAGCACGCCTTTGACACATCTGTGGGTCTACAAAATCTGTCTTTTCCCCCTGGATTGCCAGGAGAAGCCTGTACTTAAGGAACCACCCACCTCACCTAATTGGTGGTAATTAACACCCAGCAACAGTTGGGACACCTCAGGGTTGTCATGATTTGGGTTTGACCATGTCCCTGGGTGAACTGGCTCTGCTTTGGGGTGCTGGCACCCTGCTTTCAGGCACTAATTCTTGCTCCTTGTTCCTCATCCCCCTGTCCAGATCTCACAACTCTCGGGCACTGTGCAAGCAGTGGGTGATGGGGACCAGCACGTTCTGCTCCAGCACGACAAATGAGGTTATTTTTTTCCCCAGCATTTCAGCTATAAATAATTGAGCATTTTAAAACTCCATTTCTGCCACAAGACTCTGGAGGAAAGGGTTCAGGTCTGGTATACAGATATATTTTTAAGTAGTGAGAGATTGATTTGTGCTGCTCCTGCCTGGTTGACACCTGCATTCGGTCACCTCGGAAGGCTCAGCCTGCTCCTGCAAAGAGGAAAAATTGCTGGTTCCTGAGCAGCCCTGCTGCAATAACTGTGCATGGGGAGACAGAAGTGTTCCAGCCCTGCCAGTGGCACTTGGGAGATGCTGCTCTGGAGCAGCTGCAGGATTGTCTGCCCAGGGCGTCCCAGAGTAGAGCAAATGCCAAGGGTGGTCAAAGCTAGGGTGGGGAGGGGCCCTCTGCGGGGACCTGCCCGTGGGAATGGGCCCATGTGCCCCAGAAACGGGCCCACATCCCCGTGATGGGCACGGGGCAGCCCCCACACACAGCTCAGGGTTTTTCCGTGTATTACGTGGCTGGTTTCCAGGGAGGAATAACAGCTCAGAGCCTCAAGGCCTTTTAACTGGCTCTTCCTGTTGTTGCTATCTGAAAATAACAATAGTGGGAGGTTTATGTTCCTTCTCCTCTTTTCTTAATTCCATCCTTTCAGTGATGTTACAATTGCTTAAGTGCAGCTTTCCCTGATGCGATGTCAGAGTAAACTGTGTGGCAGAATTACAGCCAGCTGAATTAGCGCTGTGTTTTGTGCTGCTCTAGAGCATTTGCAACAATTATTAATTTTCTAGTGCCTGCGTGGGCGGAGTGAAATCCTTCCACCAGCTCCCAGCTCTCCAGCTCTCGCCACACTCTGAGTGGCACCAAGACCTGTCCAAGGTGCAGCGCGAGCTCTTGGGGTGACCTGAAGTGCCTGACATCGTGCCTGCAGTGCCCTACCCACAGCAAAGCCACCTGTGGGTACCACCAACAAGCTGGAGAGCAGAAATATGCTAAAGTTGCCCATACATTTCCAGAAAGATCCAGAAATATCTTCCTTCTTTTTATCGAATATGGCCAAACACACAGGTTGAGTGAGAGCCTTTATTTCCGGGAAGCAAAGTCTCTCTGTTCTGCCCACGCCTTGGAGCCATGTAAATAAGCTGAGGCTGCTCCTTGTCCCCAGACTAGAATTTCCTTGAATTTGCTCAAAGCATTGGACAGAGTGGGTTAAGCAGAGAAAGGACAGGAGAAGACACACGGATGTTCTTGAAAGAGAAAGCCGGGGCAAGGCTGCTGCTCTTCTCATTGTCATCCACACGCAGGCTGGACGGATCCTGACAGAGAGGTGAGGTGGAGCTTCACATTTCTGCCTCTGTGTCAAGTATGCAGAAATAAATCATCTGGAGAGCTGAGGGCGATTGCTCAGAGGCCTGGGAAAGCCCCAGACATACCGTGGAGGAGACATCACTGAACCCAGCAGGATGCTTCATAAGCCAGAGTTCTCTCTTCCTCCCTAACATAAGAAAGAGCAGAGATCAGCAGAAAAAAGTTGCTGGGTGTGATGTTCATGCTCTTGCTATAATACCACAGGAGATAGGATTTTATCCTGGTTAAAAGGTATCCTGGTGAAAGGATTTATTCACGTCTTGTTAGGAAATGCTGCCCTGTCCTTCCCCTGCCCCAGGGCACAGACACACAGAGTGGCCACTTGCCCATGTGGACAAGCTCAAAGATGGGGAGGAAAAGTGGATTTTCCCCGATGACTTTCCTCCCAGTAATCTCAGCTGCTGTTTGTAAGGGCAGCAGATACCACAGCCTCAGACAAAAGTCTGCTTTTCAAACAATGATGTCCCTTTTTATAATAAATGCTGCCAACTCCCAGAAGTGATAGCTCACAAACAATCAGGGAGAGGACAACAGGAATGCTCTTTGAGGTGCTGTGCAGAATAGATCATCCACTGTACAGCAACAAATCAAATTTAGGGAGAAAGAATTTGGAAACAAATTACCAGCAAGATATTTCAAGCTGACAGCAATTTGGAGCAACTTAGGTCTGTCTGGTAAGAACTGTATTCCTTTTATTTCCCTGTCAATAGCAGCTACCTTATAAGATTGGTTTCTCGTTGATAATTCTGTCTGGAACAGAAACTCCTGAGTACACTTAAGTTGATAACTCTCTCTTTGATCACATTTCAGTAGCAATGCTTTTCACCTTGGCGACAGAATTTCTCCCTTTGGATGAAGTTTCCATGCCTAAAAAGCCACGTAGGTGTGGGATTTCCAGGCTCGGGGAGCTCTGGTGCACTGCAGACAAGGCTCAGGCTCGGGGCTGGGGATGGCAGGGATATGAGCTTGGGGCAGGAGCTGCAGAGGCTGGAGCACTAAATCTGCTCTGCCTCAGTTCCCCGATAGCACAGGAACTGTACAGAAACCGCTCGTAGGTGTTTGTCTTTATGGGAGAGGGATAATTAATATCTGCTACCAACACCTCCTTGTCAGTGCTGAAACCTGAAGGATTAAGGGTGTTTCTCCACACATCCACACACCTTTGTGTGCCTGGAGGAGCAGCGCGGAGCTCCGCATGGCCTGTGCGAGTTGGGGAGCACACGGGGAAGGGAACTGAGGAATGGTGCAGCCGCGGGCCCCGTGTGCCCCCACAGCCCGGCCAGGCGCTGCCCGCGCCCTGGCACAGGGGGCAGCTGCAGCTCAGGGGCAGCGTGGCCAAGGGCTGGAGGGGCGGTCGGGACCGAGCCCACCCTGCACTCCGGGAATGTGTGTTTCTGCAGCACCGACACAGCCCTGAGCGCTCATCTCGCGCTGACTGCGGTGCTCAATGTGTTAATTACGGAGGAAGGTCATTAATGTCCGTCAGCGGGCGGGGAGGGGACAGGACTCGCAGGGAGGAATGAGCTGGGGTAGGCTGGAATGCAGCAGTGCTGACATGCCCGGAGCAGGAGAGATATAAAAAGAGTGCACTAGCCTGTAATTTCCCTGCAATTTCTCCTCGGGAAGTAATGAAAGTTTACGACTAGTCGTGGCAATGCCCGTGTCTCTCTTCCAGAAAGAGGTAGATAAAAATAGTTTAGAATCACGCTGAGAAAAAGAGAAATTTGACATTCCTTTGAAAACTCTTTGTGGTCAAGTGTTCCCAGCCCACTGTGGCCAAGTACTGAGTAAGAGGGATGCCAGCTGTGGCTGACAGTCCTTTCGGTCGCCCTCATGCAAGCCAGGCCCTGCCCATCTGGTGAGCAGAGCTTGTTCAGTCTTTTGAAATAGAAATGAAGGGATTTGAGCTGGTTCAGCAAAGCCCTGGCTCCCCTCGGGGACTGTGTCAGTCTTGGGACAGGAGGGCTCTTTCCTCCTGGCTTTCTCCATTGCCCCCCTTGCTGCTTGGGGCTGCTTTTTACCTTGCTGAAGCCTCACACGATCCTGCTGAGCTTTCAGGGAATGTGCAAGGGAGTTTGGTGTTCCAGATGCAGGGTCAGGTGCTGTCAGCGTGGGATTTGTTTCCTCCACTGGCTTCCGCTTTGTGTCTAACATTTGGGAATAACTTTCTTATCAGGAGGCAGGAAACCCTTGATCCAATGATGGCTTAAATTTGTGGCTTAAGTTATGATCCTTTAACACCCCAAATTAAAATCACCCAGTACTTTTTCAGCACTGCATCCCCCCCGGATAACAAAAACAATCTACAATGTTATTTACTCAAGCAGTGCCTTAGAAACGAAAATCTTTTTGTCTGTTCTCCACAGATATGAAATACTCAGTGATGTAACAGAGGCTGCATTTAAAATTAAGAACCTTTTTCCCCTGTGCCCTTGGCTAAGCCTGCACAGTCCCACCTCTACAGGAACCACATTTCAGTGGTGCTGTACACCCCTTAGTCTTTACAGCATTTTCGGATCTTTCCAGATGGAAAATGCCATAGAAATGTAAAACCTTATTAATTAAAGGCTGAAATAGATGCAGTGTGTGGAGGTCAGTGACTCATGCAGGAGGATTCTCAGGCTTCTGCTATGCATTGCCTCGGGGCGCTTTTTTGAATGTTCCCTTCTCCGGGGCTATGGCAGTTTGTTACACAAGGGCTGTGTGAACCTGGAGGTGAATGCAAACTACTCGGGCTACGAACAGCAACCAGTGAACCCAGCTCATGCTGAGCCTTTTGGGATGGCATAATTTCTCCTCATTACAGTTTCTGCCTGTTTATTTCAGGCAGCCCGGGCATGTGCTGTAGTGTGTGTGCAGGGGGGATGCTGCTCCGTGCCGGCAGCCCCTGTGCTCCTGGCCATGCTGGTGTTACAGATTGCTTCTCTTTCTGGAGGCCCCAGGAGCATTTGATAGTACAGGAAGAGAGAGTTTCAGTTAGGATCCAACGGCTTCTTGATTATGAACCAGGACATGTTTCTAGCAGACAGTTTTCCTTGGAGAGGGTGGCAGTGATGGCGAGCACAGCCCTGGCGCCGGCAGCACCGTGGCTGCAGCTCCCAGACAACCAGTGCTGACCCTAGAGGCATTGCAGCATCAACTGGGTCTGATGCCTGCGCTGCCAGCGGTGCCAGCAGGTGTGCTGGTAAATCCCTTCTCCTCCTGACTGAGGCTTATTTCACCAAGGTGGGTGTTGTAGTCGCAGCTCAGGCTGTGTACCTGCAGTCCCCCCAAAAGCACCACCTACCAGCATTTCCAGAGTCCCGAGGCATGCATCGCCCCAGGACACTGGAATTTGATTTCTGGCTGTGCAGATGCTCTTTCCTAGCTGGATATTGTGAGACAATCTTAGTTCCTTATGTATCTGAGTCCTGAAAAGGAATGGTGATGCCTCCCAGCCGCATGGAATGCTGAGACGAACACCGGGGAGCCCCCAGGAGCTGATGCCATAGCACAGATGAGATATTCATGCCAGAGTCTCATTTTGTCACTTTGCTACATCGCTGACTTCATCAGAGCCCCCAGTCCTCAAGGGAGGCCGCATTTTGGGGTGACCCCCACAGCAAAGCTCACTGGCTGCGAGTCCCCGCCGTGCTCCTGGCCGCTGGCTGGCAGAGCTGTGCCCGGGAACTGCTGCTCGCAGTCAGCACAGCTGGGGTCACAGCACATCTGCCCCGGGGCTGTGCCCAGCGCCCAGCATGACATCAGCCTGCAGATAGCCTCCACCCGCTGCTACCCGGAGATTCCTTTAGAGTATTTTGAGTTTTTCCCCTCTCTGTTGGTTCCTCCTGTCCATTCAGCCTCTCCGGCAGGAACTTCAGCTTGCCACTACAACACTCTACATCTTTTCCTCATTCTTTTTATTTCCTTCCTTCTCTCATCCCTCTCTTTTGCGCATTATTTCTGTCCTTCTCTCATCCCTCTCAGTCCCCTCACTACCATCTCCTGCCCCAGCAGTCCTGTCTCTGAAACTGACGTGAGAGGTGCAATGCTTACTTCTCACAGACAACAAAACGAAACCACTTTTAAAAACCCCGAAAACAAAACAAAAAACAAAACCACAGAGATCAAACAAACATTTTGAAATGGGGCACAAATGGATGCATGGACCAACTACTTCCCTTCAAGAATGCTGTTACAGAAATAGAAAACCCAGTTCCAGCTGAAGCAGATCATTTAGACCCCGTGTGCACTGGCACTGGCAGGCAGTATAGTCACGGCAGGTGCTCCATTACAAGCCCCTTCCTGCACAGAGCCACGCCAGGATTTACAGGAAAGGGCTGTGGCTGCTGTGGCTGCACCCACACGGTGTCTGCAGGTGGCCCTGGCCAGGGATCGCCCTTGTGCTCCCACCTGAGGAGCAGGGACAGGCTGCTGGGAGTGCGCAGCCGCCACCCCCGCTCTGCTCTGCTGCACCTTGGGTTGTCCTCCCGGGCTGGGACCGAGAGCTTTTGTTGATTTTATACAAAGAGCCTCCCCGCAGGATCAGGGCGGCTGCCTCGCCTCCCTCTCCCTGTCCTCTCCCTGTGTTTTCACCCAGCGAAAAAGGGCAAGAAAAACATTTTAAAAACCACCAGGAAAATGGGATTACAAAACCACAAACACTGTTACAGGAAGATTTGAGGTCAAGCAGCAGACTTGTAACTCATTTCAGAAAATGCATTAGGTTTCAAGCTGCCAATGACATGGACTGGATGGGAGGTGTGAGCTACTGTTGCTGGGTGCCTGTCTGAACACCCCCCTGCATTTTAGTCTTGTTGACAGAGCCCAGTGCTGTGATTCAGAGAGAGCTGTTAATTAAGAGACAAAGTCCAATCTCAAGCTAGCTGGCTCTATTTTTACATAATTTTATGTTTTGTTTGCTGCGCCTTTTAACTCGCTCCACGAACCAGCAGAGCTGCCAGCTGATCTCCTACTTCTGCCTTCACTTTCAGTGGTGCAGTGCAGAACATGTGATTCTCTACAACTCCAGGCCTTCTACTTTTCTGAATCTGTAGGTTTAAAAAGGAATTTTTTTTTTAATCAGGCATTTTGTCCTGAAAGGATGTAAGGCACACAGAACTGCCGAACGTGGAAGCCACCACAGGAGGCCAAGACATGATATTAAAAGGAGTAATGAAAGAAAGCAAGCTATTGAAGTGTAAACTCAATTTTCACTGGGAGTATGCTACAGACCAGAAATGAGTAGTTTGAATTCCTGGTGCAATTGACACCAAATATGAATGGTTTGGTATAAGCAGGAAATAAAAAGAATTTTAAAAATCTGTTTTCCATGTGTTTCCATAGGAGAGTCTGTTTGTTAAGGCACTGAAGATCTGTATTTTTTAATAACCTGTATCTCAGTTTCATAATTACAGATCTCATGTTCTTTAGATTAATTTCACTCACTGACAAGGCTGGGCTCTTGATCCCTATTTTCTTTCTGGGTTATAAAACAACAGTACTCTGTTTACTTCCTTGTCTTGGATCCCTTTCTTGGATTAAACCTGCAGGAAGGAAAAATGCAATCTTAATTTGCTGCAGGACACGGTGTTCCTGGAGGAAAGGCTTGTAGGAATATAGCAAAGATGGGAAACACAGCCCTGCAAATCCCATTGAACCAGGTTCTAGAGGAAGGTCACAGTCCTGACCATGGTGTGGTCACCTGTGCTGTGACAGTGACTGCGGGCCAGCCCCCTCAGCTCAGTTACATCCCTTCAATTAATGTGGTACCTTGAATGAACCCTCCTTGCAGGTTACTCAATCTCTTTATATTTTGCTTAATAACAAAGGATGGAGTGTGTAGACTCAGGTATCTCAGAAGTGCTGGCAAATGAGTCATGAAATGTATTAAATTTATTCAGTTGTCTTTACAATCCTGTACAAGTGTAAGTTCTGTGGAGAGATTTGTATTAAAAACCACCTCAAAACACACCACAGAAAGTCCCAGAGTAATTTGTTGCAGGGTAGAAACAATTGCTGTCTCACAACAGGCTCATTGAGACTTTTCAAAGAAAACTTTGAAACAAATTACTGCATAAAGACAAGTTTCTCCACCTGCAGACCTGCCTCTGCAGGTCAAGGTTGGGTTCCCAAAACCTTCCTTTCTTCTTAGGGGGGCTCTGGTGGCCCTGCTTGTACCCCGGGGTTCCCTCTCACCTGTAGTTTTGCTATTAGAGGCATTTGGATGAAAACAAGGCTTTTCCTAAAAGCACCATCTCTTAGGAGGATGAAAATATCTGGTTTTCAAAACAAAACACCAATTCACAAACTCAAGGGGAACACAGCTATAACTTTCCCTCGTCTCCTTCAAATCCCTGCATCCATCACCTCCCCTCTCTCCAAAGACCCTCGGAATCCTGTGCTTAGGAGGACAAGGCCAAGATTTTGACCTCGAATTTCTTGATTCTGTCTCAAAAGTGGCGTCCTGGCACCTTGGGTTGGGGGCGTCCTGTGCAGGGCTCTGATGGGAGGCTGCCCCTCGGCCCACGGAGCGAGGGAGTGACGGCTCCGGCCCGGGGCCAGGGAGCTCTGCGAGGCTCCGCTCCGGGGGGCCGGGGTTTTTGGGGTGCCGTGCCCGGGGTGAGGGGTCGGGC
>WEIT01022953.1:0-164216 GCA_013389985.1 Dryoscopus gambensis | reverse complement strand
GGGAGCGCTCCGGGCCTTTCGGACCCCCAGCTTGCCCGGGCGGCGCAGCCGAAGCCGGAGCGAGCCCTCCCTGCCGCCCCGGCCGTGCTGCTGATCCCGGACACGAACAGCCGGGAACGCCCCGCGCCTCCGCCTGGCTCCGCCACGTTTTCCGACACCCACCTCTAATCCTTTCCTGTGCTGGGAGGCGAGAGCCTCTCCTCTGACAGAAAGTTTCGTGCTACTTTTCCTGTATAAAAAGTGGGAGAGAGTATCAGCTCCCGGGTTATGTGCGACCTCTGCGTCTGCTGCCTGTGGCCGTGGGGTCCCTGGGCAGCGTGGGTCACCCGGCTTTTATTCATTGCTCGTACCGGTTCAAAACGCCTAAAATCTTTCAGGCCGAAAGTTTGCAGGAAAGCGTGTGTTCCGGTTATGTTTAGTGAAGAGTTGGACCTGATTAAGGCACGGTTCCCTGCCTGTCTGCCGTTGGCCTGCCAGCCCTGCCCAGGAGGTGTCTCCTGGCGAGGGTCATCGATCCCTCACTCAGCCAGGCGGGCTGCGAGCCCCGTGACCGTGTCCTCATCCCAGCTTTCGGCGTTATGACTCCAGGCGTGTCTGGGCTATCTGTATTGAACTAGTCTGGGAGCTCTTTGCTGCCCTTCCCCCTTTGTTTGTCTTTGTCTATTGTTTTTTTGGGGATGGGCGTTGTGCAGAAGGTATTTGCTGGGTGCTCCAGTTACCTGTGCTTGAGTTACTGGTTTCCTGTGTTTTTCCTGCACTGGAACTGGGGAGTTGGGAGAAGGCTGTACTCCTCAGTCCTGATGGCTGCACCAGGCTCTCAGGGCTTTCAAACCAGCTAAGGGCTCTGCGGTTGTTTATTTCAGTTCCTAGGTTGGTTTGTAGTCAGGATTGTGCTGATGACGGTGAAAGCCCGGCTCATTTTACGCTAGGTGCAGTCTTTGCTCTGTCTTGGGGCACTAAGGCCACATTAAGTGTTTTGTTGTACTTATTTCACTCCTTCTGAATCGAAACATTTTGTTTCAAAGGACATACTTTGATGTTGACTCACTGTTTTTCATTTACAAAGAAACAGTTTCTAAAACATCACGAAATGTTTTGACTTTTCTCAGCAGAAATAGACAAAGGTTTAGTAGGCTTTGTTTTTAGAAAGGCTTTGCCCTAACCTTTTCCATAACAATGTGCCTTCAGTCTTTATGTTTTTTTCAGCCAGCTCTAATAATAGGCCTCTGCATCAGAGATTAAAAGTTTACACAAGGTGGCCGGGGGGAGCGCAGTGGGCAGAGATTAGAAATCCCACACTCAAATCGATGCTTTAAAATACAAATGTAAATACTTTCCTCACAGTGAATTTTCAAGCTTTGAAACATCAGCATTTCTGTGGTTACATGTGTAAGGACAGACATCAGCGTGCAGCTTCTTCACAGGGCTTCTCTTGGTCTGATAAAGTTAACTGGGAGATGTAATAGAAAAGTAATTTGTGTTTTTTCAGCAGCATGAATATCTTCCTTCTGCAGCTGTAAGATTGAGAAACTGATCTTGCAAAGGAATCCACATTGGTAGAAATGTTTGGGCTGGAAATACATTTTAATGGGACTTCAGCCCTTCCTTTAATTTACATCTGCTGTTACTATTTGCTTTCTAAATGACCTTTCTTACGCACAGAATTAGTTGAAGTCACAAAAACAGTCAGTGGCCAAACCAGCCTGCTCATCATGGATGGACAGTGGTGTGGAGCGAGGGCCCATGTGGCCGTGGTGTTTCTGTTCAAGGACTTGCTGGGTTGTGTTTTACTGGCGTCTCTCAGCTTCGCTGGACACTTAACAGAAACATGATGAATAAAAGAGGACTGAGTGTCATTTTGTAAGGACAGTGCCATATGAGACAGTCACCCAACATAATGATGAATCACAGACTGGTTTGGGTTGAAAGGGACCTTAAAGCTCCTCTGGTTCCCCTCCCCATGCCATGGGCAGGGACACCTTCCTGCCCAAACCCTGCACCGAGCCCTGTCCAACCCGGCCTTGAATGCTCCCAGGGATGGGGCTTCCTGCTGCTGTGCCTTAACTGGGCATCACTCAAAATCTGCTGCTGCAGAACTTCAGTGTGTGTGACCTTGAGGAATGGGATCTGCTACTGCTCTGGGAATTCACCCGAGCTGTGTCCCAGCTAATCTGGAAGAGCTCCATTCAGTGAGTTTATAGCTCGTGCATTGGTTAAACAGTGTTGCAGCTTTAGAGAAAGTGCAGATGTTTGATAATTACTACTTTTAACTTCATACTATTTTAATCCAGCAAATGAGATTTAAAATAGAGCTACCACAAAATTGTATGCGAGCACCCTCGCTGGATGAGCTCCTCTGGAGAGAGAAGGACTGAGAGTGGCCTGCTGTGTCACGAAGCAGAACTGGCTGCAGATGGATTTACTGAGGTGAAGGAGTTGCAGGAGGAATGCGGTCACTGCAGCTGGGAGTGGGATCGCTCTCCTCGAATGACTGCGACTCCTTATCTGCTAGTCAGGGTGAGAATGGGTGTAACTGTGATTTCTGGTGTGCGGAAGGTTAGTCCAGACTCTTCTATTGGCAAATCTGATACTTAAATATGATTCATAATTCCTTGCAACTGATGGATTTAAAGAGCCAGCTATCTTTTCTCTCAATATGATTACATATTTTTGCTTGTTAATCCCAGATGCACTACAGAAAACATCTGTTAGTCCTTTACTATGTGTTTATAAATATCTCTGGTGGAATTAGAGGAGTAACCTTTTTTCCCCCATGCTTTGAGAAGTGATAGAAATTATTGAATACACAGATCTAAACTAACACAGTTTGCAAAGTGAAATTCTCCCCCAGTCTGACATTCCCTTCTGTTATAATATCTCTAATTTACAAGACAGCTACTTATTAATCAGTTAGACTCCCAAGAGCCTCTTCTGAAAGGCTTTAAATTCAGGGATCTATGCCTGTATCCTGGGCTTATCCAAAGCAGAGTGGGCAGCAGGTTGAGGGCAGGGATTGTCCACCTCCACTCAGGTGAGACCCCATCTGCAGAGCTGTCTCCGGCATGGGAAGGACCTGGAGCTGCTGGAGCCGTCCAGAGGAGGCACCAAGGTGATCAAAGGATGGAGCAGCTCTCCTGGTAGGAAAGGCTGGGAGAGTTGGGATTGTTCAGCCTGGAGAGGAGAGGGCTCTGTAGAGACCTTAGTGGCCCTTCCAGTGCCTAAAGGGGCTCCAGGAGAGCTGGGGAGGGACTGGGGACAAGGACCTGGAGTGCTAGGACAAGGGGGAACGGCTTCACACTGACAGAGGGCAGGGTTAGATGGAATAATGGGAAAAATTCTCGACTGTGGGGGGGGGGAGGCCCTGGCACAGGGTGCCCAGAGAAGCTGTGGCTGCCCCTGGATCCCTGGCAGTGCCCAAGGCCAGGTTGCTCGTGGCTTGGAGCAGCCTGGGACAGTGGAAGGTGTCCCTGCCCATGGCAGAGGGTGGGACGAGATGATATTGAAGGTCCCTCCCAACCCAAACCATTCTCTGATAAACTCAGGAATGGAAAAAGCAAACACGAGGCCAGCTGTAGCTAAAGGAATAACCATTACCAAGGTAGAGAGTGGAACAGTCCCTGTGAAACCAAGGTGGATGCCAGTTGGTTCTCTGGCAGCTTTTTTAGTGCATGGAGTGGCACAAAAGCAGAGGAGTGTTGATGTGTGTTACAGCCCAAGAGTGAGTGAAACGCCTGGCAGGGAGGGGCTTGGGGGCAAAGCAGACAGGGAGCTGGCACCAGTGTGGCGGGTAGGACTGCACTGGGCAGAATATGAGATCCTAAGCTTGTGGTGTGCTGTTTTTTCTCAAAGAACACCCAGTTTCTTGGCAATCAGTGCCCTATTATGGAACAGATCTGCATATGACTGTATATGCTTAAGAAGAATTTCTGTGTGGAACTGATGTTAGGGAGCAAATGAGGAGTTGATGTGGAGCAAATGAGATTTTGGTGCAAGTTAGGGTGGAAGAGGCACCATTGGTGCACCCTGTTCTGGAGTAGCCTTCAATAGCTAGTTCAAGGAGGAGGGTGAAACTAATGAGCTTAGTAGGTGGGTAGGTGCTGAAGGATCAGGAGAAGAAAAAATGATTTTTTTTTTTTTTTTTTTACATGGAGGTTAACTGAAGGAACTGAGTGGGGCATGTAGGCACCACAATTCTGTCATTGCTGTTGTCCAGCAGAAGGTCAAGAGGGCATTTAGATAAATACTAAATTTGTGGCTTTTCATTTAAGTCAGTAAGAGTCAATGCTGTCAGGAACATGTGGCCTTGGTGGCTTGTGTGGTTTTCCATGCTTTCCTTTCCACTGCTGTTCCTGCTCCCCCCAAGGCTCAGAGTTTTCATTCACTTTTTTCTGGGCACTTGTAGAGGTGATATCTATGCAGATCTAAGGCTCTAACGGGGAGATTCTTTTTCTGTATCTTTCTCTGGTTGATACAACCTGAGCACAGAAGATCCACTTAAATAAATGGTCTGCACAAGGGCTGCACTTGCAATGCAGCTTTACAGAGCCACAAAGGTCAGTTGAATTTTTCATGTAAACAGGGCTGAGCTGTGTGCCTATAAAATGGTGTTTAACCTGCGTAACACTGAGCAGGTCAGTATTCATCTTAGCAAAGTGCTCTTGAGATCTCCAGCTGAAGCTGTAGGTGGGTAAATGTTTTTTTTAATTGACTGGAATATTGAATTCAGAGCCAGTGTTGTTGAACAGCAGAGGACAGAGCTGTGGTATGCTCAGAAGCAAGAAGGTGAAAGTGGGTGTGAGTGCAACTAATCAAGATGTACAAGCTGCCAGTTTTTGCCCTCTTTCTTGCAAATATGTCCTTGTAATGTATACTTGTAAAACTAATCTCTTTTAGCATGGCTTAAAGACCTGCAGAGTCTCACTGCTGGATGCTGAAGGCTTGCTCCTGGTCTTGGATAACTCGTGGTGGGCTGTGGACATGTGTGCCAGGGACACATCTCGTAATAAGCTCACTTACCATACAGGTCACTCCAACCAGTACCTGATGTCCAGGTGTTTTGGAGTCTAAGCATCCTGAAACTTAAATTATTTATTCATTTAAAAGGTGAGAAGTTGAACAATGAACTGTAAGTGGCGCACAGAAGGCTTGATGTTCTCTGATTGCCATAGCTGAGAGGTCTGTCCTGTCCTGACCCTCCTCATGAGGTTTTGGTTATACTGGTGCCATCAACTTTTTATTAGTTTAGCCCTAGTCTGAGGCCCAGAGTTACAAGCCCTTCCCCTGGTCTTGGCTGAGCTGACTGTTACCAGCTGAAGGAGGGAATGAAGCAGGAGCTCTGCTTGTTGCACTGTTGAGCAGTATCCTCTGGCTCCTTTGATGCCTTTGTGGAGTGATGGATGCTCTAGGATGGTGTTTGGTGTCTCCTTCTGGTTTTCTGGTTGTAATTATCGACCCCTGCCACTTTTCTTTTTACTGATCCCCACAATCATTTATCATCATTTATCCTCCCTCCCTCATATCCTCCCCCACTTTTTTCCTGGGTGGTGACAGCATGTAAAGCCATCCCTTAAAGGGAAAGCAACAGGCAGGCAGTAAAACAAGCAATAAAACCATAAGAGAAGAGCAAACAAGTAGCATTGCTTCCCTAGGGCTTCCCTGCACTGCCAAGGTCCAGCAGTGTAGGAGCTTCCTGAGGCAGGAGCTGGAGCCTGGACTGACTGTTCTGCTCATATGCCCAGTGCTGGCAGGAGCCCCCGTGGCTGCTGGCTCTGGCAGTCCTGGCTGCAGGTGCAGAGCAGCTCTCCCATCATCGCATTCAGCCAGTGACTTCACGGCTTTTAAATTTAGAAACCTTGTCAAGTGACTTAATACGAGCTACAAGTAAAATGAAAGATACGGAATATTTTTTGAGTGAAAAGCAGGAATCTGGTTTGGCTCTATGAGAGGCTCCAGAGTGGTTTAAATTTTGGTACAAAGTATGGCTTTGTAGTTCCTGCCACTTCCACTCTTTGGAAGATGTGCTTTATTAGAAACCACCGCCCTTGCAGCTGCAAACACATTTCCTAAGTAACATTAAACAGTGCATCCTGAACTGAGTGGAGATGTGGGGAAGGCTTCCTGGACTGTGGGCATAGCCTGTGTTTGTTACTCTGTGACACTTCCACTGCTGGTGGAGTCCTCAATCACAACCTGCTTACTTTGTACAGGTACAGACAAGAGTGCAGTAAGATCTTGAGAGTGGGCTTTTTCCCCTCTCTCCTAGCTAGGGGTTAGGGAGAAAAAATAATTACGTAAAATCCAATAAGAGTAGCACAAAAAATTAAAAAAGCTAGAGGGTTTATTTGTAGCAAAACAGAATAATGCAGATTAGTAGTGCAGGGTTCAAAGCTTATAACCTCAAGGAAAAAAAGTTAATTTCTGGTCTTTATGCATCAGTGCTCCAGCGTCAGGTGTTCTAAGCTGGTTTACTTAGTTTACAGAATTGGTTAAGACAATTTGAATATGATTATTTGATTAACAGAATATTATTGTGGGTCTAGGGAAAAGTCAATGGCTGTCAGTGAAAGATGCAGTGTTCAGCAGAACCGGAGGCAAAGTGCTGGTGCAAAGCCAATGGAACAGGATTTTTTAGCTCATCTGGTTTTTGTTCTGTAGGTTTGTCATGTTTCCTGTTCCTGGGGCTGAAAAGAAGGGGTGGAGAGAGAAAAATGTGTCTTTAATCAGATGTAAGTTGGTTTCTACTTAGTAAATGGCCATGTTACTACATTAAAATCTCCTTTTTTTTCCAGCAAGACCATCCAAGCAGTGACTCCTTTTTCTCAAACCTGGTTCCTTCATGTTACTTTTATGGAATGTGGGTTGGGACAGTGACTTTTTTTTTTTTTTTTTTTTTTAAACAGAAGTTGCTTTAATTGGTCATCTGTATGTGAAGGCAGTGACTCGAAAGGATTCCTGCCCAGGCAGATCATGGCTAGCCCTGACTCTCATGCACTGTGGTGCACCCTTAGCGAGTTTGTACTTGACAGAAGGTGGTTATGGCTGTGCAGGAACTCTGGGAATCATCCAAAAATTCATCACACCACTGTGTTTTTATTATTACTTGCTTTGCTCTTCTGGAGAAGCTGCAAAGTTCTCATCCATCAGTGCCCCTGTGTTCCCAGTGTCTGCAGCCTTGAGGACATGGGCAGGCAGAGCATCCCACCTTAGTGCAGGCACTGAAAGGTGCTGAATTCCTCCAAACCACGCTTGTGCATCCCATTCACGTTCAGTCCTTATTCTGGGTTTGTTTTTGTGAATTCCCCCTTCCGAACTCACCGTGTGTTGGTGTTGGTGGAGCTGCAAGTTGAGAGTTGTCTGAGGGCGTGTGGTGATGGTGCAATTCTTCCTGTGAGAGTAACTCATTGTTTATAGCTGAGAGATGTTGCTGAAGATTGCCCTGAGCATGAAGTGAAAATCTCAGCCTCATCACCTGTGGGGTTTGTTACTTTTTTCTTTAAAAGATAACTGCTTTGTAATTTTAGGTAAGACTGACAGAGTGTTCCTGAATCAAAGTGGAGGGACTGCAAAAAGACTTCTGAAGGAGTTTTTGTTGGAAGCTTAGAAAACATTTTACTTTGAAGAGTATTCACACTCATGTTCTCCTTTGCTTCAGTGGGTGCTTCTAGTAGGTTTTGAAAAAGGAGAAAACTGTGGAAAACTTTTTCTATTCTTAAAACATGGAAGTTTTTGTTACGTAGTCCTTAGTTACTGCTACGCTCAGCATGCAGCTGAGAAAGAATATGGTATTTAGTCTCTGATGATACAAGGCTGCCCATTTGCTCCATGTTTAAGTAGATTTTTATCAACCCTCTAATTATAGGGAGTATCTTTTTTTTTTTTTTTTTTAAAAATACGTGTCAGCTCCAAGAGCTCCAGTATTTGTGTACTTCTGACAGGTTTAAATTGCTAATGAAGGTCTAGATTTTGAAGATGTGGTCAGCTGAAAGGTATTGCATTACATATCCATTTAGGACTGAAAATGCAGTTTGAGTGGGGTCAGATTCTGGTTATTTCTGACTCTTTAGCATAAACAGCACTTTTTATTGCAGGTTGAATGCTGAAGAAGATCAGAACAAAAATCCCCAGGTTTCCTTTTCCCTTTATTGCCAGCCATCAGTGAGTTTTTGCAAGCTAAGCAAGACTCAATTTTGCAGCTCTGGCAAATTCTTCTGCCAACTGATAAAGTGGACTAATTTATAACAACCTTTTTCTTATTTAACATATAGTTGTGGCAAAAATTAACTTGTTAAAAGGTTGCCCCTTCTTGCATTCATTGTTAACTTAAGGTTGGTAATTGGAACCTGTGCTGGCATAGTTTGGGGTTTGAAGAGCCATACTCTGAAGCCACAGCCTAGTTATTATATCTGCACTGACTGTGTGTCCTTAGGGTCTGAAATGTGTGCTGTGGTTCAGAGAGTGCCAGAAAGCTGTTCTCTAATTCTTTCTCAATGATTTTAGGGAAGCCTCGCAGAGTTTTCCGCCGCAAGAGTAGAAAGAGACACTGAGGTTGGAAGGGCTCTTGGGAGTTGAGTTCAAGTGGTCCAGCAGATGCACAAGACCTGCCTGGGCTCCAGGATTCTGTCTCCAGGCTAAGCCCCCTTGCTGTGTGTGAACCTACAGTTTGAGCCTACAGCTTCGGTATGAGAGATGTGACTGAGTAAGGGCTGGGTTTGGGAGGTTGAATTTGCCGTCGCTGCAGGGATGAGCTCATGAGAGATGTTGCTGTTTCCTTAAAATGCAGGTGTGGTGTCCTTCTGTACGGCCAGAGCCTCACAGTGCTGACCCACAGAACAGCTAAATACAGAAGTTACAAAGCTAGTGGTCACTTGTTCTGATTTGGGAAGTTGTCTTTCATGGTGTTAGTGCACGTCTTCAGCATAAAATGCACAACCATCCACGTGAAAGCAGCGTGAGTGGTTATTATTCATAACAGTGATAGCTTGCTGGTCATGACACATCTTTTTTTCCCCAAATACCAAGTTTTGCAACCAGAATATAAAAATTAATCTTAGTTATAGAGGAGATTCTCTTTTTTAGAAAAAGCATGTATGTCTTCTAAAGCACTCTTGATACCCTGTCAGTTTTCTTTAAGGAATTCTTTATGCATGAGTTTTGGGAACTGAAAACTGCAGAAATAAATTGGAAGTTTGTTGGGACATACCAGGCTATCCATCTGAACAGTTTCGTGGGTATAAGCCTGAGTTTGGCTCCTGTATTCTTTCAGGATGTCATCTACAAACTGGAGCCTTAGTGTGACATAAATAAGTCACTAATTGCTCGTGCTGCCTGTGATTTGTCTTCCATGCACCTCCTTTCTAGCTCCTTTGAGGTAAAACAATTCTGTCAAAAAGGAAACAATCAGAGCTGAACACTTGCCTAACTGGAGGCAAGAAGCTGCTGTTGGCACCAGTGTCTCCCAAGAAAACATCATATTTGCCATTGTGAAATCTCTGCTGGGGTCCCAGGACCAGCACAGTGAAGCTGCTTGTGCAGAGTGTGCCTTCATCCCCTCGGTGACAGCTGCACCTGAGTGGAGGAGTGAAAACCTGTTGTGACAGAGCACGTTCCTGATTCTGACTGAAAATGAGTCGCTCAAATCCTTACAACTGTGACAATTTGGAAGCTGCTAGGAGATAGCACAGACTGCTTGGGGGAGAGTGAAGCATCTTAATCTGGTGATGTGCCCTGTGCCCACTGCCATGTGATGCTGTGTGGGCTGGGCTCTGCTGCCACGGGGGAAAGGTGAGAGGCTCCCTGGGGCTGCTGGCTCTGCTGGGAGACAACACCCACATGGGAGAGAAAACAGAGTCAGGAATTTCATGGATTTTTGCAGGGACACTGGATTAGGTTTCATCTCTCAACTCAGTAGCAAGGTCTAAATGAGTGGAGAAGTAGAGAAGCATTTGTTTGTTACTGGCTGTGTGAGGCTGTCTGATGAGTGTTTCAGATGCCTCTGTGGGTCTTCTCCACAAGAGCACCAGAGAAAAACTTATGAAAGCAGATTAAAAGGGCTGGAACCGGAATGGCACTGGTGAGAAACAGGCTTATCTGAACCTGAATGTCATCTTTTTTTCTTGGATGGTTACTGCAGTTTGTGGAAAAAAAACCCAAAACAAAATGTGTAGCAAAGTTGAATATGCTGGAGTGGCAAGAAATTCCATCAAGGAAAACATGGTCATTGATTTCTACAGAAGTTTGTTTTATTCAGTGAAGTTATTTCCCATATATTTTTCCATGATTTGTGTAGATACTGCACTTGAAAGTTTAGTAAAATTGTATTCAATGAAAACCAAGAGTTTGAGATGAGGCAGAGATGGTATCAAGGTAAGACCAAGCTGAACACGGCCAGTGAAACTACTCACACCTCAGAACTTGGAGGCACTGCAGGTTTAATAACACAGACACAGGCAGTGCATCCCACCTTACCACCCAGACCTGACTCTCGTAGGAAAGGTTCTACTCAAACTCATCCTGTACATACAAACAGGAGCTTTGCCACAACATGACATCTGAGTTGCATTAATATTTCAGACTGTGACATTGTAACAGTAAGGATTTCTAATGAGATTGTACCTGCCTGGTGTTTATGGGGGGCAGGATTTGGTAGCTGAGCGGATGGAATGTGAGGTTGAGGGCTATGTTAGAAGAGGATGACTCTCTGTTTTTTAGCTGTGTATACTTGATGTTAAATAAAAACAGCTTAAATAAAGCCTGCTTAAATCCTCCTTGAAAAGCATCATGTATACCAAACATCCTTGACTTGCAGCTATTTGGGTGCCAAGTGTTGCTTTAGTTGTGGAACGGGGCAGACAAAATTAATTTGGAGACTGTGAAGGGAAAGAATGAAACTTTTTATTTTATGGATACTCCTAGTTATATGAAAACCAGTTTTGAATTGTCAGCGGGCCATATGAAGCCCCAGCATGTGTGCTGAGTTTTATTTAAGTGTGCCTTAATCTTTTTGAAACCAAAACTGTTCAGAAGGTTTGCATTAAAGGTGTGTTAGATACCCAGTTCCTGATGATCTTTGCTCTCGTCTGCCACCTTCAGCGGGGGTCAAGGATCCCTGCTGGCTGGTAGGTGGGTTGGGTAACAAGCCAAGCAGAAGGATTCCCTTGGGAAGAGGGGGTCTGATTAATTTTCTGTCAAAGATGAAGCTGGGTCATTGTGTTGTGAATCCCACTATGTTCCATCCCCAGGACCTGGGTGACAGAGTAAGGGCTGTTCTCATTACGTGGTACAGAATATCTAGAGGCAGTGTGGAAGCATGGTGGGAGACAAAATTATCCTTCAAAATAAGTCAGACTACTTAAAGACATAGGAGAGAAAGAAGCTGCAGAAAACTGCAGTGAAGTACCTCTTTCTGCTCCTGGGTACATCAGCCCCACAGAATGGGGAACAGCTGGGGAGTAGCAGGAAGGCTGTTCAGATGGAGAATGTCCTCCCAGGTATTAAATGTTCTTGTCCCATGTTCTGTGTTAGGTATTTTGGACAGCACAATGCTGGAGTTCAGCATGTGGTCTATTGTGCCTGGACAGGTCAGACCATTCCTTGAATCCTGGCTTCCCTGAGAAAAACCAAGAAATCAGTGAGTGCAGCTAAAAGCTTTTAGAAAGCAGCCTGGCAGGAGAGTTAATGTGAAGACTGACAGCAGATATCACGTTAAAGACTTTTCAAGTAGCCCAAGGTGGTGGGACTGAAGCACAGGAGATGAGCAGTTATTTTCTGCTGTGTTACCCAAAGATATTTCCTCTTGCCCAGAGGTGGGGTGGCTGCGGGATGGTTGGTACAGGGCAGGTGGAATGGACTCACTCAGTAGTGTCTGAGATACAGCCAGCAGTGCCGTCAGGGCTGTGTGGGAGTGCAACCTGGAAAAACAGGACTACGAGCACTTGGGCCTTTTCGTGGTTCATTGGGGTGCAGAGCTCGCTGTTAAAACTGTGCTCCTTTATGGGTTTTTGGAAAAGCCTTGGGTGCCTTCAGGGCACTTCTGCAAAGCAGCTGCAGAGCTGCATTCCTCTGCTTGCCAATATCTAAAAATTATTTGCATGCCTGTATTATGGAAGTAGGTATCTGAAATTATTTCTAAAACCTTGAATTACCAGTTTTTGAAAACACTCAGACCTTCAGTTGTGGCTTTTGGAAGGAGCACTGTGTGCACATCACCCTTGGTGTGTTCCTGCCAGGCCAGCTCCTGTACTGGGGTGTGTAAGTGCAGCCCCAGCAGCTCAGACATCCCTCCGCTCATCCTTCTCTCCAAGCACAGCTGGGACCTGCCCTGGGGTGTGTTTCAGAAGAAGAGCTCATCTCTATGCTGCTCCCTCCCTGTGCAGTCCCCACTCTTCCAGCAGGACAGTAGCCTGGGAGGGGAAGTTTTAGTTACCGGCTTACTTGAGACTGAGCTCCCTGCAGTGGCTCATCCCATCAGGCCTGTGCCACTGTGGGTCTGTTTGGGGCAGGGAGAGGAGCAGAAGGGTGGCAACAGTGGTTGGTTGAAGCAGAATGGAGACCTGTCCTTAACTTTTAGCTGTAGGTGAGATCTTTCGCATTTGTAGAAAGCCGTAGAGAGTTGTCCAGGGATGGCTCTGCTTGCAGATCAGTGGCTGGAACAGAGCTCTGGAACTGGCTTCTTTAAACTCCTGTGCTCCCCCTGCCCTCACTTGCCAGTGCACTAACCCCCAGTAAGATGCTGCATTACTGCTGAACCCTCCATTGCAATAATGAGCACCATCACGAACAGTGAAAGGACCCAAAGGGTTTGCAGTTAACGTGCTGGCTGGTGAGCATGGTTGAAGGCTGGGGCTTCACATGTCTGAGCATCAGATGTGTGGGGAGGGCATTCCTGCTCTCTGCAGAAGCTCTGCTTGATGCTCAGTTTTCAGTGGCTCCTGGTTCAACTTGGCTGTGGCATCCAGCTTTGCCCTGTGTTCCCACTGCAGTGGCTTTGCCAAGGGTGCCAGCTGATGGTGCCATCTCCCCTTGCCATAGCGGTGTCTGTGGTGGCACCGTGAGCCAGATGGGGATCTCAGCCCACCTTGCAAAAATGGATTTCTTTCCCTCCAGCCAAATCAGTCCTTCCCCATCTGGTTAATCGCTCAGGCGTGGGGAAAGCTGTGCCAGTGTGGAGGGGGTGTGATGTGCAAACGGGAATGAGTTCCTGGAGGGGTGTGGGAGGATGAACATTGGTCTTTAAGCAGCTTTTCTGCTGCTTATGAAACCACAGGCTGGGCAACCACAGCTCCTTGTGCAGTGGTGTCGTTCTATATATTCCCACACTTGAGATTCAGCGCCGCTCACTCTTCCGCCGTGTGGTCCGTGCTGCTTTGTTCTTGAACTTCGTGGCAGGGCTGGGGCATGGAGACCCTGTGTCCGTGTCACTTGGGCTGTCCCAGCTGTCCAACCAGTGCTGCACTGCTCTGCGAGTGGGTTCCTCTTCCAGAGGATGTCCTCTTTCCCTATAGATGTTGGACTGACTGCAGTGGGGGTTGTGGTGTGCTCTCCAGGAGCCAAGGATTAAGCACTCTGCTGTAATATCCCATGATGTGGTTTGCTACCTGTGACCGTATTTGAATTCAGTGAGGGAGCGCTTGAGCAGTCACAGGGGAAAGACAAGTTCCAGGGAACTGGGGGGTCCTTGTGGCGGGTTCACAGCCATGCCAGAACATGGCCCTGGCAGTTGTCCTTTTATCCCCTAAACCCATCCCACCCGTAACCTATAGCCTGTTCCTGTATTCTCTACAGGTATTTAATTGAATAAACATATTTACTGCAATGTACAAATGATATCCAAGCCATTGCTGCCAAACAGGCTATTTGATATCAAGTTATGCTTTTTAGATAAATTTCAATAGCGCTGCTACTAAGTGGTTTTATAGACCATTACTTTTGGCCAATTCATGGACTATCATACTAACGTATTTTCAGATGAATTGCCTTTATTATCCTACTAATACAATTAATGTATCTTCTCATGGTTACCTCGTCCTGCACATTGTTTCTGCGAGAGGTGTAACAGAATTAACTACATAAAAAAAGCCTTTCTTTAGAAACCTGTTGGGCTTTCCAGAGCCCTGGCTATGTTTCACAGAAACCACAGAGATTTTCAGTGTGCTTTTCTTGGCTCCTTACATAGGAAGCGTTCATGTCGAGTTGATGGGGAGGGAATAAACCAGTGAAATCCCCTGTGGAGGGTGGAAAGCTACCTGGGGGTGAGGGGCATTTCACAGCATGCCCTGTGCCGGCGTCTGGGCTGTGGCACAAGCCAGTGGGTGAGTGAAATAAAAAGGGGGTGATTGAGAGAGAAGGTTAATTAGTGAGTTCACAGTGCTTAGCGGTCACTGTCAGAGGTAGGGGAGGACAGGAGGTGACCACTTTCTACCCTCCTGTGGCTCCTTGGGGGCTCTGGAGCCAGCAGCACAGCTGGCTTGTGCTCTGGGAACCTTCACCTGCACCCACCAGCGTTTTCAGCCAAAGCCATCAGAAAGGTTACATGTATGCCAGCACCGATCGAGCTCTTTCTAGTCTGTCTCTTTTTTTAAGCTTTCAGCTTTTAGAGTTTTTTTCTCCCAGCAGTGTGGGCACTTGGAGCGTGGGTGTAGTGGAGAGCTGAATGCAGCTGGGTGAATATTCCACCTTGCACCTTGGGAAGTTGTACTTCAGCGTGTCAGCCTTGGTCAGCAGTGCTGGAGTGAGTTCTTACTCTCTCCTATGGTGCCCATGGTGTGAGAGCCTGTGGGATGGCTGGGGACCAGCCCTGAGCCAGGTGATGCTGAGCTCCTCCAGTGCCCCAGAGCTTTTATTCCTCCCTGGGAAACAAGCAGCCCCTCCTGTGCACAATTAGCTGTTGGGGTCGGAAGAGAGCAGTTGGTTGTTGATATGTGTTGTAAACATTGTTGGTTACCAAAATTAGTGCTTTGCCTCCTGGTTTTTAAAAATAACGGGATGTTGTGCTCGTCTGGCAGCTCGGGGACATCTGGTGCTGTCAGAGCAACGTGACTGCTGAGATGCTGCACAGGCAATGCCCTGTCCAGAGAAAGATTAAAAATATCAGCTAATAAGCTTTAAAATGACCTCAACAGTAGGTGTTTAGGAAGATGGGTGGAAGGAGATTTAGGAACTATATTTCTCTTCCTGACTTTTTAAAAAATGTTACAAATGTAGGTTTATTCTAATCTTGAATTTTGAGGTCAGCTCAAAGCAGGAGGAGCTAAAATCGATGATGTCTGAAGTGATACGAGTTGGTTTTATGGATCTGTAATGCTTTAAATCCATTTTTTACTGAAATTATTGTTCAGTTTAATCTTTTGTTGTGCTGTGCAGCATCATGGTGTTAATCCAGTGATTTGTTGTAGTTCCTTATTTTTAGTTCTATTTTTTTAGACTGCTGGTCTCAGTAGCAGAGCTATTTTAGTAGTTTCACTCAACTTTTCCCATAAGTATGTTTGCTGTTCCGTTGGGATATTGATATAAAACTGTAACGGGAAAGAACGGCTCAGTGACAGCTTTGAACAGATCTCTTCATGCAAATCTGCTTTTCCCTCCTATGCAAATGTTAAGGAGAAGTGTAATAGATATGTAAGCTGTTAAGTATGAACCAGCTGGATTTTCTGGCTTTGTGAGGCTTATATTCACTCCTTTACCTTTGTACTCCCCAAAGGTGAACTGGGTGAAGGGGGAGGGTGCATGGGTTGGGTTAAAGTTGGCTCCTGGTTTGTCAGAGCCTCTGGGGTAGGGACTCGTGGTGGAGCTGAGAACATGGGCAGCTTTCTGGAGCTGCTGAAGTCGAGGGGTTCCCTTCTGCTCCCCCATGCCTTGGGGTGTGTCTGAGGGCTGGCCCTGGAAGGGAGGCACTGGAAGTTGGGCAGCGGGCACTCAGCTTCAGGGGCGAAGTGCCCTCACTACCCGTGGTCCTTCATTGCTCGGGGACCACCAGTGAGTAGCCCAGGCACTGCTGATGTTGTCATTGCTCTGATAAAACAGTGTGGCTTTGCAGTACGTTTTTGTGGGGGTTTATTTGCTTTTGGTTTTATTTTCTAACCAAAATGTACAGGTAATATCTGTATGTTGTTATAACAAGCAATTTGTCGTATCTTTACCATTTGAATCAAAGCTGATGTTTCTGGTGGTGCTATAACCTTCATTTACACTAAATGGATGTTGTGTGTTTAACAGTCTGTATTTTAGTTTATTTTTAAGATGCATTAACAATAAAAAATTGTATTCATTTAGCTCTTTTCTTTTTGCAGAAATGACTGCTGTCACTGCAGCCAACGTGAACTTCAAATGGGACCCCAAAAGCCTGGAGATAAGAACACTGGCAGTCGAAAGGCTGCTCGAGCCTCTTGTTACACAGGTAGGAAGAAGACAAGGGGACCGAATAAACAGTCATAGAGAGGATTGCCTGTTTTGGTGTTTTATTTTAAGCTACAGAGCTTCTAGGTGTAAAACACTACGAACTAAGGATAAAGTCTACAAGCAGTTTCTTTGTTCAGTTTCATTGGAACAGTCACTGGCCATGAGTCCAGGGAGACTGTACTGCTTCAGCACCTGATAAGACACAGTAGTTACTAACATGCATTTCTGCACTTCTAATCGAAATAATGTGCCATGCCTACACTTTGTGCTGGATTTGTGAAAAAAAGTTTCTTTCTGTGTGGTGTATAAGCCCCAGTGACAAGAACTGAAGAGCTCAGGAGGGCTGGAGTAAGTCTTGTAAATGGGAGCTATGTGTATTGAGTGTTTTGAAAATTCTTGGAAGAGACTTTCTAGGAGGTCTGGAAGATAAGCTACACTGGAGACAGTTCACTCTGTAGCATTGTTTTCCCCGTATATGAGACGTCTAAAATGACAGAATAATCTGGACACAATTCCTGCTAAGTACAGATGGGAATGATCAAGTGTTGTTTCCAGTGTAATTCCCTTTAGTCCCCAAGCTGCTGTCTGTACTGCCACTTGTTCCCTCTGGATCCTCAGGTGGGCAGTTGGATGATAAGGCTTTTTAGCTGAAGTTACTGATGGAGTCTTTGCTTAAGAGAAATTGTCCTAATTTGGCAAACTTAACTGAGCCAACTTGTTCCCAGGACCTTTTTCACCAAGTGCAGTGTCTGTAACTTATTCCTCAAGGAATAAGCACAACAAGCTGTACTGGCAGCCCCCAGTTTTTTTAATCATGTGACTGGCAAAATACAGAGAGGGAACTGGAGCAAATTGCCTTGTTGCAACTTGTTCTTTATTTGTAGAACACGATGAACTGAGACTACCCAGTACAAATGCTCTCCATTAACCAACCATGATATTCCCAACTGATGGCTTTCCCTCTCTGCACCAGCCAGCTGGGAAGATGGATTCAGCTCTGAGGACCTTTATGTCAGCAGTCCTCGGGCTTTCCAGAGTAGTAATTTTTTTAGTATTGCAATTTAATGTCCCTCTGAAGTAGCTTTGTGTGCATTTTCCTAGGCTTTCCAAAAAGGAGAGGAAAGAATAAGGCAAATGGAGAAGTATGTGTGGATTTTGTGACGTGTCTGTGTTGGAGAGGAGGGGATGGATCCTGATCCTGAGCCCAGGGAGTACCTGGGGGTCTCCTGGCCTCTGGTGATGACCCTGCTCCCAGCAGGGTTTCAGTCTAAACACAGAGCTTGGAAATATTTGTTGATTGTAGGAGGATTGTGAGAGTTCAGTTGGGGTTTTTTTAAGGAAATAATGAGCTCTACCAAATGCTTTGCTCTGCATTCAGCCCGTTGGCTATAGCACGATTTTGGACCGAAAAGATCCTGTGTCTCTCCATTTCTACTGGCACAGACTTCAGCCTTGTCTGGGGTCTCTTACGACTGGAGGGTTATCCCAAACTAATTATCCCCACCTTGGTTTCTTTTATATGGTGCCAAACAGCCCTGGCCTGTTACTGACATTGCAGTTTATCAAAAATACAAATAGATCTCCATTCTTAAAATCAATTTTTCAGGTCTGCTGCTGATAAGAGAAATCTTTGAGCTGTTTAGCTGAGTTTATTTTGCTCACCTAAAGAATCAAGAAGCATGGTAGTGTTTAAATGTGAAAAAAACTCATTAGGTTTACTTGAGCTGGCAATAGTGCAGGTATTAGCAATATACTGTCTAGAGAAAAAATACATGCGGCCTTACTATGAAATGGATAAACATTAAATTTGTTTGATGTTGGGTTTTTTCCCTTCCATCTATGCCTTTAGGTAACAACACTGGTTAACACCAGCAACAAGGGCCCCTCCAATAAAAAACGAGGCCGTTCTAAAAAGGCCCATGTCTTGGCTGCTTCAGTTGAACAAGCAACGGAGAATTTCCTGGAGAAAGGAGACAAAATTGCAAAGGAGAGCCAGTTTCTGAAGGAGGAGCTGGTGGCAGCTGTGGAAGATGTTCGCAAGCAAGGTAAGAGTGTGGATCTGGTGGCTTCTCAAACTGTGGCTCTTCAGAGCAAGTAGAACCATTCCCGTTTCCCTTTGCTGCTCTTTCTAATGACTCTGCACCACTCAACTTGTGGATTCTCAGCTTGCCTGGCTGGCGTCCTTGAGCAGTAATAGAACTGGATGGGTCTGGAAACTGGATGTCCTGTGTAGAGATTAAGAAGAGAAGCAGAAGGGCTGATTCTTTGAAGAGCATTTAAAAACTCAGTTTAGGCTCAAAAGTAAACGTGCTCCCTGCAGCTATAAATTTTATGGGACTGCATCTCAAATATGTCGATAACTTCTTCAATATTTGACTTTATACAGACCAGCACTGTAGGAAGAAGAGACAAGTGTTGACTCAGAGACTTGTTTCTTGAATATGCAAAATGTAAACAGCACCAAACAGAATGGGAAGACCTTGATTAAATATTCCAGGCTTCCTTCCTCACGTCTAATGTTGATTTTTATCATTTTCTTTTTTACTTTCTTGGAGCAGACCTTCAAGAAAAGTCTATGGAGCTGACTTGCTCTAAAATATGCACTAGTAAATATTGTTGCTCATAAATCATTTATCATTCTTCCAGTCATGAGTCTTTTCTATGCTTCAGTGAAACCCAGTCAACTGGTATTAATGGTGACGGCTGCTGCTGCAAAAAAGGGAAAACTCATTAGCATTAATTACTTGTTTGTAGCTGAAGTTGCAGAGTGGTGAAATATTAGTTGAAAATGGTTCTAAGTTCTGGATGAGCCTGGTTGACAGACCAAAGAAAGATCAAGGTAAGAAGGCTGCAATATAAGGGGCTAATTGAGTTGGCTTAATTTAACAACAACAAACAGCAAGAGAGACCCCTTTGACTCCAGGCTTTAATTGTTGGTGCTTGGTGCTCAGTCGAGAGTCAGAACTCATCTGTGGGTGCCTCCAAATGGCTCAGTGATGCTGGTGAGAGGAAGCTCTGCTCAGCCCTCAGGATTGAGAAGTTCCCTGAGCTGGATTTGTAACTGAATATTGCAGTGAGAAGCTGGTGGGAAGGAGAGACTGATAAAAAATCTTCCAGATGACCCTTTCCCATGTTTCTTGGCTCCTTCTTGGTTCTGAGACTACACATAGGCTTAATGCCAAAACCTCCCTGCTCTGTTGGCTTTGACAGAGGAGGTGAAGCTCATAGCTGAGAGGTGCTGGAGTGAAATAACTTCCCACCTTAAAGTTGCTTCACTTCTTTCTCCCTTTTTGCTGTTTGCAGCCTGTGTGAATTCTGGTATGAAAGGGGTGGCTGTGCCTGTTTCCTGAGGCTGGGTGGGCGGTCAGACTGGAGAGCATCTCCTGGACACAGGTAGTGCCCACCATCCCTTGTGGGGACATAGTTCCTGCACAACCAGGGGTCAAAGCTGTGCCCCATCACGGGGCCAGTGTTTGGCCAGGTTTAACAGAGCAGCTTTTGGTAAGGAAATTAAAAATCAAACCAGCTTTTGAGGAAATGAGAAGCAAGTGGTAAAAAATGAGATGAACAGAGGGAAGGGTTATTGCTGCCAGTGCCCAGGAGGATTGCAGTTCTCAGCAGTGCTAGTAACAGCAGGGAGATACAACCTCCCAATATACCTGGTTATGTACACTCTGTGCACCTCAGGAGCCTCCCAGTATTGTGGTTGAATTAATGACTTGGAGGATTAATGACCAGTTGAATTAATGAACTGGAGGAACAAGGGAAGTGTGATGCAAAGCCTGTGCATGTACTCAACAAATCTTCCTGGTGCTGGTGCCTTTACCTGCCTTTTGCAGCAGCGGCAGGAGTGGAGAGGAGAATCTGGGTGTCGTGGTCAGCAGCAGGGTGATCACGAGCTGGCAGCATCTGGGTCTGACAGCAGCAGTGGGATTATAGATACAGAGCACAATTAATCTTCAGTGGGGGACAGGAAAATAGCGTTAATAGCGCCTCTATTTAGAGTAGGGAGCGGTTTAGTTACCATAATAAAAAAAGATGAATGAATGTAGACAGGGATTATGAAGATGATTAGGACAATAGATAACTTGTCTCATCAGAGAAAATTGAAAAAAAATTTTTTTTTTAGCTTAGCGAGAAGAAGATTGAGAGAGCACATGATTTTAGTGAGCACACTTGTTCATAAAATCCCATTTGTTGGGGGTAAAAACAAAGAACTGAAAAGAACTATTTCCAATGAATAATAGCGTGGCTACCTACTAAATCAGTGTAAGTGGATCTTCAAAGTCTTCTTGTTTTTTTACAATGGAAGAATAAATTACAACTTGCTTTAAATATTAAGCAAGTTAATGAAATATCCTGCAGTAAGATTCCTGGCCCTTTTTTAGCTTTGGACTTTTGATTTCTTATAAAGTAATGGAAATTTTTTTAGATTTTGAGCTAAACAGTAGAGATAAGGAATCAAAGTGTTTTTCAGAATAGATCCTGCTGTGGTTATAGAAAAGACTTGGTATTGGGAAAGCATTTGATGCGAACACCTTGAATTTCAGCATTGTTGTGGTGTCACAGGCATTTCTGCCATCAGAGGTTTGCTGGGTCACAGAAGGGGCAGTACTGGTCCTGCCCAGCCCGACTGCCCCACTGTCAGCTCCCTGTGGGGTCTCAGCATGTGTTGGGGTGCTCAGCTCTTCCCGTGCTGCTGGGAGCTGTTGTGGAATTTGAACCAGTCCCTTATCCGGGTGCTTGGCACTGAGACAGCTTCCAAACTGGGCTCAGGGAGGAAATTTCTTTTGGGTCAGACTGGCAAGACTGATGGCCACAGCTCACCATCTCTGTATGTGCATGTGAGCGTGGGGATCCAGGGAATTAACTGTGCTCTTGCTGTTGTGTGACTTCTATGGCAATTTTACATAACTAACCAAAAATTAAAGCTTAAAATTAAAAAGCCTGAGCCTGTGTATAGAGTTTGAGGTAAGAGAAGGGATGAATGCTTTGATGTCTCAGGTTGCAAATGCAGGGGAATGAGCCAACTGATTCAGCTCAGTGTCCTTCTGCTTCATGTTTCTAAGTGAAGGGTTCTTCAAAACTGAACAGGGAGATGAATTATGAAAGGGAAAAACAGTTTTTTCAACTGTACATCACAGAAGATGTCTCGCTTAAGGATTTCTGAGGAGCAGTAGGAGGCCAGTTGTGGAACATCTTGAACTCAAATACTGAATTCTTCTTGGAAAATTCAACTTCAAAATTCTGTCATGACCAGTTAGCTAAATTTCTTAGAAAGGTACGATGAGTTCAGTTGGTTTCCTGCAACAATGCTTTAGGAGTGTGCCACTTTGAGAAGCCATAACCTGAGGGAGCGCTGAGGTGGCCCTTGGCAAACTGTAGGAGTGTTGTAGGCAGTATATGGACTTAATTGAAGACACGATGAGGGAATTATCAGAAGCTTTTGTTGCCGTTAAGTATCAGCTCCTGTGTCGATGTGGCAAAAGGTGATGTGGGGCCTCATCCTTTATAGCTGAAAGCCAGGACAGCCCATTGTGACACTCCTGGGGAGTGTTGAAGATGGCATTATTGGAGATGAGACTTGAAACTCTGCTTTCCTGCTTGCCTTCATTTGGTGGGGAATGGCAACCTCTGGGGAGCTGTGGTGGGGTGAGCAGGGAGGGAATGGCCTGGTGGCACTCGTGGTGTCCCTGGCGCTGCTGGCAAAGCAGCCTGGGGACAGCTGTGCACTGGAAGTGCTGGAGGGTATGAGGTGAGGTGTGGGCACGAATTCCCAGCTTGGAAGAGGAGCAGCAGAGCCTGTGTGTCCTGGGTGTTCCTGCCTCGCCCGTCCTGCCTGCTGCTGCGCCCTCCCACTGCTGTTGTGTCCACCATGGTCATCGTGTTCCACGCTGGGAGCAGGGTTAGTAGTGCTGCCTGAAAGTGCTGTCACACCCTGGGGGCATGGGGGAAAGAGACCAGAAAATGGGAATTTTCTTTCAATGGACTAAAATCTTGCTATTTCTAAAATGGGCTTTGTTCCATTAGATTTAATTGAATTCTTAGTGCTTGATGGACAAGATCATAGGATGGCTACTGTTGTCTCTTCTTTTCTCAACTCTGTTTTATTTTCTTTCCCTTCTAATATCTAATGAAGATCTAAGGTTATATTGGAAAAGCAGACTACTCATGTAAGAATTTGTACCAGCTTTATAATCTGAGTCTCGTAGTTGGACTTTTCTCCACAGTGTTACTTTAACTCTTAAAATCCTTCTTCCAGAGTGATTGTGTTACCTGTGTTCAGTGTTAAAAACGGGAAGATTGTCCTGGATCCCATTGGAGCTGCTGATGTGCCCACACAATGCAGTACCTGCATATCGAGGCCAGGCCAGAGTGCCCTCTTACCCTTTGAATCCAGCTAAAATAACCACCCCATGGTGCTTTCCCTTTATAAAAGAAGTCTGAAAGCCAGCTTCCCTTAATTGGCAGAAATATGTGTATATATATATGCAACAACTTTAAATATAATCCTCTTTTAATTTTGGGAAGCTGGTTATCTTTTGACACCCTGACAAGCTGTTTGAAACTCACTAAATCTTTTAAAATCTCTTGTTAAAATAAAAGGGAATAACATTTTATTTTAGGACTGGCTTGAAAGGTTGCAATTTAAGAGATGGATAGAGGAGAATTTTGGTTTTTAACTTCATTAGCAATTTCTGAGATTCATGTGAAGCAAGTGGCCCCTTCAATAATCTGTTTTAAATAGAAAATAAATGAAAACAACATTTTGGGAGTTGAAAATGTGGGAATTTTACATATAAGTAAATAAGTAAGGAAATATTTGTACTGAATTTTAGTTCTGGCATATCACTGAATGGCCTGGATTGGAAGGGACCTTAAAGCCCATCCCATCCCACCCCTGCCATGGCAGGGACACCTCCCACTGTCCCAGGTGGCTCCAAGCCCCGTCCAGCCTGGCCTTGGGCACTGCCAGGGATCCAGGGGCAGCCACAGCTGCTCTGGGCACCCTGTGCCAGGGCCTGCCCACCCTCACAGGGAGGAATTTCTTCCTGATATCCCATCTACACCTACTCTGTTTAATGCCATTCCCCTTAACTGTGTTACTTCATGCTCTTGGAAATATATATCCTTAAATTCTGAGATTGCTGATGGATTTCATACTTGTGGTGACGACTTTTATTATTAGCCTGTTCCAGAAGGAATAACGAAAGGGTCATGTTGGCTACGTTGGGGTTTTGTAATCTCCTGGCTATTTGAAGTTTTCGGCATTGGTGGTACATCATCTCTCACCCATCTGGAAATCTGGAGTTCTTAACCCTTGTTAAAGTAATGAGCTGTGTTCCCCAAAGCTGGCTTTGGGTTGATTTTCAGAGCTGGCCTGTACTTGGACAGAAGCTGTTTTTGCTGTGTCCCAGTACAGAAGTAGCATATTTTTATCTTAAAATGTTATATGCCACTCTTGCTTGTATTATTTAAGATGATGGAAGGGTGTTACATAGGAGGGAGCATTTGAACAAAATCGAGTATCTTGATGTGGTTGCTTGGGCAGGCTGGCAGCTGTGCTTGGGCTGAATTTAGCTGTGAAGGTGTAGAGTGCCTGGGTGGGAGAAACTTCCTGGGCAAGATATTATGTATGAGAATGGTTAACCCCAGGCTCTCCAGCTGTTGGCATTTCTGAGCAGTTAAAAATAAGTTGTTAAATACGTGGAAGCCTCCTGGGACTGCATCACGCAGAGATTTCGGTGCAGCCCTCGCCCTGTTTGGTGTGGGGGGCTCCATGGGACTCACTGTCAGCTGTCACTTGTCAAGCGCTGGTGGAGGCTTTTTAGTCTCATCTGAGACAGGCTATTTTTATTTCAGCATTTGGCCATGTGGACACTTTTTCATACAGGTTTTTGGGAAGCCTCTGAAACAGCAGCTATAGCAATCTGCTTTCTGGTTACCTCTTGCTGCCTGCAGATCCCTGACCCTGAGGATCTCCCATTTTCTAAACTAAGTCCTAGCTGTTCTCTCAGTGTTTCTGAGATGCTGAGAGATCCAAGGGTAATAATGTGGATTCCAAAACTTGCTTTGTGGGAACGGTGGTACTGGGAGCTGCCCCAAAAAGTGAGGGAGAAATCCAAAATTCACTCCTCTGACTATATGCAGGCATTACTTTTATGCTTTGTGAATGCCTTCTGGAGGAATTGCTCTAGCTGTGCAAAGTGGCCTTTGCTTTTCATAGTTAACCAATGGCATTGTTACCATCTGAAACCCAAATTCTTTGCTCCTGCACCAGATGCAGCCCCACAGGCTATGAATGTTGAAGCGTTTTACGAAGCGCTGCCTGGCTTTGAATTCCAACCAGGGCATATCCAGCCAGGTCATCGCTCCGAGTTGTTTACGGTCCCAGGAGCTGTGGCAGCTCGCTGTGTGTTTACAGGGCTTTCTGCTGCTTTCTGCTTAACTCCTACATGCACACAAATCAAAGCTTTTGCTCAGGCTTTGAAAGCATCGTAGCTTGGGAAATAACTGCAGCCCTGCAAAGGCATGCTGAATTTGCCTCTCTAGAGAATTCTGGCATGCTAAAACACCTGTACAAATGGGAATAAGGACTAAAGTGTGATTTCCCAGCCCTTCCTCCCTGCACAAGCCCCTCTGCCCCAATGCCACATGGTAGCTGTACCTAGAGGTAGCCACATGCAGTATTAATGGTCAGCTGTATATCACAAATGTTTTGTTTTAGAGACTTAAGTTGGCTTAGGAATCTTTCCAGTGGCCGAGGCAATGGTGTGTGATGCTAAAGCAGCCCCTGCTGTGCCCCTGTGCAGGTGACCTGATGAAGAGCGCGTCGGGGGAGTTTGCGGATGACCCCTGCTCGTCGGTGAAGCGAGGGAACATGGTGCGGGCCGCGCGCGCCCTGCTCTCCGCCGTCACCCGCCTGCTCATCCTGGCTGACATGGCAGATGTCTACAAGCTGCTTGTTCAGCTCAAAGTAGTAAGTGTGGGTCTGTGCTGTGCCTGGCACGCCGCGGGTGCTCTGCCAGGTGCCCGCTCTGTGCGTGACCCCGTGGGGTGTGCGCTGGCAGCGGCTCCCTTCTGCACTGGGGAGGGTGTCGGGGTTTTTCCTCTCAGCAGAATGTGGGGAGGGTCTTGGGGTTTTTCCTCTCAGCAGTGTGTGTGCAGTGGGCGTGTGTCACTCATTTTTATACTCTCTGTCAGTAGCTTTTGACATTGAGTTGCACTCTGTGCTGAACTTTCAGTGCAGAAACTAGCTGAGCCCTGGTCTGCAGCTGCGGGTGATAGTCAGCGCTTTCATCTTACAGAAGTAATCTGGCTTTCTTATAACCAGTACTCCCTTGCAGCTACTAGGGATGAGTAGCTTCGGCAGGCTAAATAAAAATGAAAGTGGTCTGTTTGAGGAAGCCTTTTCTTCCCATGAGCAACAGGGTGGGTGAGTGGTTGTGCAGGATTTGAAGTGAAATTATATTGGATACTGGGTCTTCCTTGGCAAATGAGCTTTGAGGACTCTCCTTGTGCCCTTTGACCACTGCCATGGCTCTGCCAGGGCCCTGGACTCCTTCACGCTCTTTCAGATGTGTGTACTTGACTGTCTCTGGTAGCTGGTGACTGGGAAATAGTAGCTAAGCACTGTACCCTATTAGCCTTTAAAGTGTCTCTCTCCAAAAAATAACAGGGGGCAGAGGAAGATTGCTTTCTCTGTCTGCTTTGAAATACATTCTGAATTACTTCCTGACCTATGGACTGTATTGCCTGGAAAAATATGTGTATATATATTCTTTTAGGTGGAAGATGGTATCTTGAAACTAAGAAATGCTGGCACAGAGCAGGACTTGGGTATCCAGTACAAAGCCCTCAAACCAGAAGTGGACAAGCTTAACATAATGGCAGCCAAAAGACAACAGGTATAGTGTGGCAACTTTCTTTTGTATGTCATTTTTTCTTTTTCTTTTCCAAAATAAGGCAGCCTTGCTGCTCTTGGACAGTGCCTCTTGCTGGTAATACTTTTTTACTTAATTTTTTTACGTTATTGCTGAGTACTTTGTGTTGTGCTGTGCCATGTTTAGGAACTGTGAGCTTGCCTGGTAAGCAGGAAAAGTCTGCTTGGCTGTAGGGTGCTGCTTCTGATGGAATTTGTTCTTAGTAGCATTTGTTTATGTCAGTGTTTTAATGCCTTTATGAAATTCCCATTTTGAAGCAGTGCAGGTGTGGGTGAGGGCAGGGAGCTGAGATGTGTCCCAGTCCTGGGGCACTCTCCACGCTGCTGCTGTGGTTCGTTCAGGTGGACTGAACATGTCCGTGTACACAGGGAGCAGAAGTCATGGCTGGGCACAGCTGCAGCTTCCCAAGGAAGTGAGTGCTGCTGCTCGCTGGTCTTGCACTGCAGTGTCCATTGGAGAAGGGGTTTAAATTGCTGTTTGTTGTGGGTATGTTCTGTGTTTGGATAGCTTGTGCTTAGCCTTAAATTACGTGTGAAATTTGTTTTGTTCAACAGCAGTGATGTGACTCATTCCTGTGTAAAGTCTTCAAAAGAAAGCAGAGGTGTGGGTAGTTTAACTTATCAGGAATAGCATAATTCTTTTAGAGCGTTTTTTGCCTCTTTGTTCCATAGATATGTACAAACCAAAACTGCTTATGCACCTCTGACACTGCTTGGGTTTTTTTGCACAGATTTGTCTTAGAAAATAAGCTGGGTACAGTCAAAAAGGGACTGCCAGTTGGTTATGTATCTCAAATCTGATTGCAGTAAATGGGAGTAGGGTTGTGATGGCAATGCAATAAATGCTCTTAAACTGCTTTGTGATGGATTGTTCCACACTATGGGAAGTGGTTGTACAAAATCTGTAAATCTCTATGCCTGCTTCGAGTGCCCTCCCTGCTCGGTGTGTACCTTACAGAGGTCACCTATTGCCCATTCATTTTAGAGAGCCTGACAGAATTTTTTTTCCCTTTCTCAGTAAGGCAGTCCTTGTCTTCATTTTCACTGCCTCTTTGTTAGATTTAGGAGGTAACTTTAAAATGATGCTGCTGCTGCTAATAACTGTGGTTGTTCCTCCTTTTATAAACTTACTGCTTGTGCTGGACTCAGAAGCTTTATCTGATCATAGTGCTTCTGTTCCAAAACAGAGGTGATGGTGCTTCAGAGAATTACAGCACAGAGTGTTTGGGAAAAGACTTACGGACTTGCTCACTAATCTTGAATTAGTGGTAATTACAGTCATTGGATTAATTTTGTCTCATTGGAGGTGAACAAGAAGTTGAATGAGATGATATATTTGTTCTACTGAAATTAAGTACCTGAGTCTCTTGAGGAGAGTAAATGCCATCTTCTAGGTGTGATTAAAGAAAACATTCTGGTTGTGAGTCTGGGAGTTTAAATTAAAGATGATCTTGCTTCTCATTTGCAAGTGCAAGACAGGATAGCTTTCAAAATGCTGGTCCTTTGCTGCAGAGGAACAAAAATCCCAACATCAGATTTTGAATTGCGGTGTTGTGAATTGCCCTGCAGTGTTGTTGTTTTTTGACTTTATGGATCTGTCGTGTTTTGCAATTAGTTGAGCCCTTAAGGATAGGAATACTCAGCAGACAGATTTGAGCAGATTTGAGGCAAAGAACCTGCCTGTCCTTTGAAGATGCAGGGAGACAGTGCAGGGATGTTGAATGTGGGCAATGCTCTCAAATGAATTTTTTTCCCCCTCTAATTTTCCTAACAGGAGTTGAAAGATGTGGGTCACCGCGATCAGATGGCGGCAGCCAGAGGAATCCTGCAGAAGAACGTGCCCATCCTGTACACGGCGTCCCAGGCCTGCCTGCAGCACCCGGACGTGGCTGCCTACAAAGCCAACAGGGACCTGATCTACAAGCAGCTGCAGCAGGCGGTCAGCGGCATCTCCAACGCCGCCCAGGCCACCGCCTCGGACGACGCTGCCCAGCAGCAGGGCGGGGGCGGAGAGCTGGCCTACGCCCTCAACAACTTCGATGTGAGTTGGAACCTTGCTGTGAAAAATCCCCTCGAGCTCTCCTGTTTGTTCACCTGGTTTGTTAGCCACAGCTTGCTTTTATTGATGCTGCCTGGAAGATAATTTTCTACTGAAGTAGAGCAAGTTGTAGGCAAAGTAGATTTTCTTTTTATAAAAGTCATTTTCCAAACTAGGGTTGATGGAATATAGAAAGTTATATATGTGGTTCTTGGTGATGGAAGGCTGTCAAGTTAAACTAGCTCTGAAATAGCAGTTAGCCTACTGCTACATTAGATGGTTTGTTTGAAATTGATTATTTCATAATATATTTATGTAATGTATTCTTGGAGGTGACAGAAGTGATTTATTAAAAGTGAATAATGTATTTGGAATTGCTGAAACTACCTATTGAGAAGAACATGAAGTGGGAAGTTTTAATATGATCTTTGGTTGGAAATGAAGTCATTTCACACTGATATGTTGTACTGATCTGTCATGTTCTTTATCTTGCATTCAGCACGTTGCTGAGGACAGCCATGCACTTTTACTGAGATCGCTTTCCTTTTGAAGCCAGGATTCGGTGTCTACCTGATTCAGCCTCTGAATTTTAAACACTGTAGCGCTAACTTACTCTAGAACTTTATTTAATATTGCAAAGCCATCACTCAAAAGGCATTTAATAGTTAGGGTTTTGCCAGATTTTGCTCACCTTCTCCTTTTTGGTCTTACCACTCTTGTTCCTCCCTTTCTGCCATGTGTATTTTGCCAGGATGAAGTTCAGTTTGAATTCTGCCTGTGTCTGATGGGAAGCCTTTCCCTGTGATCTCTTGGGTAACAAGAGGATGTCATGGCTGTCTTGATCTTTGTGACTGATCTCAGTTTTGAGTTTGCCTTTCTGAAATTCCATCAGTAAGCCTTAGGAGTGTGCCTCAGGTTAGCCCCGAGGGGCTGCAGGTTCTCACAGGTGTCTGTGGGAGGGGAAGGCAGCCCTGCAGCAGCAGCACTGTGTCAGGGGCTGGAAATGAAGAAGCAATTCAGTTCAGGTTTGTGGATTGGCTTGTACAGCTCAAACCAGCTAATGGGATTTCTGATAAATCACCCTGTTCTACTATACAAACTCTCCAGTATACGGCTGCAGACTACTTTTTGAGTGTTGCAGTTCACATGAAGCTTTTTGAGCTTTTAATTCCATTTTGTGAGGCTCTCTAATAGCAGCAGTGCCTGATCAGCAGGCCAGCTTCACGATAGCTTTGTCATCTCATCCCTGCCAAAGGAGGCTGACAAAACAAATGTGTTGAGGTTCTTGGCAGATGTTATCCCTGCACTTCATTTCCTGCTACTGCTTGAGTGTTATTACGCTCCTGTAACAGAGGCTTTGAGCACACAAGCCCCCAGATACTCCAGTGATGGTAAAATATTAAATGGCTACCAGAAGATAACAAGCTGATGGTTATCTCTCTTTTTTGATGGTGCAGTTCTGGAGTGGTACCATTGTATTAGCCAATGGCTAGAAGTTTCAGGGAAAAAGGAGAGAATGTGTTGGAGAGCGCATGCCCTGTTCTCATCCTGCTGTGATGGCTGCGTGGTTACTCCGTAGGGATATGAAATGTGCTGGCTGGCAGGAGGAGGTGGTTGTGACGTGGCTGCTGAGGTTAGCCTGAGTACAAACTGACTGAGAAAATTCCCATTTCAAAAAGCTTTAGGGCTTCTTTTAGAATTAACAAATTCCGCCCCTGAAATAACCCAACCAAACCCTAAACAAACCACCAAACTGTGAAATGGCCAAATTATTTTTTTTTATTAAATTACAGACCTGTTTAAACAAATCACCTGAAAGTACTCAAAGGTGATAAATGCTGTGCAGCTTCTTCTGGGGAACTTCCATGGGTGGTGGTGAGAGCAGGTACATCAGTGCTGCTGTTTCAGCCCTGAGTCTCTGGCTGTGCTTGCTAAACACTCTGGCAAGAGAAACCTGTGGTAATTTTCTGCCATGAAGAAACTGATTTCTGTGTGGTTTGAAACCTTTGTGTTGATGTTTCACTTGACGAATTTTTGAGAATACAGTTGTATTTACCTGCCTGACATTGAAGAGAAGAAAGACTGTACAAAGTAGGGCAACAGACCACAATACATAGAGCTAATTTTGGATGTTTGTTTTCTTGTTCATGATGGGATAATTACATCTGACAAGTTAACTAGTGAAGGCCTGTCCAGATTGACATGTCATTAGGAAGAGTTCTGTACTTTGAACCTTATTTTTACTGGCACATTTGATTTTTGCCATTCATGTAACGAGGCTTCCTGTGGCCAAGTTTTGTTTAGCTGTCAAAGCAGCACAAGAAATGAGTAACAATATAATCTGCTGGGAAACCTCTTAGTAATTTTACAAAACTACTCATGAAAATCCTCCTCAGTGCCAAAATGGTGTCGTTTGCCTCTTAATGCCTGATCAGGGGGTTGCTCTAAGCGTTGGTTGCGTGGATGATTTAACAGTAACGCACCGCTTGGGCTGGTGACTGATTTGCAGAACTTTTTCCTTTGCTAGAAGCAAATCATCGTGGATCCCTCGACGTTCAGCGAGGAGCGGTTCCGGCCGTCCCTGGAGGAGCGGCTGGAGAGCATCATCAGCGGGGCAGCCCTGATGGCCGACTCGTCCTGCACGCGCGACGACCGCCGCGAGCGCATCGTGGCCGAGTGTAACGCGGTGCGACAGGCCCTGCAGGACCTGCTCTCCGAGTACATGGGCAACGTGAGTACCCCTGCTCCGCTCGCTCATTTCAGGGGGGTTTAACTCCATGTGATCAGCTAAAATAGTGGATTGAAGCTGTGTCCCTCAAAGCTGGTTTGTTCTGTCCCAAACAGAATTTGAACAGTAACAAGTGGTCCTGAAAGGTTTGTCATGAGGTGGGATGAAACCTACTTAAATTATCAATGATGCTTACCTTAAAATTGATCTCCAGTCTTCCAAACAAGCGTTATCATCATAAAGTATTAACCCTTTGGCACTGCTTTTATTTTATGACTGTTAATACTGGTTTGTAGAGAAATTCAAACCTTGGCTTACATAAGGTAACTGGGTTTATGCAAAAAGTTCAACTTCACTTCTGTTGACTCTTGGAAACTTTAACTGTGTCATCTTTGTAGCTGAAAGCATGAATTGTAAGAATCGAGTTGATTATTGTTGCTACTCAGTTTGAGTAGAAGTGATGTATGAAGTTAAATATGTAGTAAAAAATCCTGAGAGCAGTTTGGTCTAAATATTGGGCTCGGAGCAGTTCTTTTCCAGTGTTTAGGCACTGAATGTGCACACAGTGTTTGAAGCCTGGGAGTGCTTCTACGGTTGGAGTAAGTGTCATGTCATGCGGATGAGCTTCTGCGTTTGAGGGCATCATGGTGCAATATTAGACTTCCTTCCCCTCCATTGCCCCTTTGCTCTTGTTCCAGTGGGTTTTAATCTGAAGAACTTGCTGTATTGAGAGGTGAGATAAGGATATCATAAGATTAAAGACTAGACTATATATGATTGTTAAACTTCAATACTGTTAAAGCTGATTTTGGAAATAAAGTTGCAGAAATGGCAACAACTTAAGGAAACTGTGTGGCTTGTAGCACTGTGGCAAGTAAAATTGTCTTAAGAAATCATAATCAACGTAAAGTCTTATTTATGCTTTTGAACTTGTTTGAGGTGCAACTTAGTTCAGAGATACCTTTTTTTAGACGGTAACACTTTCTTAGGAACCTTGCTGCATTAGGTACCTTACCTTCAAATCTTTTGGCCAAAGTGATTTCAGCATAGGGTAAAACTGGTCCAAAGGCTGCCGTGTGTGGGTTGGGATGGCAGAATTTGGAGAACAGATGCGGTGTGTTGTAGAGAGAAAGGAAAACAAGGATTTCTGTTTACCAAAAGAAGGGCAAAGTAACTGAACAAAACTGAAAGGCAAGTCTGATGTAGCCTGCGGGCTGAGCTAGGTATTCATGTAGTCTGTCTTAATTGCTTTTGAAAGTAGCTTGTGCTCAGCATTGACATTTTGTAGAACTTGAGACTGCAGCTGGGAAGCAAAGCACGGAGTTGTGCCACTCAACTCCTTTGAGCAGGGTGTTTTATATGTCTATGAAGCATCAGCAATAATCCCTCAAATGTGCTGCTGGATTGGATGCAGCCCTGTCAGCACGATTGCGAATGGAGCAGCCACCAAAGAGTAATTAAACATGTGCAAGAGGTAAATGCTCGGTCTTGCATGTAGGAGTTGGTGGCATTTGTCTCATTGAAAGTTGGTCAATAGCTGTGTGAGAGTGCAGAGCTTTGACTTCCTCTCACAGCAATGCCTGTCCTCCTCCTCAGCCATGTGCTTTTGTCTCTGATAGGCAAGTTAAAGTAATCATGCTGAGATGGAAAGAATGTATTCCCTCTGTTATCTCCTTTAACACATTGTGAAATTAGTGGAGCATACTGAATTTTTTAAAGTCACTGCTATGTTATGATTGTAGACAGTGTAGTTGGGGAAATGAGATTAGAAATTCAGTGAAATGGAGTGGAAAAAGCAATTGATAAATTATGGTGAAAATGTGGGATGGTGTGTAAAAATCCATACTGTAAACCCCTCTGTGATTAAGCTGAAGAGTGACTAATAGTTGGGAATCTAAACAGGGAAAATGGTTTGATACATCTGCAGGAAGAGTAGGGATGTGCTGACTTCAAGTAGTGGCGGAGGAAATGTCATTTCATGTATATGTATGATATACCCACAGCTCCTGGGATGCTTTCCTCCAGCCTCCCTTTGAAGGAGGAAGTGAATTGGGCATTAAATCTGTTAATTGCACAGCACTTGCAGTGCATCGTAAATCCTATCCAAGTGCTAGAGTAAGAAGTATTTATTGGCCAAGTGTGAAAATTCAGACAAGATTGGATGAGGAATACACTGGAAGGGCTGAAGCACGGGAGTGTCTTGAGGCAGACTCCCTTTTAGCTGTAAATGCCTCCTCTTCAGTGGCTTCCTCTAGCTTTTGGGCTTTCTTCCTCATCTCTGGCAATAACAAGACTGTTTTCTAGACAGTTTATAACTCAAAGTTTAGTGGTTTAGACCCAGAGTTTAACTGTTTCTCTGTGCCTGTCCTTGAGGGTCTGGAAGCAGTGGCGGCTGTGTTATGGCGCGTGGCAGAAGTTTTTAGCTGAGTAACAGTTTTTGGCAATAAACTGAATTGTGGGATCTCTTGACCCCCACTGCATCTGCTGGCACAGGATTCTGTGATTATGCCCTTAAAAGAAGTGCAAGATTTGCTTGTTCAGTAGTTTGTTACAGAAGTTTGAATCCCCTTTTTCTTAAAATGGTGGGTGTATTGTTTCCTTTTCCTCTAGCACACCTTCTCCTGCCATTTTCAAGAGCAGTCCAGTTTGGTCAGACTAAATCTTGGACATCAAGGACAGCATCCTGTCAGACAGTGGTGAGTTGTGGATCCTGCACGCAGAAGGACAGGAACAAGGGAGCTGTGTAATTTATCTTACCCCAAGTATCCCCCCAGTTCTGCCAGTCTGGAGCTCGGGCACTTCCAGAGGTGGCATTGCTAACTGCATTTAACGGCTCTCAATGAACTTTTCCCCAGTAAATCTGTGGAGTTTCTTTATAAACTTACAGTATCCACAGCCATCTTAGTAAGGAGTTCTCCTGCTTGAATGTGTGCTTTGTGAAAAAACATCTTTTGTTTTGAAGCAGAACAACCTCATAGTGCCTGTTCTGTTGGATGTTTCCTTCATCTCATTTAGGAAAAGCCCCTGAGCAGCAACTCCTTTCCCCTCCTTTCCTGTGCCACTCTTGTTTGAGAGCCATATCACGTAGGAGGTTTTGGTCTAAGCTCCCCCAGAATGAAGTGTCCTAGTTTTATTAGATCTTGCCATAAATGAGTTACTCACCACCTCCTCTCAGCTTTGGCTTTGCCGTCGTTATCGAGCAGTGTGGTGGCTTTGGACGGTGTTTGTGGAGGGAGTGTCCCAGTGCCTCTGCGTGCCTGCATCTCACAGCAGTCTGTCTCAGCTGGTTTCAGCCTAGTCCTGAGGACTAGTTAGCATTTGCTGTGGTAGTGGCTGCCTCTCTGTGTAGATCCACTTGGAGAATCCAGCTCAGGTGGCCCAGGAAAGCTTCGAGATGAGAATCCCAGTGTGTGAAGTGACAGCGCTGGGAGAGGAGTTTCAAAAGTGCAGTGCTCATGTGAGCTGGCATGGCCATGTTCCCCCACCCCCTCCTGTTCCCTGTCTGTATCCTCACATTCCCACTGAACTTTGGGGACCAGAACTGCACGGGGCTGTTCAGGATTCAGGCAGTGTCACAATACCTTCTGGTTTTGTTGTGCAGTCCTGAGCTACCAGTGCCTCACACTTGATATGTTCTGACATCTGCTGAGCATGGAGGGGGCTCCAGGAACAGCCACCCTCAGGATTCAGTTTCTGAGCCACGGTGGCAGGAGTCTGTTTCTGTGGATGTTAAGTGAGATGGGCTTTCATTACCTGTGGCCACTGAACTTCGTTGGACACTTTATGACCCAACTTCTTGGTTTATAAGCTACATTCTTTGAAGTCCCAACTGTTCATCCCTTAATTGTAGTATCTGATTCTCTAGCTTTTCCCCGCTCCTCTTCCACTTTGCCTGGGGAGAGCCATTTTCCATTATGGCTTTTACTCACTTCTCACAATTCCAACAGAAAATAGTTTTCCTTTTTTAAACTTGCATTGCAGATCCCTCCTGGATTGAAATAGCACGGATGCCTATTTGTATTTGGGTTTTATTACTTGGAGTAAACTTGATTCTTGCTGCTGGTGCTGAATGGCAGAGCTAGAAGGGGAAGGCCTAAACTCGTTATTGATTCTGAGTAGCTTTGTAAAAGCAGAGTAGTCCAAGGTCTTGGTTCTGGGATCAACTGCCTGGAATGCAGTAAATTGACCACATCAGTTGTAGCTGAGTTTGTAATATAACTCATGGATGGCAAGACCCAGATCTCTGTATGATCTGTGGCAGTCAGGCATTCTTGGTGTGTATTTTATTAATTAAATGAAGAAATTTCAAAGCATATTTGATTTTAGTTGAACATCGATTCCAGACTTTGGCAGGGCGAGAGGGCAGAGCAAAGGATCGAACTGGATGATGCCAAGACTAATAGTGCAATCAATGAAGAAGTTAGTAAGAAATACAAGAAAATACAATGGAAACAGTCTTTTGGGTCTATCTCTGCACTCTTGTGTGGGTACTTGTTGACCTGTTGCAGTTTGCTCCAAGTAAAAAGGATGAAGCTGTATATTTTTTGACACTACCACCAGTTTATCCTGGCATTGCCTTTGCACTGGCAGCTGGTGAGATTCTTCTCCCACTGTAGGTACCGCCAACATGGCTGCTTTTCTATACTGTGCTACTCAGCTCTGCCTCAAAGTTAACATAACTCTGATGAAAACTACATGGATATCTAAACTACTGAAAGCAAATGCATTAAAAAAATCCCCAGTGGGCTAAGAGCTGAAATATTTCTGTGTTCGAGAGGCTGATATGTAGAATGGTGAAGTAAGAAAATGTGTCACTGACACAGGAATCCACAAACTTTGTCGTGACAGGTACATGCTCTGTGCTGTAACCCTCTGGGAGTCATTAGCACAGGACTTGGGCAGCTTGCCTTGCTGTCAGCTCTGTGTTACACATGGCAAGGCCTGGAGATGGTGGCTTTGAGGCTGGGCTTTGAAGGGTTTGGGGTTTAGCAGGGTAAAAAGCACAGGCCGTGCCCTCGAAATGTAACCAGCAGTTTCCAGTGGGCTCACAGTGTGCCCCGAACTTGCAGAAAACATCAGTTATTTGACTGACATGAAAGACTGGAGAGAAAAGCTTCCTTAAGCTTTTGACAGTCAGTATTTATTGCCTGGTGCAGGAGCCCTGAGGGATGGGGACGATTGGGCTCCTTGCCATGAGCCAGCAGTGGTCGGAGGTGTCCGGCTTAGTTTAATATGCACAGGGACGTGCAGAGAGCTCTCATTTTCAGTCTATTCTGTACCCCATCAATTTCTAATGCATACAGTTCCCCTTTCATGCACACACCAGTAACTCAGCCATGTACCAGCAGAAACATTGTCAGGAGTTGTAGTTTGGCGAGTGCGGAATGCGGGCCCGGAGCCCCATTGTGTACCACATGCTCTTGTACAATAAAATCCCTTGTTACTACATTTGGAAACGATAAATCATGTTACATAAAGTAGCCTGACAGGTCCCATTTCAATGGGAATTTTAATGCTTTTATATTAACATTCTGACTGTGTCCTTGACTGTCTGGATTGCATTAGAGGTGCTTGGCAGCAAATGGAGAAAAGCCATTGGGAGTTGGTTCAGAGCAGGCATTCCGGGCACACATCACTTCAGGATGGCTTTTTATTTTCCCTGGTTTCCATCTTCTCTTTGGCCTCAAGTGCTTGAGCACCACAGCAGGGCCTGTTTGGGGGTGGGGGTTGTGTTTCTTTTTGTGTTAATTTTAACCTAACCTACGCTGGTGTGGCACAGTTTGGACGTGAGGGAGGTGGGTGAGCCCAGGCTGCGGCTCTGCACTGCCTCGGGAAACTCTTGCAGGCCAGCGTGGTTTGGATCTCGAGGTCTCCAGAGAAGGTCTCAGTACTGCTGGGTTTGGACCTGGTGGACCCATAACTTGCTAAATGCTTGGTTTGCACCCTTGTGTCTGTGTTCAGTGCAGTTAGGGGAATGTACTACTCTGAACAAGTGCTGTTTCCTCAACCTTAATTGCACTATTTTGCTTTTCTTTCCTAAGCTTCTTTGAGCATCTCTGATGCTTGGAAGTGATTGGGCAGGAAAGTGCCTGGCTTATCTATTCAGTGTCTGCTGGGAGAAATCATTTGTCTTCAGAACTACCAGCAAAGGATATTTCTACTCCTGACACAGTTGCAATTTACAGAATGGAGATGTGTTTTCATGATGAATTTGCCTATTAATGATGTTGATCCACAGCTTTGTATTCCCATCAAGGATCCAAGCTTGGAAAGGAACACGTGAATTTTCACATGACCGTAAAATTCATTTATAGCAAGTATCTATACGCTGAAAGGGCTCTTGCATAGCCCTTTTAATGAAAGCATCTGTTTCTGTGGAAATAGATGTGAATTAAAATGGCACACTGATCTGTGTTGATGATAAAGATGCTGATAAAAATTCTGCCTTGAGATAATCTACACTTTCTTTTTTAATATTGTTTGTCAGTTTAAGATGCCTGAATGCTGACGTGATGGATGTGGTTTGAAAGCCTGGATGGGTTTTCCTGTCATGGACTTTGCTGCTCAGTAGAGAGCTGTGCTGTTATGCTGGGCCCTAATTTCCATAGACATTATTGGTTTGACAAAGATGCTGCTTTTAAAAACAGAACATTTCTGAACTGATGAGAGAATTTTAAGTTTAATGCTTACAGGCTGCCATAGAGTAAATATTTCAGCATCTTTGGAGTGAAGCCAGATGAAGATGATGAGAACTTCACACTGTCAGTCAGGCATTTTTGGGCTACAGAATCAAGCTTCCAGGTCCTCACCCAACTGCATCCTGGTTTGGGACTTAGTGTGGGGTTTTTGGGAGATATTCTGGCACCTTTTATGTTTCTAAATACGAAGACTTACTGAATTTAAGAGAAGCCAGCTCAGGCAACTTTGTAAGCCTTGTGATCTCTGGGTTTTGAAGCTCGTCAGAGTCTTCCCTGTCACGCCAGTGGTTTCCCTGAGCTTGCCCCAGTGTTGATGTGGAATTTCTGGTTTAGAGACCCCAAACAACTCGGGGTGCCCAGCCGCAGAGGGGAGGGAGGGCAGCACATCTGGGCTCCAGCTGTGTGTACTGGGTGGGGGCACGCACCAGGGCAGCCAGACTCTGCTGAGGCCATTGATGCCGGTGGCACAACTTGCGAGTCCTGGGTGCTTTTTCAGACCCAGGACAGTTTTTGTGCTGTGCAGATGCATTTCTTAAAGAAGCATATGGCTGGCTTAGTGGCTCCTGAGAGAATCCAGCAAAGCCCAGCACTCACACCTCAGGTCTGGTTCCAGTACGAGCCTAGAAGTCTATTGAAGTCTTAAATCACTGCTGCACTCCATCCACTGCCTTCAGCCTTTGCTTGTTTGGTGCAGAGCTGCCCGCAAGAACTCTCTTAAACTGAATAGATTTGACAGCAGCTGGGACTTGTTCTGAACTGCCTTGTACAGCAGAACTCACCCTTGCAGCCTTTCCACGCTTTGCAGCATTTTTGTTACAGACTTAATGTATGTAAAAGAAGGAAGGTGGCTGCCCTCACTTAGAGTGCTCACTGCAGCCAGCTGTGCAGCAGAGCTGAGCTCTGGTGCTGTCTCTAAACAGGAACTGAGTCCTGTGGATGCCTTGAGTGGCAGTGAAGGCTCCCATCCTACCGGGTCCCTCCTTTCCCGCCATCACCTTTTGGTTTTGTGTTGGTGAATCACCTGGTTTTTCCTTTCTTGTCAGGCATGTGTCCGTCTCCAATGTTAACACATTCTAATCTTCTAATAATGCATTATAAGTCTTGACCTTTCTTAATCTCATGTTGATCAAATAACATTTAAGAGCGGTGCAGGGAAAAGCAGCAGTAATAATGCGTGCACCCTTGTTTGTGATACGGAGGTTGGCATTTTGCAGTGTTTTACTTTTGTTGAGCTGTAAGTGGTTTTACATAAATACACTCTAATGCTGTGCATTGATTCTGCTTCAGCATTGTGGTTTATGACTTAATTCATTTGAATTCTACTGTTTTGTAGGAAAATATTTGAACTTTATCTGCCTACATAAGATCAAATATGTAGTCATCCCTAATGCAGCTCCATTCGGTGATACTTGATTTATCTCTCCAAGTCAAAATTGAGGAGTATGGATGGAATGGAGCATGTAAGTTTGCACAGTGACTGCTGATCTGTGGATAAACAGTCTTTTAGCCTCCAGCAGGATCATGCTCTCAGTGTGCAGAAGTATTACACACACAACTGGGCTTTTCAGTTCCTCTTGTTGGAGGAAAGGGATGATGGAATTATTAAAAACTGGAATACCACAGTTCTTGTATTGCAACAAAATACTTGCATCTTAAGTCCTTGACTTCTCCTTTTTCTTTTGCCTTGATCTAATACAAACTCTGGGTTAAGTTCCGTCTGCAGGATGGGATTCAGAAGATAATGAAGGGAGAGAATGGGAACAGTCATTGTCCGTGTACACACGTGTCCCTGTGGCTGCCTGGTACCACTTGTCTCCTCTCTAGTGCTCCTGTGACATGCAAAACCTGTTGTGCTCTTTCATTTTTTCCTTTCCAATACCTCTTCATCTTTTTTACAGCTCCTGCTGCAAGCATTAGAGGTCTTGATGGAAACCTGGATATTCTCTTCTGGGTGTGGTGTTTATGATCCAGACTCTGCTCTTGCTTAACCTGTTTTATCCTGTGTAAGAAAGCTGATGTTCTGTAATGCTCTTAATGTGTCCTGGAGCTTTAGACCTCCTTTGTCCCAGAAAGTCAACGGAATCAATACAGAATAATTAACATTTGTGGCTTATCCAAATAGTGGCAGCCCTCTGGAATTTAAATAGAGGCAGAAGAGTGACTTAATCCTTCTCATGTCTGAGAAAAGGATGAGGCTTAAGCTGTATCTTGGAAAGCTATTGAAATAGAGGAGAGAACTTATGCTTCCTTGTGGCCTGCACAGGGACACATTCCTTTAGCAGGAGGGACAGGAGTTAGAGGGGAAGCAGCAGAGCCAGCATGTGTATGGCAGGGTTAAAAACCTGCTCAGGCTATCTGAAAACATTCACTTCATGACTTTGGAGACTGGACACTCAAAAATTATTCTTGCTGAACAGGCATTCTAGAGGAGGGGTTTCCTTACAATAACAGCAGCAAAGCCAGAGGCTGTCAAGCCAAAAGCTGCCTTGCAAAGGTGGGCTAAAAGGTGCATTTTTCTCAGCACCGATTAAAAAAAGCATTGGCATTGGGCCATAAGAGGAAAACCAGGGCATGTGCAAAATTAGCAGTAGGCAGTGAAGAAACAAACCCAGACGGTTCTGAGCTGGCTTTCACAAATACCTGTGCTTTCCACAAATGGAGGGTGTTTTTCTTTATTGTGTGTGTCAGGGTGAACACAAATATTGTGGGACGTGCAGCCACTCGTGGAGTATCGACTCCACTGCGCTCCCATTAACCTCTGCCTGTCAAGAAACAAGGCTTTTGCCATTCATTGGGTGCTCCACTGCTGCCATATGTGGCCAGAAAAAAAAGATTGCTTCTCAGCTCAGAGTCTCTGCGATCTGCCCGAGGTGCTGTCAGCTGTGGTTTGCTGAATATGATAACGTGAATTGACGTTATCAGTTACTTTCTGAAACCTGCGGCATCATCTGGGGAAATGAAGCCTGTTCGTTCTCCGGGGGGAAAAGGGCTCTGAAAACAGGAGGCTCTTGGTTTAGAGTCAGTTCAACTTTGTAGGTGGGGTATCTGTAGAGTGAAGTTATCTGTGGGGCACAGGAAATGTGTGTGGTGGAGTGACTGGACAGAGGTGAAGAGCATCTCGGGGATGCAGGTGGGTCAGTGCGGGTGCCAGGACTGTTCCAGAGCATCCTTCTAGCTTGCCTTTTATTTGCTGGGGTTCAGGGAATTTATTTTGATCTTGTATTTAAAGGATGGATTCCTTAACAACAACAAAAAAAGACTTTTTGTTGCCTTTGATTGAATTTTGAAGTAAGGTTCCCACTACAAGTGTGGCAGGCAGCTTTTTTAATATGATGACAGGTGAAGATTTGGCTGTGAGGCTGCACACAGGGGCAGTTTGGGGGAGTTGGAACATTGACTATCCTAAACTATTCAAGACTTCAAATAATTCTGATACTGTTAAATTTCTTTTCATGTTGTCTTGATATATGAATGTAGTTGCATAATTTCTCCCAAAATGAAAATACATACAGAGATATTAAGGAATGCTGGAGATACTGAAGTATCTTCAGCAATTTCTTTGAGACACCAATCTCATTAAGTGCTTGAGACTTTACCTATTTTTTCTGAGTTTATTTTCTTTTCTGACATAACCTGCAACGTTGGTATATGATGCTTTAAAAAGCCCCTGTTTGCTGAATAGGAAGATAACCCTGGGACTTGTTTGTAGCACACATATTTTGTCCTGTATCTGGTGTTGGAAGTTGATGGATGTTTTTCCTTTCAGGCTTCCCAGCAGATGAATTGCAGCTGTGAATGTCAGTGGTGCCCAAGTCAGATCCCTCCATTTACATGCTGTCCCCATGTTTTTAACCCAATACTGTGCACTGCTGTTAAGTATGCATTATTTTTATTCAAATCCTCTTGATTAAACCCCAGAATTAATGCAATTAATTCTGCTTGTGTAGAGGTTGAGCAACTGGCTACGTGATACTGCCCAGGTGGCTCCTGCATCTGTGGCTTCAATCTCATTTCCCCCTTTTCAAAGGGTTTGTGTGTGTATCCCCTCCTCACCACTCAGCCTCCTGGAGTGTGTAGGGAGAAATGTGGGATGCGGGGCTGGCTTCCTCTTCCTGCTGTGCCTTTGAACCACTCCTTTGAGGACACTTTACTGAGTCATTTTGGGGAAAGAAGGTGACTTGAGAGCTCTGATGTCAAGTACAAAATAAGACTGCAGCCATATCACTTGATACTGTTCCCCTTAAATGCCAAATTGTGAATTTCCTTAGAGGCAGAATGAGTTTTTTGGGCATCTCTCCAGGAGTCAAAGAATCCCAATTCTAGAGGTCACTGGACTGAAAAAAGCCAAGAAAACGAGAAGTTAATGCAGAAATAACTGCAGAAAAGGAAGTTGAAAGCCCTTCTACCTTGTACCTGAGCAGTTGACCCCTTTGGAGCTAATGGCCTACGAGGTGGGCGGGCGTGTTCCTTCCTGCAGGACCTTTCCACTGAGGAAAGCAGCGTCTTCAGCAGTCAGTGAAGCTGATGTTCTTGGGTTGGGAGGGGGGGTTTGCAGGTTTGGCTCTCTGGGAGCCACAGGTGTAAGTTGCTGCCCAGGCTCACCGGGGTGGGGTGCGGTGGGCTCCTGCCCCTGTCGCTGCTGTCAGTCACAGCTTTGCTCGCCCCGAGGGGCTGCTCCCGTGTGTGCAGATGCTCAGGGATCCGCTGCGGGAGCTGTGGAGCGAGGAGAGCCTGTCAGGAATGTGTGTGGAGAGGAGAAGGTGGTAATTACACAAATCTTGCTGTCCTGTACTCCCCCATATGCTCTCGTGAAGGCTTTTTCACAGACATTGTGAAGCTGCCTTTTTGGTGGCAGATACTGAATTCTCCAAACTTCCTCTAAATTTGTATCCCCGGTCAGTTTTGTAGTGCTGTGGTAACCTGTTTCCTCCGTGCCCCCAAGTTATGGGTATCCTCAGCTGGACTTGAGGAACTCTTTTTGAAAGAGCAGGACTGCATCAAGTACACAGACTTGATAGACAAGACTTGTATCCCCTGGGAGTATTCCTGGTGTTGTTTCCAGTGGATTGATTATTTTATGCGTTTTGTAAACTTGCTCTATGACTTTGATTATATTACCCACTCCTGGAGCAGTGCCTGTGTAGAGGGAAGGGTGTTCAGTGCTAGACTGCAGTGAAGTGTAGATTCAGTTACAGCTTATTTCTTGGTGTAAAATGGAATTTACCAGCTGGGTTTTTCAGATTACTGTCAGCTTAAGTACCTTCAATCTCCCGGTTTTTCTGTGCCAGTTTTTGCAGTTCTGTGTATTAATTCTGTTTGTTTTGAATAGCTGTTACTTTATCATCTATCTAATGCTAATTTAAATCACCTATCTAATGATCTCTTTAGAAGTAGAGGCCTCGGCATCCCATGGCACTCTGCTTTGTTTTCTTTTCTTTTCCTGGATGCTGAGGTGATGCCACCTTTCCCCTGCACCTCAGATGTGCTGACTGTTCCTAAATGATTTATTTCCTTTGACATTCATTTTCTTTTGAAGAAGGGCAGCCACTTCGTATGTGTCAGGCTTGTGCTGGAATTTTAAATACTTTAATGCATTCCTATTATCTGCAAGGGTGGCTGGTTAATTAGTTAGCTTAGTAAATAATGTCTTGGTGGTGCCTCTGTGAGGAATGAAGGTATGCACACCATGTTTTAGTGCTTTTTAATCCCATACGTGCCCCAGTGAGTCACTGGCTCTGGGTAAATGGAGGTGATGTGGATGAGGTTGGCTTGGTCTGAGTGCACTCAGTGGGATCCCCCTCCTGGGCAGCCAGGGCTGGCTGGTTCTGAACCCTTTTGGCTTCTCAGGAGCTTCACCTGACTCCACAGATGCTGAACCTGCAGAGCTGCCCCAGCCCCGGGGCCCAGCACAGGGAGCACCTGGAGCTGCTGGAGCCAGGCCAGAGGAGGCACCAGCATGAGCAGAGGGATGGAGCAGCTCTGCTGGGAGGAAAGGCTGGGACAGCTGAGCTTGTTCAGCCTGGAGAGGAGAAGCTCTGGGGTGAGCTCACTGGGGCCTTGCAGGGCCTGGAGGAGCCAACAGGAAGCATGGAGAGAGACTGGACAAGGGCTGGAGGGACAGGACACAGGGAATGGCCTCAAACCAACAGAGTAGGTTCAGTCAGATATTGGGAAGGTGGGGAGGCCCTGGCACAGGGTGCCCAGAGCAGCTGTGGCTGCCCCTGGATCCCTGGCAGTGCCCAAGGCCAGGCTGGACAGGGCTTGGAGCAACCTGGGATGGTGGAAGGTGTCCCTGCCTGTGGTAGGGGGTGGAGTGAGATGACTTTTGAGGTCCCTTCCCACCTAAACCATTCTGGGATTCTGTGATGAAGAGGAGATTCTGCTGCTTTTGGTGCTGCTGAGGCTTGAGGTTCTTGACAATTCATCAGCTTTTCTGCTGTTCCTGGTTTTTAATGCCTCTTGCTTGCTGTCAAAGGCAACTTCATACCTACTTCTTCTGTTGCTGTATTGCAGGTTAAGGCTGCTGAATCCCCCCTACAGGAAACACTTTAAAATCTATTGCAAATTAAACCTATTTGTATTTCTAATAATGAATAAAGGATACATTAATTCTAACTTTGAATGTCTTGTGACCATATTGGTAGGATTGCTTTATTATCTGTTCCTCTAAGCTGTCTTGCCAGGAGTTAGGTGGCTTTATTCCCAGATTTATAATGCATTCTCTTCCTCTTGGAAAGGGCATATGCTGCCTTGGCTCACTCCTTTTAATTTGAGTTTTGCAGGGGTCTGTGTTGTTCCAATTTTAGTTCTATTTCTAAAGCCTTTTGCACAAATGTAAAATTTGATAAAAACTGCAATATCTCAAGGCTTTTACAATTACTGCAGGTGTAAACTTCAGCCTGCTTTTCCTGCTTCTGGATATATCTATTAATTCATGTAATCTGTGAAGGAAAAACTTGAGATATTCCTTAGATAAGGTTGCTAATTAACATAAAAAAGAAAAATCAGACCTGTAAAAAAGCAGCACCAGTAGTAGACTACTCGCCAGCAGCTCTCTGGTGGCTCCTGCAGAGGTGGTCTGTCCCCCTGATTTGGTATTCTGAGACATTCCCCCATCCATCCTGCTTCTCCCATCTAACCAGGCATACTGGAAGTGAGATGAATTGACCTGTAGCCAAGCTTAGCCAGTCATCACTCAGCAAAATCCCTTGGGAGGAAACAGCTGGAAGTGTTGACAAGATCTGGGCAGCCCCCCTTGAGGCCCCGTTGTCGCCCACAGCAGCCTGGGTCAGATCCTGCCTGGCTGCACGGCACCTGGGGGCATCCAGCACCATTTTGATTGGGTGCTGCATGAAGAGACACTCTAGGTTTGAAACAGAGCTCTCATCAGCAGTTGTGATCCATTCCGGGCCTGTGGGGGCTGCTGTGACACGGTGCTGTCCTGCTGCTCCTGTCTGGGCTGGGTGGGAGCCGGGGGCCGTGGCCCAGGGGACGGCACAGCCTGGCTGGGAGTGCCGGTGCTGAGCCCTGGCGCCTCACAGCACAGAGGAGGAGGAGCATGGGATTGCAGACTGCTGGAGCAGGATGCCAGACCTGCTGCAGAATAACCTCTTTGCATCTGGAGTTGTGTGAGATGGACACAACACTCCTCTGCCTCTGCCTGCTCTGGAGGCAGGAACTGCCCTGGCATGGAAGGGGTGACCCTGAGGTGGGCTCGGGGGGTCAGAGCGTGGTGTTAATAACACCAAGGTTTTGGGTTCCATCCCTGTGTGGGCCATTCACTTGAGAGTTGGACTCTGGTCCTTGTGGGTCCCTTCCAGCTCAGAACATTCTGTGATCTGAGTGTGCTGCTCCCAGGGGGGCCTGGCGCACTGAGCCAGGGCACTCAGAGCCCTTCAGCTGGCTCTGAGCTCAGCTAAGAAACATCTTCAGGGTAATGAGAAATAGAAACCTGTGCCAGTTTGCAGAAAGTTTCAGGTTCATTTCCTTGGTTAATGCTGGGTCTGGTCTGGCTTGCAGAGCCCCAGCATCACGATGTAATAGAAACTGGGGAAACTCAGTTCCATGAAAAGTCTGGTTTTGCATGTGATATGTTATTGCCAATTTGGGTTTTCTTTTGAGCTTTTAGGGAAAAGATGTATGTTGTTACAGGATGACTTTCTTGGCACCCTGGCACTCTCCTACCATTACTTACCTGTATAAATAGATATTTTTGCTTCAGTGGTAGAAATGTGCTGCAGAGGTATAGAACCTTCGTGCTGTATGTCATAAAACCTATGCTATTAACTTTTTAGATATAAGAATAAGCTTTAAGAGAACATGGGTAGATAGCTCTGTTACCTGATAGTGGTATAAAAGTAGTACGAAATGTTTGAGAATATGTTGTTTTTCAGACCTGACAAACACCTCTCTTCATCCCTTCCCTTCCTCCCCCACGCCACAGGTGCAAATAATAGTAAAAAAAATTACTTTCTGCTGTTGCAATAATGCCTTTTCCCCCTCAAGAAATAATACATTGATAGCACTAGACAGTAATTTTAAGTAAATCAAACAATAAGGTTTGATTTCACCATCACTTAGAAGAGGACTTGTAAAATCATAGAATATCCTGAGCTGGAAGAACCCACAAGGATTCCAGTGCCCTGCCCAGACACCCCAGCAATCTCCCTGGTCATGCCTGGGAGTGCTGTCCAAACACTCCTGGAGCTCTGGCAGCCTCGGGGCCGTGCCCATTCCCTGGGGAGCCTGGGCAGTGCCCAGCACCCTCTGGGGGAAGAGCCTTTCCCTGATCCCCCTCCAGCCATTCCCTCCTTGCCCGAGCTCTGCCCTCAGCTCCTCTGCTGCAGCCGGACCAGCCCAGTGCCCTCAGCCGCCCCTCGGGTGGCCCCTCCAGACCCTTCCCCAGCCCCGGCTCCCTCCTTTGGGCACTCTGGAACAGCTTTAGGGCTCTCTGATATTGTGGCACCCAAACTGCCCCAGCCCAGAGCAGAGCGGGACAATCCCTCCCTGGGCTGATCCCCCAGGACAGGGATATCCCTGCTGGCTCCAGGGCACTGCTGACTTGTGTTCACCTGGCCATGAACCAGGACCCCCGGGTCCCTTTCCACAGCTGCTCTCCAGCCCCTCGTGCCTGAGTCCATACACACAGCCAGGGTTGCCTCATCCCAGGCGCAGACTCCAGCGTTTGCCCTTGTTAAACTTCCTGTGGCTGGTGATTACCCAGCTCTCTAATTTGAGGTCTCTCTGCAGGGCCTCCCTGCCCTCAAGGGAGTCCCAGTTGCTGGCAAACTGCCTTAGTCTTCCTTAGGCCGTAGAGTCCCAGGTCCAGCTCATTAATGAAGATGTTGAATAGCACAGGCTGAGGATGGAGCCCTGTGGAGCCCCACCAGTGACTGGTGCCAGCCTGATGTCAGCCAGTCCCTGTCACCCTTTGTGCCTGACCCGTGAGCCAGCTGCTCACTCATCACGTAACTCAGTTACCCAGCTGTGGGCTGGACAGTTTGTCCAGAAGGATCCTGTGAGAGGTGGTACCAAAAGCTGTGCTGAAGTCCAAAAAGATCACATCAACTGGCTTCCCTTGATCATTCAGGTGGGTTACCCTGTTGTAGAAGGAAATCAGGTTCAGCAAAAGGAGGAAAGCGGGACTGTCCCCTCCTAAAGCCATGCTGGTTGTGACTGATGCTTGTGTTGACCTCCAGGTGTTTTTCAATACCTTCCAGAATAATCTTCTCCATAACTTTACCAGGCACTGAAGCGAGACTGACAGGCCTGTGGTTTCCGGGGTCCTCCTCCTTGCCCTTCTTGAAAATCAGGACAATGTTCCCCAGCTTCCAGTCAGCTGGGACCTCTCCAGATTCCCAACACCACTCAAAAATCATCTAGAGAGGCTTTGTGATGATATCAGCAGCTCTTTGAGGATTCTTGGATGAATCCCATCAGGCCCCATAGGTTTGTAGGGATCCAGCTGGAGCAGCAGATCCCGTACAGTTTCAGGGTCAGCTGGGAGCTGATCATTGTCGCAGTCGTGGTCCTCCAGCTCAGGGCACTGGGACCCCCTTGGTCAGTGATCCATGTTGAAGACAGAGGCAAAGAATGCATTAAACACCTCTGCCTTTCCCTGTCCCTGTCTGTGACGATCACCTGATTGTCCTCATCCTGGAACACACTGATGTTATTTCCACACTGCTTTTTGCCATTAATACGTTTGAATATTGTTATTATCCCCCGCAGTTCTGGCAGCTCCAACTCCAGCTGAGCTTTGCCCACATGGATTTTCTGCCTGCAGTGGGGAGCAGCATCTCTGTGTTCTTCCACTGGACACTCCTTCCTGTTCTGCCTTATTTCCCAGGAAAGATTCCATGGGGTCTCAGGGCTGCTGCTCAGGAGTCTCCAAGCCCAGGAGCCCCCTGACCAGCCCCATCCAACCCTCACCCTGGGCTTACCTCAGTCGCTGCTGCCCCCACTGTGGCTGCTTCAGCCCCTGACAGGGACTTGCCCAGTCCCTGTGGCCTGTGAGGATGCTGGAATTAAATTGCTGTTACTGCTGCAGCAGGAGCACGGGGGGAGGGTGGATAGGTGGACACACAGGTTAGTGACTGGGCCCCTGCATGGACTGGGGGTGAAATTTGTCCCTTCATACGGTTGAGATCCAGGGAATCACAGACTGGTTTGGGTTGGAAGAAACCTCAAAGCTCCTCTCATTCCACCCCGTGCCGTGGGCAGGGACACCTCCCACTGTCCCAGGCTGCTCCAGTGTCCAGCCTGGCCTTGGGCACGCCCAGGGCAGCTACATTTGGTTGTTCTTAAGATGCGAATTCCCACAAACCAGTCCCAGTGTTTTCAGCTGCTCCCAGCTTTGCCCTTGAGTGGGAATTCCAGACTGAGTTACAGGGATTAGGAATTGCTTTTAGCCTGGAGCAGTCTTTGGTCAGTTGCCATTAAAATTAAAAGATGCTATGAAATTTGGAGGAAGACTTGCAAGTTCTGATTTTTCTTTTTCATGAGGGAACAAACTGCAAGACTGAAGTTGCAAATTATAGCTCTCTTGAGGAAATAAGATTTTTGGAGGTTTTTTTATATTAGTGAAGTGACTGGAAATACGTTACTACTTGAAATATTTGGTTTGAAGGCAGTGGAATGGTTTTGATAACAGGTAAAACAGGCCTGTCTTGATTATAACTGCATTACATAAAAAGAAGTGACCAATCCACTTGTCAGAGTAGAAATCAGGCTGTGTACTTGCCTTGATAGAAATCGTTTTAATAATCTCAAAGAAGTCCTATTTTCTGCTCAGAATGGGTGTGGGTTTGATTTTTTTTTTTCCTGGCTCAGCTCACTAAAACCTGTTCATGTTCTTTATCATATTTTTCACCTTGTGCCTGTGAACAAACTGAATTAAGTATGTGCACTTGTCATTTAATCCTAGTCCTGTCAGTAGTAAAAACCGCTTCTCTTGCATAAGCAAATGTAGCAAACAGGATGGGGTAATTATAAAAAAAACCTTTTATAATTCCTTCCATAAGTAAACTTCCCATTAGTGGGGTTTTTTTGACATTTACTTTTGATTTTTAAATATTTTTTCATTGATTTCAGTTAGGTCCCCAGGATCACTGATTGCATATATTTCATATTGCAATTCACATCATTCACACAGGAAATCCACCTGAAATGTCTCTGTTTCATATATAAATATATGTATTTTTTATATATAGATTTAATTAATTGCATATGTGTGCATAATAAATGTTTTAGAGGGATAGAGTGGTTCAGTTGTTGTGTTATTTGCATGAGCTCCTATTTTTGGAGTGGTTTCCTGGTATTTTCCTGGCTCCTGTGGGTGCCTGATGGCCAGACAGGATGGACTGGGTTTTGTTGGTGCCTGTCCCAGCACAGGCTGAGGTTGGGGCAGTGGCACTGAGCTGTGTTCTACAGTGGAGCTATGTTTGCATGAACAATTGAAATGGCTTTCAATTGCTGATGATCATGTAATGATTTGCCTGATGAAGACTACTGGTTTTGAATAAATGGACAGTAAAAGTAGATGTCAGAAAGTTCCTCTCTTGATGATGCAGCTTTATTGGGGCATATTCAAATGATGGAGTGCCCACTAAGAAGAAAGAAGCAGCATGCAGCGTGGTGGCATCAGCTCATTTGAATGTGGCATAAACCTTTTTCATGTGTCTCTGGACACTCTCCCTGGCACCCTTTGTCAAGTTAATTGTTGTCCGTAGACAGCTGTAGGTATGAAGGGACAATATCCCTGGGATTTATCTGCTGGGTGCACTGGAGTCTGCCTCCGCTGTGTCCATGTTCCATCTGTCCCTGTGTTTCAGGGTGTGCTGTCAGGCAGGGAGGGGCTGGGGAGGCCTGAGGAAGGTGTGGAGCACTCACATCCCATGGCTGCGATGATCCCACTGCTGTGCCAGTGCTGTGTGCTCAGGAACCTCCTGCTGCTGTCCTGGTCCCGGCTGGGAAGGGACAGCTCTGCAGCACGGGGACAGGAGCTTTGAATTCATTCCAGAAACACCTCTTGGATGTGGAACAAAGCAGTGGTTTTATCCAAGTTTCAGATTTGTCGACAAATATTTACACTGCTGTCAAATCCAAAACTTGGAGTGGAAGAGGCACTGCAGCTTGTTCAGCAGTTCCCAGCACTGAGGGTATTTTGAGTGGTCTGTAAATAACTGAGATTCCTTAGTCCTGATGCCATTGTGTTGTTACAAAGGGGGCTCTGTGGGTGTTTGGTGAGTTTAACCATGGGTGGTATTTCAGCTGGTCTGGAGACTTGCTCTGCGCTCACTGGCAGGGAATAATACCTGGCAAGAGCTGTGAGACATTGAGGCTGCTGCTTTGTAGTTTCAGTAAGGGGTGAACAGACATGTCCTAGAAGTTCCTTGTCCCCATAGACTCTGGGAACTTGTCAGAGGTGTCTGATTTTTGTTCTGTTCAGGGGTGTAGTGTCCCATTAGAGACGCAGTACCTGCCAGAGCTTACTGTGTTTTTGGGGGTTTTTTTCTTGTCCAACCCAATCAGATGTCTAACCCTAGCCTTTTTGGAAGTTTCTGGATGCTGATTGCAGGCAAGAGGTATCTGCAATATAATCACAGCTCCCTTACTTCCAAGGTCCACAGCTGCCGTGGTGCTAATGGATGTCCCAAAGCTAAGCCAGTCATCCACAGAGAGCAACATAAACTAGAGATGGCTTTCTCTGCCTGCCTGCCCTGTGGCTGTGGAATTCTTGAAGGCCTGCACCCTGAAGATACACACTTGATACCCAGAGAGCTCCCTACTGTCATTGGGAGTTCCCCAGCTCGGCTGCCTGTGCTTGGGTCACCCTTGCAGTGGCTTGCTGCTCCCCCGGCTGCTGAGCTCGGTGTTTGTCCTACCTGGAAGCAGTTCCATCTATTTCCAGTTATTTCCATCTTCAGGACTATCTAGAGGCTTGAGGAGGAGTTCTTTAACCTTTAAATTATTCAGCCAGAATTCCAAGCAGATGTTGCTCTTGGTTTGGGGATGTTGTGCTTCAGAGCTAGACGGGATCAATAAGCAGTTCCATGCCTTTACTGGAGCGTGTTGTCTTCTCCCGAGGACAGCAGAGATGGGGCTTTAATATCTCCTGCTCCTTAAATCAGAGGTATGTGCTTAGACCTGGGGGCCTGCAGCATGGCCCTGCTGGGGGGTTTTCCCAACTTGGTGGTTTGTTCCTGCCTCACATCCTTTGACAGGTGTGTGCTGAGGGTGTTCGGTGCACGACTTCCCTCTGGAGCTGCTTGGGCAGCTAAAATTTGCCTTCCTCAAAGCAGAGGTTGTTAGCAAAGCTGCTGAGGGTGGCTGCAGTGCAGGGGAATATGTTTTTCCCCTGGTTAAGTGCTGTATGGTGCCTTCAGAGATGGAAACTCCTTTGTAGTCTTATGTCCCTGTCTCCTTGCCCATGTTCTCCCTCCTAGCAGACTGTGTCATTGTTAGCTTTACTAAGAGCTCTGTTCCTTTTCAGGTTTTTTCTCTAAAAGAATTAAAACTTAAAGTGGTGTTAGGGTTGAAGCAATCCATTTGAGGGCAGGAATTGATAGTCCCAGCTAACAGCACATGGCTTTTCAGGCAGAGGTTCTGGATATGTGATGGATTATTTAGGAGTTAGTGGGAAAGAGAGCAAATGCCTCCTAATAGGAGTAGTTGCTGTAGGGTTGAGCTGGATTCCACCTTAACACACTTCTCAATGTTTTTAGCTCCTTGCAAACATATAAGTAAAACTACTTCTTGCAGTAAGATTTTCTGAGTATTTTGCACACTTCATGAAGGATATTTCAAGTATTTTGGTGGCTGTACAGTTAAGAGGTATCTTAGAAGGACCTTTCTGCTTGAAATGTATTTCCTGTATCTAGTGCTGTCTTTAATTTCACGGGGTCTCACAAAACCTGTTCTACTTATTAGATATGCAGTAAAGCTGTTCTGTTTGGTACAAGATTGTATGTTTAAGCAGCTGAAGTCCTCACTGCTCCTGTATTTTAAGATTTAAAATTCAGCTGCAACACTACCTTCAGATTCAGAGCCATTAGAATGGATTTTTCAGATTTATTCTCCTGATTACAATACAGAAAATTAATTGCTTTTGACTGTAAAGAATTATGACTCGTTCATTATTTAAGAACCTTCTTGATGGATGAACCTTTTCCACTTACTCCAAGGCTTCTCATGAAATATGGCTGGGTTTTTTAACTGGTACAAAGCATGATGCACCTCTGTCAAGTAGTGGCTGCACTGCCCACCCTTTGGGGTCAGGAGGGGTGGAAGGGAAAACCAGCACCTCCTCTGTGTCCAGTTTGCTTGACTATTTAGTGTACAAAGAGTAGAGTCTGCTGGGAGATAACAGGGAAGTTACTTCCATGCCATTTAAAATAAAATACTTTGGTTTTATAAAAGGAAGATTGATTCCTTCATTTAAACATCCAGGTAGCAGAGAATACCCTTTATTTTGCTTGTGTGGGCATACTGGAAGCATTTGTGTTACATAGTGGGGAGAAGAGCTTGGGTTTAACTCAAGGGATGTTTCCCCCTCTGGCCATGGTTCAGCTTCTTGCTCCCAGTTTTTATGCTGCTTGTTCAGAAGATCTCAAATTTGTGTGTGTTTAACTCTTGTCCTTTTAGCAGACTTAGAAGAAAAAGTCAAATTATAGACCTTGTGGATTAAAACCAGCTGAAGAGCTGAAATGAGGATGTGGTTACCTGTCAGCCCAGAAAGGTTTGCTCAGTGCCCTTGGCAGCCGAGCCTCTGGAGCTGTGCACCACAGAAGCAAACACAGAATGTTGGTAATGAGACACCTGTCACCTTTTTTTTGTTTCACAGAGTCACAGAATGGTTTGGGTGGGAAGGGACCTTTAAAAGCCACCCTAGTCCAGCCCCTCTGCAATGAGTAGGAACAGTTTCAAGTATCAAGATCAGGTTGCCCAAAGCCCCGTCCAACCTGGCCTTGAATGTTTCCAGGAAAGGGGCACCTACCACCTCTCTGGGTAACCTATGCCAGGGCCTCGCCATCCTCACTATAAAAAAATTTCTTCCAAAATAAGACCCAGACCATGTGAATCCTATGTCAAATATGACAAATAGAGCTTTAACTTACTAGAGTAAAATTTCCTAAAATCTTCATGGTAATGAAATTGTTGGTTAGCTAACAACGATTTTATAGAGCTTTTCCTTAAGACCAGATTACAGAAAATATTGACATCAGGGTTTTGTGGTGAGTGAACATTCTCACTGAATCCTATCCCTTAGCCTGGAGATTGACCAGGGGATGGAGTCGGGGTTTCCCAGTGCTGCAGTTTTCAGTTCATTTGTGCAATCCTCTCCAGTCAAATTCTGGAATCTCAATTTTTTTGCAGTTGTCTTAACAGAGCCTACATTTAAAAGTAAGTTGCTAGTGATGTTGACATTTCCTTGTTACTAATTGGATTTAAAGGTTTTGCATAATGTATTCAGAATACTGGTTTTTCTCTGAGGTGTATTACCTTTGCTTGTGAGAACAGCTGGGTTTGTAGTTGAGAGATGCTTTTGCTTGTAAAATTAGTCTCTGAGAGTTTAGGAAAATAGATATATCATGTGTTGCTTTGAAGTATTAGAAGGATTTGAGAGGCAGTTTGCCAACTGACATTTAAAACCCTTGAGAACTTGTTCCAGCCAAACCTTTTGATAAAAAAGTAAATGCAGCTAAGGCTTAGTTACTAAAATGACTTTAGCTGGCGGTTCGGTGCATGTAATCATCTTGGAACATCCTGAAACTTGTTCTTTTGTTCAGTTCTCTATCAAGGCTTTTGGGCTGTGTTTGTGAACTTGTCACTTCTCCAACCAGGAAATCCTTCCCGTGATACTGAGGCACGGTGGCTCTGATCAAGGTTTTGGCTGTGGTAGCCCATGGAAAGAACGCTTCTGGTACCAGGAATGTTCTTGTGACACTTCCTGGAGTGCTGTGGCTCAGAGCTGATGGGATGTCTCACTGTGTGACACCTCTGAACCTAACGGGCTGTTTGGCCTTGCTGAACTGTTGGCAGGGCGGCCCCGTTGGGAATGCCAGCTCCTGGCTGGCACGGTGACCCACGGGTGGCCATGGAGGTGTCCCTGGGGACCCGGGGAACACCCAGGGACAGAGCCAGGGCTCGGCAGCTCGGCTGGGCCCTGCCTACCCGCCCTGATCCTGATCCAGCTAGTCAAGAGCCAAGAGTTTGGCTTTGGTTGGGTTTTCACTCCCATCCCACTCATTCAGTTTTTGCTCATCAAGAGGCACCTGGTTTGGGCAGAGCCCGTGCAGCCCTGCTCCCTGTGCGACAGCAGAAGATGCTGGATTTGGTGGGACTCTGGCAAATGGCCCAAACCTGAGCCATTTGGGACAGTGGGTGCAGGCTGGTTTTAACATATCACGAAAGAGCGAGCTTTTGACACCTCTGCTTGAGAAGGGAGGAAGAAAGAGGCAAATTCAGTTTTACAGTATACACAATTTTAATAACAAAATGCTTCTGTACACTGCACTTGTTTTACTCCATTACTCACACCCCCTCCCACCAGAAGTTGGCTCTTGAAACATAATTTAAACACAACGCATCGAGGACTCTGTAATCTTAGGTTGCTAAGCTGGTAGAATAGTTCACTTACTAGAGTTTTCATTAGTAAAAAGAAAAGTGGGGTGGGTTTTGCTTGGCTTTTTACAAAGGAGTGCTTGGGGGATGGCAGTTGTAGCTTCTCGGTGCTTACACAGTGGGGTACAACCTGCTTGCACAGTGGTGTGCAATGGTGTTTCACCCCATCTGAGGCCTGATTATACCCCCCAAAGCTTTTGGTACCTTTCCCTAGATACCTCTCAAAAGATTTTTACCCGAGATGTGAAATGCTGAATTTCCAGCTGATTCTGAAATTATCTCTAAGCATCCTGCTAACGTGGTGCCTTAAAAAGCAAAGCCCAGCACCAATTTTAGCATCTGGGACACTTGCAGTGGAGGAAGGTGTGGGGAGGGAGGAGCTGCTGCCTTTGGTTTCTGTTGTTTCCTTGCTTGTTCCTTTATCAGGGGGAGGAGAAATACTGTATCCCCCTCTGAACTTGTTTAATTTTTATGGAAAACTTCATAAGAAAGATGAAATTCAGCTCCTGGGTAAGTTTCATAGGTCTGAACAGATGGATTTTGATAGCTACACAGATCACAAAATTAAATCAACTTTATTTCCATTAAAGTAGTACAGAAATTATCTTAGACACATTAAAAATAAGTGTGTAGTGCAGATTTCTGGTTTAAAGCCACGGGATGTTTCTGATTTTACAAGGTAGCAGTAGGCCCCTGTCTTCTAAGGGGGTAATGGGACAGAAGCTCAGATGCTCAAATTGCGTGTGGCCGATCACTGAAAAATCGGATCATTTCTGCTTCGGGGAGAAGCAAACAAAACCAAACACTGATGGAGCAGCATTCATTATGTTTCCATCTGATAGGGAGCGGGAGCTCAGTGTGGAGGAACACTTCAGCTGGAGACTGAACACTCACCCATTTTACCCTTCATCGAGTAATTTTTACTTGTGTGCATTTAAACACTGATCTAATGCAGAGCGACTAACGGGGAGCATTAATTCAGCCTGTTCAGGAGGATGACTCAAAACCTGAACTTGTGCTGCTGGGTTTCCATTTCACTGACACGAGGGTGGGGGAGCAGGGGAAGCTGCCTGGAGATCAGTGTGGCTGGAGGAGGTCTTTGGATGGGACAAGGATCTCAAGAGCAGTACAAGAAATTCTGTTTCTAAAAGACCCAAAGCCCTCTGAAGCTGTGCGTGGAGGTGTTGAAGCACCTGTAAGCGATGTTGGATCTGTACAAACTGAGGCTTTGCAGCAGAGATGGTATTCGGGGAGGGCAAGTTAACAAGCTCCTGTCATCAGCCAGTGCTCGTACTGAAATACGATTAATTTAAACCAAATCATCATGGTTCTTGTTCCATCAACAAAATAAATCACTGACTGCAGAGTAGCACAATTATTCCAATCCCCTCCTTGCCTGGAAGAGTCACAAGCAATTGCGAATGGAAGACATAACTTTAAAATAAAAAATATTAACAGCCTCTGGCCATGTCCTTGTGCAGAGCGATGGCTCTGCCTGGCGCTTGCTGTCCCTCCGCAGGGAATTTGAGTTGACTTCACTGCTCCTGTTTGACATTCTGCAAGTTTTATGATACCTGTTACCCTAAATGTAATGTTTGCAGAATTGCTTTGCTTATGCCTGGAACCTGGCAACAAATGGGTTTGGAAATAGCAGACATAAACCACAGCATTTGGGAGATCGGCTGTGGATTAGCGTGGAGTACAGAGAGGGAAGGGGAATGGTACTGGGCTCTGCCTGCTGGCCTCCTGCTTTGCTGTCTGCAAGCCAAGCACTGCAGGACCAGTGGAAACTGGGAGTGCTGGTGGGAGGGAGAAGTTAGGTGCCTGGGTGGGTTTGCTCAGAGAGGCACTGGAAGAGTGCTTTAATGCTTGGAAAATTGCCATGAGTGGCAGGGATGGAGAAGAAGGTTAAATCCAGCAGTGCTGGAGCATCTGTCTTTGCTCTTCTTGGCTTTAATTAGAAGCTCATAAAGATGAAGTGGGACAGAGCTGGGGTGTTGGCAAAGCACCTCCTCTGGAGGAACCTTGTCACGCAGCCACTTCTTGTTCCGGTGTGGAAGACTGGCGTGGTACCCCCTGAACTGTCTTACAGCGAGGGTTTCTGCAGGGACGAGGTGGGATTGCTTCCTGCAAATGCAGCTGAGGCCATCAGAGTTCAGTGGTGACATCTGATGGGGGATGGCAGCGTAGCCAGATTATTTGGCTGCCAGGATGATTAATGAGCTCGGTGATAACTTTGTCTGTGCTGGTACCCTGCAGCTCGAGTTGGAAGTCATCCCTAAGTGCCTCCTCCCCAGGCTCCCAGAGCCAACCTGTGCCAGCCAGTGCAGGGTGAGGGAGGTGCACAGGCAGCAAGAGTGATGCCCACTCACTGCTCACTCGCCTGCCCCTAGAGCAGCATCCTGGGCCTCGGGAGAGCTGTGAGCACTTAGTTATGGGAAGGAGCAAAGCAAGTCTTCCTACAGTCAGCTAAATACCTCTGGGGACCGATATGGATTTGTATGTCTCAGCTTAGCTCTGGCCTTCTCCCTCACGTGGGCTTTAATCATACAGAGTATCTGCTCTTTGTCCACCTACCCCACAGGATTTTTTTGTAGTCAGTTAAAAGCAGTAATTAATTTCCCAGAACAGGTGTAAATGGACTCATCTCAGTATTAACAGTAACAAGAGTTCAAAGATATCTCCATGGAAATCCATTAGGCTTCACTGGATCTCTTCCATTAAAGTACAGAGTCAAGGGAAGTAAACAAAATACTGGCTTTATAATATGGGCACCGTATGTAAAAGTAAAATGATGCAAATTAATATCTTCAAAACCAGCAATTGAAAAACCTTTATGTAAAATCTTAACAGAAGTTACTTATCTTGCTCTAATTGCCTTGGACGAATTCATTTCACAAGAACACATCAAACTGTTGTATAATTGCACCCTAAATACCTCACTAAGTGGTAATACAGAGAGAAAAGCAGAGTGAAATAGCAAACAGATTTTTATGCAGTGGTTCTTCTGTTTAAAAAGTTTGCAGGATAGTTTAGTACATCACAATTAGCATTCTGCAATTATGGATTTGGTCAAAGTATGGCAACACTGTGAGGAATTTCGTTTCTTCATCGGGGCGTGCTGACAATTGTTTAACACTGCAGCATTGGACACAACACGTTCCTTAGTTATACATACATGTATATATATATAAAATAATTCTCCATCCATCTGAATCTTTTAGCTTTGGTTAGAATGTTTACAATATTTGAACAGTTGACTTAAAAATAATGTAATCCTTTGCAGACCCCCCACCCCCCACCCTTGTGGCATCTGAGTACCACCATCACTGCATAGATCTGCAAATATTTACATGTAATTTCATAATAGAGTATAAATAGCAATATGGTACTTCTGGCTAAAGAAACCAAATTACCCCTTAGAATGAGGGGGGTGTGTGTGTGTGTGTGTATATATTTATATATGATTTTTGTAAAAGTCATACTAGTTTAGATTCTGTCCCATATCAAGAAACAAAACATTTTTCAGTGAACTATTCTATAAACTAATCATATTATCCTAACTTATCAGAAGGGGTCTTTTTTTATCTTGAATTTTGGAAGAGGAGGACAAGTGAGAGCTTATCTTACAGGGGCTAATTCTGTCTCCAGAGAAACCAGTGGAGTTAGTGCATGAAAATAGCTTCCCAGTGAGAGGAAGCCTCAGCTGGGGGGGCAGCAGGGGGACAAAGAGAGGCTTCTTCCTTCCTTCCTTTCTTCCTTCACTCTTCTCCTTAACCTCGCTGTTGATATTTGCTTTTAATTAAGAGAACCTTGCATTAAGGGTATTTACACATGAAAAGGTGTTGAAATGCTGTTTGTTCATTGTCATTAAGTAATTAGCCTGAATTCATGAAAAGCATCGTCAAGTGAAACCGGGGAGCGGAGCACTGAATGTACTTAATATTTCCAATTGATCCTGGCGTGCTGAGCCTGCCTAAAGAAGCTACACTGCCAGTTTGGGGACACACGGAGGGCTGTCCTGCTCCTGGGGGTGGGGGTGCCCATCCTGCCTGGGGCTCTGTATGCCCATCCTGCTCCTCTCTGTGTGCCCGCGTGTGTTTGCCCATCCTGCCTGGGGCTGTGTGTGCCCGTGTGTGTGTGCCCATCTTGCCTGGGGCTGTGTGTGCCGTGTGTGTGTGCCCATCCTGCTCCTCTCTGTGTGTGCCCGTGTGTGTGTGTGTGTGCCTATCCTGCCTGGGGCTCTGTGTGCCCATCCTGCTCCTCTGTGTGTGCCTGTGCCCATCCTGCCTGGGGCTGTGTGCCCATGTGTGTGTGCCCATCCTGCCTGGGGCTGCTCTGTGTGCCCATGTGTGTGTGCCCGTGTGAACTGCTCCTTTCTGTGCCTGCTGTCCCTTTCACAAGCCAAGCTATGAATGTGCACAGAGCAAAACTGTATTTCAAATAAATTCACCCCAATGCACTGAAATTTCCACCTGGACCTTAGTTGCTCTTTATTTTTTTTTTTTCCCGTTTTGTTTTCCCTCCCTTCCTTTACTGGAGTGAAATGCTCGGAGGAGGAAAATCTTCCTCCCCGGCTGCCCTCAAAGTGCCCGGAGCCAGCTGCAGTGTTTGGGATCCTGTAGCTGCAGTGGAACAAACGGAGCGCACGTCCCCCACAGATCCCTGTACAGATATCCAGTATCCTTCCCCTCGGACTGTTTGCAGTAGAAAAAGTAGAATATGAAGACTCGGGTATAAATGTTTACACACAGTCATATAATTACATAACATGAAACATTTTACATAGTTTGAGGTGAGCATCTCTTTAGACTTTTAAACATTAGGAGTGCAAGTTTAATGTAATAATTGCTTCTTTAACACTGAAAATATTATGGATTTATTTTTTAAAAAACTTAAAAATACTGCACCACTCCATAAACAATGTTTCCATTAAGTAGCTTGGAAAATTAGGCTTTATGTCAACATTTGTAAAAATTAGAATCTGATGTAGGTCCCTACAATTTTAAAATAGGTTACTTATCTGATTTATTTTGTGATGGGCTGTAGGTATTATACTTCACATTCTTTATAGGGCAGCTGCTGGCACTTGCACTGTCCGTAGCCATTGATGATGATGAAGGGTCCTTCGTGGGTGGGTTCGTACTCGTTATAGGGTCCTTGGTCTGACATATTGGCCATATGCAGCCGCGTTTGGGATCGGAGCTGCCTGTGGTTTTGAATCATTGAGCACTGCCTAATTCTTCTTAGTGTGGGAGGGCAGCACTTCCTGGAGATGAACACTATAAAAATGATAAAAAAGAAAGAAAACAATAAAGCCATTGTTCCTGTAATTACCCTCTGAGTGAAGATGGCATTGTTTGGCTCGGGGAACTGTTCTTCGGTGGTAACGACCATGCCTGCCGTAGTTGGAATCTCTTTGTCTCCCACATGGAAATGAGAAGAGCTTATTCTTTTCGTGTACTCGGTAGTTGGAGCTGTGTACGACGTCGTAGCCACGGGGGTAACCACAGTTGATAAATTCCAGCAAAGCTGAAAACCATACACTGCATCCAGAATATCCTCTCCCTGGGTGTGGTCGGGGCTGTGGCAGAGGATGGAGTGCTCCCACCGACCTTGGAAGCCACTCAACCATGTGGCCAAGGCGCAGATCTTTGGGCTGCATTCCCACAGATTGCCGGAGAGGCCTACGGTGGTGAGGGATGTCAGCGAGCTCAGGATCTTGGAATCCAGAGTGGTGAGCTTGTTGTTATCCATGAGGAGGGTTTTAAGGTTAGGCATAGTTTCAAAGACGGTGAGGTCGATGGCTTTGATTTCGTTTCCAGTCAAATCAAGCTTTGTTAAGGTGCCCCAGGTCCACTCCATCCCACATGTCAAGTTGCTAATTTTGTTCCACTGCAAGAAGAGCGTGTGCAGGCTGCTCAGCCGGAGGAAGTGAGCAAAATTAATCTTTGTCAGCTGGTTGTGCTCTAGGTGAAGCTCCCTCAGCTTGATTAATCCCGCAAATCCATTGCGAGCCAAACTTCGCAAGCGGTTTGTGCTCAAATCCAGGAATTCCAGGCTACGACAGTCCCAGAACAGGCGGACCGGGATGGTCCGCAGGGAGTTGGATCGCAAGTGCAAGGTCTGTAGCTTGCGAAGGCCGTAGAAGAGCTCGGGGTGCAGAGAGGATAACTGATTAAAAGAGAGGTCCAAATTCTGCAGGTTAAGCAGCTGGCTAAAAGTTGTGTTTGGCAAATGAAAGATTTTGTTGGAACTTAAGACTAATTCCTTAAGTTTATACAGTCCTTGAAAAGAATCTTCTCTGACTGTTGCAATTTGATTATGATCTAAGTGAAGCCAAGTAAGTTGACTGAAGCTTGCAAATTGATCCCTTTCAAGTTCAGAAATATAATTGTGCCTCAGTGACAAACCTAGCGAGCCCTTTTCAGTGGTGTTTGGCACTGAGTGAAACCCCTGAGAGTCACAGTAAAAGAGCAGCTTCTCACAGCGACATTTTGGTGGACAAGCCATGCCCAAGGCAGGCAGCATTTTTAAAACCATACTCATTGCATATAGTGCTGCCAGCATACGAGCCCCTAATGGCCACTTGAAATGTAAGCCTGCAGAATATAATTTAGGAAAACAACAAGATAGGATAGCCTTATCAGTACACTTGGAACATCACGGTGGAAGATTTCACTGCAGATAACATTGCCATGCATTTCCAACAAGCTAATTCTAAAAGCAAGAAACAACTTACTACAACAAACCGAATACTGGGACATTACACTTAGGAGGAGGCTTTATCTCGATTACGGAGGGTTACAGTGGCACTATCAGAAAACATTTTTTTATAAGGTTCAGTGCAGAGCAGTCAGCTTTAGCATCTTAACTGCTCCTTTAAAGCAGAGCCGTCATTCATTATACAAGGAACAGAGAAACGCAGGAACTTACCCATTCTTTTGAGTACATTGGAGGGTGCATTCAGTCGTAGTTTGAGACTCAACGCCGTGAGTCTGTGAAAGGCTCTAATGTAAGACAGCCTTGAATAATTGACCGGGTTTAGTGTCCTTTGATATTAGTGCAAAATCCACGATGCTCTCTTGGAATATTCCTTTTGAAATTGCTGCCTTGATCTCCTCTGACAGGTCTGAAATTTTTAAATCTTAATACAAGTTTTCGTCCTCCGTGGCTGCTCAGCTGGTTAATTGAAGCTCACGTTTTCCTTTTCCGCAGCTGTGGCTTCCTTTAGTCCTAACTTGTTGATGGCAGATGGGTGGCTTATTGCTGAGAGAAGCTCCTGTAGTAGCATGAGTGCATTTACTGAAAAGCTTTTCAGGGAAGCGGTACAAGAATGGATTTGCTTATGCGCTGCGACCACACAGGGCTCTATATAGGCTGACGTCACCTGGTGACGTTCCTTTTGTTTGGGTTTTCCAGAAGCTTTGCTGTTTTAAAGCATTGTGCTGCATACCGTGATCGTGTTAAAGACCACTCATAGAGGGGAAAAAATCCAGCGGCAGGAGTCCTTCGTCCCCGCAACAGAAGGAGCAGGAGAGACTTGCAGCACCCCGCTCCCCCCACAGCTGCGCCGGCTCTGCCCAGCTGGGGTTAAAAGCAGCGCAGAGCCGCGGGTGGAAGTGCCTGAGTGCTGCCTGCTCCCACTTTTCTGCTAAATCTCCCTGCATGAAAGGAACTTTTAGATGCAAAATGCGCAGAGTTTGATAGAGGATGCTGGTCAGCACCGGCTTTCATGGAGGTGAGAGGGATTGGGCAGCTCAGAGCTCTGTGTGACAACTGCGTGCGACTGTGGTCCCTGCAGAAGTGCAGAGAGCAGTGGTGTAGCTGGAGCTGGTGTGTCAGGAAGTACAGCCTGGGAGCAGGGCACAGGAGTGAGCGCTTCAAGCCAGGGGAAATTTCTGGAAAAAGCAAAGCTTGCATTAGGACAGAGGAAAAATTTAATTGGAATCCTGCTTGACAGTGTGTGGTTATGAAACTAGAAAATCTATTTTCTCTTCCCAAACGGTGGCTTTTGTACTTGCTTTTTCCTGGGCACTGGAGTGCAGGGAGGAAATGGTGAGGTTGGCATTTCCAGTCAGGGCTCGGAGCGGTGCAAGGGCTTCCTTGTGGTCACCCACTATGTCCTGCTGCCGTGTGTCCCCTCAGAAAGGGGGACACCACCTCCGTGAGCCCCTGGCTGCAGGGTGGGTCTGTAGCAGTTATCCTGTGGGTGTAGGGATGCAGAGCTGGGTCCCTGCAGAGCTGTGTGTGCTGGTCCAGCCCCGCCAGGCTCCGGCCGGAGCGTGCACACACAGCCAGGAGGAGGACACTGGGCTCTCAGGGCTGTTTGCTTGCTTTAAAGGTTCACTGCCCTATTATTCAGAGCAACCTCTCCTCTAGGACAGCTGGTGCTGAAAGGTAAATGACCAGGCTTGATTGACATTTCTATGTGTTTTTGGGATGCATGTGCAGGTAAAGCCTTTGGAGCCACTGCTCTGGTCGTGGCTCCATGTGGGTGCAGCAGGGGGATGCTGGCTTCCTGCTCCAGGCAACTTGGATAAGCCTTTTTTATTTTCACCTTGAGATATAAAGCAATAATGTAGTAGGAGGCACTTGAAAATGTTTGCTGTGTAGCAGCGAGGTATCACCTCAGACCTCCAAGATCTGGAATGAGCCGAGAATAAAAAATTTACCGTACTGATGGAGCAAGGTGAATTGTGTCAAAAGAAGGTTTTAAAATAAAATAGCTGTTTACCTTTGTTATTAAGTGTTGGTTCCTTGCTTTGGTTTCTTGGAGGTCCTTGCTTAAGCTAAGACCTGCTGTTTCCTGCCTGCTTCTCCCTTGGCTGTTCTGTGGTGGAATGGTAACACTGCCCCTGGTGCTCCCTTTCTGGGATGGGCAGGCTCCAGGGAAGCACTGAGTGGAAAGTAAAGGGATGGAGAAGGTGAGCTCTTTAACAACACACAAGAAGAAAACCTCAAAACCCCCTCAAACTACAAAAAGAGCTAAAGCAAAACAAATAAACCCTACCCTGAACCCATCAGGAGAGTAACTGTCTTTAATGATTAGGCAAATTAGGAAATGTTAGATGAATTTCTTAAATTGCTCTGCCATAGTAAATGTTTTCACATTTGCTCCAGGGTGAAAGAAATACATGCAAAGAAATTACATAAACCTATTTAAAGAATTTCTTCTTGTTTAATGTTCAGTGTACAAAGAGCTGAGGCTCAGCTGCCAGCTGTCCGACGGAACCGCAGCACCTGTGCTTCCCAGAGCAGCTCTGTGCAACACCCTGATCTGAAGCGTTGCTTTGAATTCTAATAACGTTTCAATATGCTACCATAACATTTAACAACAGCATTCCAAAGGGTGTAATTTGAGGTCAACTGTTAGCCCTCCCCAGTGCCGCCTCTTTCCCTCTTACCAGGAGACTGAAATTAAGGATCTTTGGAAACATTTTGCTTTTTTGCATCAATATCTGCTGGTAGGTTCCTCCCACGTTAAGATTGTGTAATTTGGCACAGAGTTAAGAGTTAATGTTAAACACGGTGAGTTGCTCCTTTTCTGAAGCTATCCATTCTTTGGCCCTTAACCAAACAAGGGCTATTTAGCACCTTGCCAGTGAGTTTCCTGTTTCGGAAACTGTTAACACAAACTTTATGGGTGCTTTTCTTAGCAAAACATGTTTTTATGTGCACTTGCTATGAAATAACAGTTATTACCACAAGTGTGCATCTGAGTCTCCTGAATCTGGAACACTGCAGTAACATTCACATTGTTCCTTGGGAGCTGCCTGGGGTGTCAAGGTGTAACAGGCTGGGAATAAACCCCCAGAAAACTCATTCAAATGCATTTCTTCTGAGACTGAAAACTCGTTGCCGGGCAAGGAAAACCATGTCTGATGCCATCTGGGCACTGCTGCCACAGCGGGAGCTCCATGGCAGCCCGAACCCTCACATGCAATGGGGACAGGGAAATTGGCAGGATTAAGCTTGCTGGGACCAGATAACCCTTTGGGGGGCTTCTCACCTACCCCACCCCTGGAGCAGCAGCACAACTGGTTTTCCTGCTAAACCCATGCACTGGGAAAGTAGAATTGCACCCTGAGGCAAGCGTTGTCATTTAGTTAGGCTGACATCTTGTGGAAGCCTTCCTAGTATATTAAGAACAACATAAAAGCTAATTTTACTGGATGTAGATGTGGGGGCTGCGTGACTTTGCTGCGCTGGGGGCCCGGAGGGTGCAAGCCCTGGAGCTGCAGGTGAGACTGCAGCACCCGGGACACGCAGCCGCGCGTGTGGCACTGCACAGGCAGCCAGCTCACCCCTCTGCCTGCAGGAAGGGCTGTGGCAATTGTTGCTGGGTGTTAGCACCTCGGGGGCCACGGGAGGATTTGCTGCTTTTTGGCCAGAAGGTTGTCCTTGTGCTGTGTCAGGGGGCTGTGAGGCAGGAGATGAGCGGGGACGTGTGGCTGGAGCGTCACCGTGCGTGCTCTGTCACTCGGATTCACTGCTGTGGTAGCACCCTGGGAAGGGGCACGTGGGGCAGAGGCATGTCCAAGGGGATCTAGCAGCAGCAGCAGCAGATGTGCCCAGTACTGCAGGGCAGCTGGAGAGTCCTCTGGGGGAGGGCAGTGGGAGGGATGGGACAGGGCACTGTAGGTCTGGTGTCCTTGTCTTCCTGGGAGCAAAGGGCTGATGTGGTGGCATAGCGTGGTGCCTGTCACCTCCCTGTCTGACAGCTCTCTGCACCTGGCACTGGTTGCACGTTGCAATTCCTCCGTGTGCCAGGGTGAGTGCAGGAGCCACCCTTCCCCTCTCTGGTGCAGCCTGGCCATGGGGAGGGATGTCAGGCTGGGAGTGCTGTGGCACAGCCAGCTGGGCAGGGGGGACAGTGCAGGCAGCTTTATTGTCACCCAGGTTCTTGCTGAACCCTGGACCATGCCAGGCAGCCCATTTGCTTTGCAGAGCTGTGGGCTGGCTGTGGGAGACTCCTTCCTGCAGCAAACCAGGGCACAGTCCTGCTTCCTCCACCGGCAGACCTTGGATGTGAAAACACTGCTGGAATCCGTGTGGGTCACGCTTCACTGCTCACACTGCCTGGCCTTGAATCAGCACTGTTCTGTCTGGAATTTGTTGGCAGCCCTGCTGTCACAGTGATGGAGGGCCGTGCATGGTTATCCTCTGTGGACACGGAATTAGGCTGGGTGGCGAGGCAAAACCGAGCATGGGACAAAATGCGCCTGAGAACTGATGTCCTGTGTCCCCTGGCAGCAGAGCTCAGCGGCGGCGCGGTGCCACCACCGCCTGCCCACAGGAAGGTGTGCCAGGCACTCGTTTGTCACTTATTCAGCCCCCATCACTAACCAGGATGCTGCCTGTTGTACTGACAGCCCAGAAGACAATTCGCGGACACCTGAAGCAGAAACCACTCTGCCAACAATCTTTTCTGGGTAATGGCGTGGTAGGTGGCACGTGGGGCAGCGGTGGCTCTTGGCAGTGGCACATCTGGCTCACATCTGGGTGCTGATTTGGGGAGGGGGCATGCTGGGCTCTGAAGGGATGGTGTGAGATGGTGCTGAGCAGGAGGCGCCGTCTCCCTCAATACCTCTGTGGGCTCAGCCTAACCCAAACTGATGATGAACCTTTAAGATTAACAGCAGACATCCGTGATGTTTTGCTACAAAACCATATCTTTGAGTAGCTGGTTACAGCCCATGCTCTGCTGATCCTGGTGGAATGCACCACCACCACTGTGCTCCTGTACCTCCATAACTCAGCTGGGATTAGATTTTAACCTCCATAGCTGTAGTAAAAGCTTGGCTCTGTCTTTTGGTTGTCTGAATTCAGATGGCACACCTACAGCAGGAATGCTTTGTGACAGAAATGGTGATTCTGCTCCCCTCCTTGTGTACAAATCCCCTTGCTTTGAGCATTGAAACAAGCCCTAGTGGGGGTGGTGGTGTGAGCTGGGACCGCAGGCATGCGACAGGGAATATTTGTTGTGCTCTGCAAGCAGGGCAGCAATGATGGGGGAAGAGCAGAGATTAAGGGGGTGGGGGAAATGAGCAATTTTTGACATCAATTCTATCCTCTTTGATAAAGATCTGATTTAATTTAAAGTAAATTTGCACCGTGGCTAAATTTATTATCCATGATACTGGACAGAGTTGGGATATCGTACTGCAGAATGATTGACATGGTCATCATGACCCTATTAAATCTACTGAATCTATTAGCTGCTCGCTGACTGCAGGGCTTGTGATTCCCTCAGCAGAGTTTTGTGCTGAATATCTAAAAATCCTCTTAGAAATCTGAATATTTGGGCTTCACTCTTGTGAGTACTCCTAATCCCGTAGATAGCAGGAGCTGATGGCTGGGCTGCCTTGTGCTGCTGGGTCATTAGCTGGCTCCTCAGTGAAGGTTCACACTAGACATGAGAACCAGTTTTTAATGGTCAAGCTAATTGGTTAGTGGAACAAATTACCCAAAAGAGCTCAACTGGCACTTGGAGCCTTTAAAACATGATTTATTACTTGAGAGAAGGAGACCAGCTGAAACAGGACTTTTGAGCTGTATGGGGGAACCAAGGGGTAAAATTCCCGAGCTGTGTGGGAGCCTGGACAAAGTGACAGTGTTGTGGTCAGGGATCATCCTCAGCGTGTTTCTGTGCCCAGGAGGGTTCGTGCTGCCACAGGCTGTGCAGCTCTTCATGTGTTCCACCAGGTCCTAGCGGGGTTGACTGGCCCCATGGTGTTTATGGGGCAGGGAAACAAAGTGTTTATAATGCAGGGGGAAAAAAGGTCAAGAAACTTCAGTCGGGCAAAATTCGATATTGTTGCCTCCAGGACCTTGGTTGGAATTGGTTGTGATGGTTTTAGATGTCAGTGGCAGCAGGGTGTCTGTAGAGGTGTCCTGGGTCTGTCCTGTTCTGCCCCCGCTCAGCCCTAACGAAGGATCCCAATTAGTAGCTCCGTGTGCTAATCACCAGAGCTAAAATAGCAGGGTGCTTTATCCTGCAGCCTTCTGAGGGAAAATCTGGTCATGCTTTTGACAAGCTTCTGTACTTTAACTTCTGCATGCCAACAAGGTGGAAATAAACTGGAGCTGCCTTCCTAAAATCTAGTGGGGCTGCATTCTACAGCTCTCTCTGTGCTGGGACGTGGTGTAGTTTCAGAGGAATGGATCAGCAGTGAGGAATCAGTGCTGCTCAGGCTGTAATGTGCTCTTTGGGGCGTTCTGCATAGTGGTCTCATGAACTGAATGTCCATTAGTGGAAGCTATCTCTTGGTTTTCCTCTCATCCAAAAGGCATCTGGTGCTGTGCACTGAGGCTGCTGTGGCCTGTGAAGCCAGGGACAGCAAAGTGGAATTGATGGGTGGCCTCGCCTCAAATCCCTGCTCCTGCTTCTTGTTAAAATGGTAATGTGGGAGCACCCGGGGAGAAGTAAAATGGCACTTCTTGGAACAGCTGAATGTTTGGCTTTCTGCATAATAGATGAGCATGTATCTTAGATCCAAACTTGTTCTTGGGAAAAACCCCAGTGCATGGGGAGGGGTGCTGTGGGTTCAGTGAAATGGTCACGTTGCCATGGGTAAAGAGGGGTGAAGCATCAGGAGGAGAAGCAGCTGCCTCTGCAGGTTGTGTCTCAGAGCAGCTTGTGGCTGGGGCAGCACCTGGTGGCAGCTTCGGGGGACAGTGTCCCCCTGCCCCCCTCGGGTGCCAGCGCTGCCCACTGCCACCAGCATGCCAGGGACAAAGCCATCGAGCAGGGAGTCTGGGCTGTCATATCCCCTGAGCAGGGGAACAGCAAAGTGTTGGGTAAATCAGTGCATTAATCTTCACTTTATTTAGAGCCTTCAGCTTTGATTTTTGAATGTAGAGCAAAGAAGGGGCCGGTGCCGCGGCTGCCGAAGGCTGTGGCAGCGTCACAACGAGCTCCTGGGTTTAGCTTCAGTCACTTTTCAGTTACCTTTTGTGATGAGAATCAAATAACTTGATCGTGGCGGTGACAAATCTTCAATAATTCATTACACTATAATGACATTACAACATCCTAACTCCCTCCCTCCCATTTTTTATTTCTGCTGTAGAGTGGACTTGATGTTTTAGATTCAAGGCTGTTCATCCAGATATTTCACACCAGCCTGTCACCTGGAGAATTGATACCTGGCATACCCTCACTGCAGCACTGCTAAATGGTTTTTCTTCTCAACTGGATAATTATATTGATTGTGGCTTAGGACTTCAGAAATTGGATTGTGGTTGCATAAAGTGTGTTTTGAAACCCTAATATAAGCTATATTATACAGAAAAAACTCCCAGCAAAACCAGACCAGCACCACTGTCTATCTAACTCTTAATTTGATACAAATGAGGATTTTTTGACCCCATGTCCGATGGAAAAGGGAAGCTGCCCCTGCTGCCTGGCCCTTTGCCCTCTCTAACAAAAGGGCTCAGGAGAAGCATGCTGGATCAAAACCTTGGCAGCTCCCCATGGGTGGGCCTGGAGACTCACTTGAAATGTTGAATTTCTTACCCAACAAAAGGTTTATAAGGATTTGACTTTTGATTTTGGGCTTTTGACTGCCTGCTCAGGAGCAATGTTGTGTGATCCCTGGGGATGGGCTGTGGAGGGAGCAGTGACTGCCTTATCAGGGAGGTGGAGACTCTACTGCCAGTGTGCAGGATCACTTTACAAACCTGAAAAATAGAGAAAGAAGCTTACAATATGCTTGAAATGAATAATAACTGGTTTAACTTTGAGACCCTGAATTCCTGTTTACCTCTTTGTCTGCTCTTTTTCAGGCTGGCCGCAAGGAAAGAAGTGATGCCCTGAACTCTGCCATTGATAAAATGACCAAAAAGACCAGAGACCTGCGCAGGCAGGTAATGAATGTGTCCGAGCTGGTACTGGCTGAGACAAATGAGTGCTTTGCTGCATGCTTGCCCTCTGGGAAATGTTGTCTGGGGATTTCTTTCTAGTGGGTTTGCTGGCCTGTCTTCAGTGAATTAAAAGCCAGAAGTTTCCAGTGTGTGGCTCAGGGGGAAGCATGGGGTGGGAATGTAATACCCTGTTAATTCCCTGTTAACTGTGTGATACAGATGTTGGAGTCTTAATCATCCTCATGGCAAGAGAGATTAAAAAACCCAACCAAAATCTCCCCCAAAAAAACTTTCATGTTAAGGATTTTGAAGATAATCAGTGATATTTTATAATTCTGGTGGTGTTCATCTCAACCTATTTTATTTGAGAACTATATTTATGTAGAATCAGCCTTTTGTTTGTTTGGTTTTAAAGCAATATATTCCCATTTTTGAGTAAGTGAGAATATGGATCAGGTTTGTTGAAATATGTTTTTATTCTAGCAGAAAAATAAAAAAGTTAAATCAGTGTGTTGTTTAATCAGCTGAGGGAAAGCAGCAAATTTACTCAGACAAAACCAATATGAGCTGCTAAATCAATATTTGTGGCCAAACTGGTGACTTGCACTTCTATAACTAATCCATTTTTTAAGGAGATTTAATTTAAATTGAAGCAAAAATTGTGTAGACAAGACTTAGTGCAAGGAAAGCCTTGGTCACAAGAAGGAAAAAGGATCAATGACAAAAGTAGTTTAAGCTTTACGTATTAATACAGTAAGAGGGAAACAGCAGTAGAACACTACTGAAGAATAACTCATTCTTTTATTTTTATTTTAGCTCCGCAAAGCTGTTATGGACCATGTTTCAGACTCTTTTCTGGAAACAAATGTTCCTCTTTTAGTATTGATTGAAGCTGCCAAGAATGGGAATGAAAAAGAAGTTAAAGAATATGCCCAGGTTTTCCGTGAACATGCCAACAAATTGATTGAGGTAAGATGGTACAAATTAAAATTTAATTGTTGCTAGTTAAATTAAGGCAAGACTAGACAAAACAGGTTTTCCAATTCCGTTGAAGCACAAAGCAAATTCTGTAATAAATTTCCTTTTAAAATTTTATTTGAATGAATTTAAACACAATTTAATATTTACATAATTGAAAATGTAAGCTTATCAAAAGGAGCTGTTAAATAACCCATGCAGTTGTGGATATTACAGTGTGAGGATATGATAAAGGTTTTGTTACTTGGAGGTGGTCATTTGGAGTAAAGGAGACCAGGGCAAGATTGTCTTGCTGGACAGTTTGACCCATTGCTTTGAAGCCTGGAGGGTTTTCCTTTCCAGTAAAATCCCACTGAATATAAACAGGCCTTTTATGTGAAGGCTTTTAGAATGAAAACCTGCTTGTGTGTGCGTAAAGAGCAGCCAAAACACTTGGAATGACAAAACACAGCTGATCCCTGCCACCCCTCTGTAATGAAAACCCGAAGGCTCTCAGCTGGTGGAACTGCAGACCAGAGCTCTAACTGGGCGGAAAACTGGGTTAAATGGGACCAGCATATCTTAACTGGAATCCCAGGATCACTGAGGTTGGAAAAGCCCTCCCAGCCCATTGAGTCCCAGCTGTGCCCCATCCCCACCTTATCCCCATTCCAGAGCCCTGAGTGCCACCTCCAGCCCTTCCTTGGGCACCTCCAGGGATGGGCACTCCAAACCTCCCTGGGCAGCCCCTGCCAAGGCCTGAGCACCCTTTCCATGGGGAAATTCCTGCTGCTCTCCCCTGGCCCAGCCTGAGGCTGTTCCCTCTTGTCCTCTTGCTGATTACCTGGAGAAGAGACTGACCCTCACCTGGCTGCCCCTCCTGGCAGGGAGCTGCTTTCAGGGTCACTAGCGCAGTGTTGAGGGGAGCAGGTTTCCAAGGGTGGCATCACGTCTGCAGAGAGCAGCGGCAGAGCGTGTCCCGTGTCCATGGATACACCCCGGGAGCCTCGGCCCCTGGCCCCCGCCCTCGCGTGAGAGCTCTGGGCCAGCTGATGCTGAATGGCGAGGAGCAAACAGCTATAGGTATTGTTGAGGAAACATGCCACTAGGAATAAGCTTCAAAAACTCCTCCTGTGCTCTTCCGTGCTTTGAGGCTCTGGCTGGTCGTGCTTAACCTCAGCAGCTCCCCGGGAACAGTCCCAGGCCGCCCCGTGGGGTTTGGCTCTCTCGGTGTCTCTGTGTTTGATAGTGGAGTCCATGTGTCTCCAAGGCTCGTGGGGAATACTCTCACACAGCTGGGCAGATTTAAATTGCTCAAGAATAAGATTTATCAGACATCAGTAAAAGTAGATTCTGACTCGCACAATATATTTTTCCTAGGGTTCTGAGTGCACTTTGCAACTGCCCCATAGTCTGGGGTGCACGAAGGCTGTCCAGCTCTTCAGAGCTGCTGTCTAAGCAATGAAAATCTTTAATTCTTTGGAGGCGTCCATTTTTCACTTTTGGCTTGTCATGTTTCAGTGTCAATGCTGTCCTCCTAGAGTTGCAAAGTTATTCTAATCTAAATTTTAAGTAACTGACGTTGTTCTGCAAAGCAGCATGTGGAGGGAAGGCAGTGCTGCTGTGCCCTGCCTTGGCAGCAGGATACAGCCTTGGGAACACTGTGAAGTGGGTTTGGTCTAAAGCCTCCCTTTTGCATGTTGCAAGCCTGATTTATCTAGAAAATTATTTTTAGGGCTTGTTTACAGGAGAAGTTGAATGGCGTAACAATAGCAGTGCCTGTTCTGCCAGAGTTCTGCTACCTCCTCATCAGATGTGTGGTGTCCTCACACGGAATTTACTGGCATATTTACAGAGGAATAATTGTGCTGCTCTGTCCCTGAGCTTCTCCCCAGCCCTTGCCAGGTGAGCCCTTTCTCCCTGTCCCCTCAGGAGCCGTGTCCCACCGGAGCAGCCACAGTTCCATCCTCACTGGCACTGGCCCTACCTGGTGTGCAAATGCCAAGCTGCAGAGGAGTTTTCCAGAGCCTCTGTACAGCCAGACACTCTTGTCTTCCAAGGACTATTCCCCTGAAAGTAGACATTCAGCAATATTTTTCACTGACATCAAAAGGTTCTGCTAAAATGATATGCTGCTGCAACAGCTTTTTGAAGGCTTGGTTATTGCTTTTTCTGTCTGAAATGTAACTGTAGTTGTAGAGTAGCATGATCTAGATGGTTTATAAACCTCTTCCCTGAATGGAGATGGATTATTATGTACACTTAGCTTTGACAGAAGGGGAACAGTGCTCCTGCAGAGCCCTTGTCCCGAGGGGCAGGAGAGCCACTGGAGTCGTATGAGATGTCAGATTCACCTGCAGGAAGATGGGTCAGGGTGGGTTGCACTTGAAATGTCTTGTGTCGCTGCCAGAATGGAGAAGGATGCGTGCAAGGTCCCTCATGATTCTGCTCTTGGGCAGGAAACTCAGGAAAAACAATAAAAGGTTGTGTAAGAGCAGAGTAGAAGATGTTTTGCCTGTTGAGATGGGAAGTGATTGCTTCCACCTGCTTTCAGGGGGAGACAAGTGTGCAGGGAGCTTATCAGAACTGCCCTCACAAGTGCTGCTGAGCAACTTGAAACATCAAACATGCCCAAACAGCTGCAGTACGGAGTGGAGCTGTGGTGCATCATGCCCTGACTGACAGGCTCCTGTGGTTTGGATGTAGAGGGAAGCACGTCCTTCCTTCCCTTCGATACTGAGCGAGGGCAGGAAACGTGTGGGAGATCCTGCTCTGCTCTGGGGAGCTCAGCACATCCCCACTGGATTGCTGGGAGGGTTTGCACCTTGGGTTAATACCCCTGTGTCTATGAGCTGGACGAGTCAGTGAACCAGCCCCTGAGAGATATATAAAGAGATAGCTTTATTTTATTTTATTTTTCACACTAAACTGGTGCAGACGTTGGCCGGACAGGAGGAGTGGCAGTGCTGGTTCTGCCCTGGGTTAGCACAGGGAGTTCTTGCTCCTGCAGTGCAGGGCTGTTTATGGGCCCTCCAAGTACCCATAAAGAGATGCAAGCACATGATTTGGGTAATTTCGTTTCGAAATGTTCCCTTCTTGGCAGCACAGCACTGTCTGCTTTTGTGGTTCCTAACGTCCAGGCAGCCAAATTTGACCAAAAGGTGCAATAACCACAAAAGCCTGATTTGCCTGCTGGGTCTGTCTTCTGGAGAACCCATACCAAGTGCATCCCAAAGGGCTCCCATCTAATTTGTTTCCCACGTAGTAAAATCCTAACCCTTTTATCCTGCCTTTTGAAAACTGAGTAACAGTAAAAGAGTAGAATGAGCCTTGTCTCAGTTGAATAATATGTTTCAAAGATAGCTTTCAAAATTGCTCTGTGCTAACAGACCATTAACTCTGGCTGGATTTGGTTAAAGGAGTTTAATTCAGGAATTGAGAAACCAATTTCAATGTAACACACAAGAATAACAGAAAGGACAGCATTTGGGGAGCCAGAGTAACAAAAAGTTAAATTCACTTGTAAACTATGAAAGCCTTCCCAGTTTCCTGATTGTGAACTACTTACTCCATTCCAATGGTTTTTCCCACTGGGTGAGGTAGCCTTGGCTCTCCGACCTTGGGCTTTGCTCTCGAGGAAGGACAGCTTGGCACTGGCATCCTTGGAGTGACAGCTGCTCCCCAGAAGAGACGGGGCTGTCCTGCAGTGTGGAGAACCCAGTGATGTCACCGAGCACCATGCTGGCCCTTTGTCCCTGCCGGGCTTTGAAGAGTGTTTGTGCTGAGCTGCCTTTGTGCCGCTCCCCGGGGATGCTCCGACCTGCTCCTGCAAAGGGAGAAAGCCAGGCATGTTCAGCAGAAACCTTTGCCACACTGTTGAATGCCATAGAAAAATAAAAATTATCTTGTCAATTTGTCACTGTTTACGTTGTGACACAGCCTAACACTGTGTGGTTTTAATGGAAAAGTTTTTCAGACGTTAAGAAATTAGGAAGTAAAAGGTAAATGAGGACAGAGTCCAGGTTAAAATCTTCCAGTTTGCTTGCTGAAGAATATTTTGGACAATATTTTTGGAGTTTGTAATTCCTTAAAAAGAACAAATAATCTCCTCTTCCTCTGGAATCCACCACCCCTGTATCAAATGTTTTTCTCAAATTTTATTTGTAAGTCGTCTTCTCAGAGAAATATTGGTAGGACCAAGGAGGCAAAAGCTCTCAATGGTGTTTCATAAGCACTGATTTTTTTTCTAATTGCTTTAATTTATCTGAAAAGACTGCTCTGTGCCTTTTTTTAATGCACTGGGTTGCGTCTTGCATATGGAGTGATGATTTTCTCATTTTCAGTGAAACCCATGAACAGATGCAGACGGCAAATTTATTTGCTTGGAAAGAATCACATTTGGGCACTTGCAGCTCCATAAGCTTTCTGTAGCCTCTTGCTCTGACATTTCCCCCTTCTGTTGCCCTCACTGTCTAGCCCGATGTCCTGGAGTCATTCTTCAGATCTCAGTCTAAAAATACCCCTCTCCCAAAGCCTGAAGCCTTGCACACTTGCTACATTTTTCTTGCAATTATCCTGATTTGCTCAGACTTGCAGCCTGTATGTTCTTCGGAGAGTCTTAACAGCTGCAGGTTTTTTTACATCTGAAAGGCTTTTTAAAAATGTGAAGTGGATAAAACATAGCTTGGATTTGAAATAAAAAGTGGCTTTTGGACTGGAGGCACGGTGAAGGTTTTGGAAAGCTGAGGCTTGGCTGTCCCCTGGTCACGAGGTGTCACTTACCTGGGCAAGGCCAGGCACCATTCACTGCAAACCAGGCATGGAATGGAAAAATCCAGCAGATCCAGAAGTTAATCTGCTCTGACAAGATTATCCTTTGTGTCTATCAGCCACCTGATTTCCAGAGTTTCTACGGAGTTTTCCAAACCTCTCTGGAGGTGGCTTTGCTCGTTCTTTCAGTGCTCTCCCCTCCTGCCTGCCAGCATGGGGATGCTGTGGATCAGTCAGTGCTGCCAGGCAGGGATGAGGTTCTCGGGGAACAGTGCAGACAAGCACTTGGCACCCAGCTCAGATATTGACTTGGAGTGTTTTTCTGAATTTTATTAATACCTCAAAACCCAGCATTTTCCAGACTAGGGTCATTACTGGGGTACCTCAGCTCCTATTTTTCCAGTACTCTCATTTACAGAGGGGAAAAAAATCTGCCAACTCAGGTTTGTCTTTTATTGCTTTTATTTTTAATGTAATTTTGTATTACAAGGGAAATGTCCTTGCACTGTGGTCTGGAGAAAAGAGACAGAGTTATTTCCCATTTAAAATGGAGACCAGAATGAGCAAAATGTCTCTTCCAAAGCACAAGCACGTTTTCTGTAATTTGTCTATAGATAGCCTTGCAAGCAATTTAAAACTAATGTCTTCAATAAATGACCACTGTAACTCTAATGTGCCCTCTAAAGTCTGACACTCTTCAACAGCCGATGCACTTTCCTTGTAAGTTCATTTTATTAGTCAACTAATTCATAAATAAATTAAATTCTTCTCGTAGAACATGCTTTCCTTAAATTCATAATCAGGAAAGCAGGAAAGCCTCAGCAGAAAAATGTTCCTACATTTTTCAACAAAACTGGATATACAAATTTAATACATCATACATAAGTAAAGGTAAGTGACCTTTTAATAGGATAACTTCTGTTCTTGTAAGGTCATTTTTTGAGGCCAATCTTCTAATGCTACACCAAATAATGTATGAAAGGGTCTGTAGGATGCTGGTAGAGTTTAAAAATCATGTTGGCAGAGGAATAAGAGACTTCAGCATAATCTTTCTGTCCAGATTTCATTGTAATGCACATGGGGAAGCAGGGCCATGAGAGTGAGACGAATGGGAGCGATGGAGGGATTGAATCCTCACAGCTCTGGGCAGGGATTGGTCTGTTTGGAGACAATTTCTCCCTTTGGAAATCCCCTTGGTTTGCTGCTGCTGCTGCGTGGAGGAGAGGCATTTCTGCCACACCTCAGCCTCAGGGACAGTCACCTTGCTGGGTGACTGCTGACAGGGAGGGGCCTGCTCTGCGCACACCTGGGCCGAGGGACATGTGGAGGGGGTAGAATTTGGAGGTGAATGAGTGTAGGGTGGGGAAAATATCCATGTGCTTTTATTCCACTAGAAACTGCCCTGTGTTTATTCTGCTCCTCTTTCCTTTGGAAGCAGAAGCTTTTGCGGAAAGGGAAATGTGTAAAAGAGGTCAGGAAGTGTGAGAACAGTTGGGTTTAGGTGGTGTTGACATGATGTCTTCAGAGGTAGCTGAAAGGCAGTAGAGTCCTTTTATTTTCCAGATATTTAAGTCTTAATTCCAACAGCATTTTTAAGTAGCTTTTTGGGTAAAGTTTTTATAGATGTGGCATAAACGTTTTAATTCTTGATATTTAACTAAAAGCCTTGATGCATGTCTGGATTTTCATCATCTTAGTCATTAGCAATATTGGATTATTAGTCATGTCATGTCATCAAGGAGTTGCCTGAAATCTGTGTAGAGCTCATTACTGACACTGTTTTGTCGTCTTCTTCAAGAGCACAGTGTACTGACAATTACAGTTACACTGCCATGAACAGTTGTCTGAATCACCAGAAACTGGTTTAAGCAGCTAATAATAGGCACCAAGTTGGAAGCCTTTAGTCAGATCAGAAGGCAGCATGTTCTGAGTGATGAGCAAACCGAGATGGGAAAGAAGTACAATTTCACAGAACCTCCAACTGGTTTGGACTGGGAGGGACCTTAAAGCCCATCCCATCCCACCCCTGCCATGGCAGGGACACCTCCCACTGTCCCAGGCTGCTCCAAGCCCCAATGTCCAACCTGGCCTTGGGCACTGCCAGGGATCCAGGGGCAGCCACAGCTGCTCTGGGCACCCTGTGCCAGGGCCTCCCCACCCTCCCAGGGCACAATTTCTTCCCAAAATCCCATCCATCCCTGCCCTCTGGCAGTGGGGAGCCATTCCCCCCGTCTTGTTTCTACAGGCCCTTGTCCCCAGTCCCTCTCCAGCTCTCCTGGAGCCCCTTTAGGCCCTGCAAGGGGCTCTGAGGTCTCTCCAGAGCCTTCTCCTCTCTAGGCTGAACACCCCCAGCTCTCCCAGCCTGTCTTTATTTCCACTTTGAGAAACACAGAGACATTTTTGGATAAGGATAATTATTTGGGTACTGTCCAAATATCACTACAGAAACACTTTCATTTTAAGGAAAGGTATTTGTGTTGCTAAGAAGCATCTCAGATGAAGTTTGCTTTGAAGGTTTCAGCTGAAGCTGAGCTCTCCATCACACACCAGTGGTGTCACTGCTGTCGTGGTAGCTCAGACAGACTTGTGTAACTAATGTGGTTTGAGATTATAACATTTTAACACTTTAGCTTGTTTGTCTGAGGGAGGAATAGTTCCTGTGCCAGCAGTTACATCTGCTGCCACAGCTGCATCAACGAGGGGCACGGTGCCCACGCCGCACACTGGTGTTGCTGTACCAGCCCTGCTTTCCCTCAGGTCTGCAGAGAGGACGATCCACCAGGCTGGAAATAAAGATATTGCTGCACTTCCCTGCTGTGGGTATGGTTTATGCTATAGATGAATTGATTCCCTTCAAAGACCTCTTCTTTCCCTCTAATTGAGAAACTTGCCTGTTGGCAAGAGAGGGGTTGTGTCCATGCTGCCCTTGCTGCGCAGTAAATGGAGCCCAGTCTGGTTTGTCCTGATGCACAAACTCTGGGATTGCCCGGCTGTGTGAAAAATTGCCCTTCTCTGTGAAACCTTGGCAACACATGGGTTGCTCTCTGTTGGGGAAGAACATTTCCTCAGGGCGTGAAAGGAGCTCACCAGTGTGGAGCAGAGCTTTCACATGACAGCTGTACCTGGAATGGCACCAGGGAGCTCAAGAGGTATTTGGAGACAGCTCTGGACAGGGTGAGAGGCAAGTGCAAAGCTTAATTAGAATTTTAAACACACAGATATAACTAGAAATGTGGAAGTATAAGGATATAATCCCAAACAAAAGGTGGTTACCCATGAAAATATAAAGTGGTCGCTTCGATATAACAGGGAGCAGAAGGTACACAATATGATTATTTTTATTTTATTATATTACTTACAAGAGCATGGAGAGACAGAGCACAGGGCAGTGGTTTCCCACTGTCAGAAGGCAGGGTTAGATGGGATCTGGGTGGGAAATTCCTCCCTGTGAGGGTGGCGAGGCCCTGGCACAGGGTGCCCAGAGCAGCTGTGGCTGCCCCTGGATGCCCGGAAGTGTCCAAGACCAGGTTGGACGGGGCTTGGAGCAACCGGGGACAGTGGGAGGTGTCCCATGCCCATCCCACTGGATGAACATGAGGTCCCTCCCAACCCAAACCAGTCAGGGATTCCGTGATGATGTCTCTGATGCCCTTCTCTTGCCATCACTTGCCAGCCTGTTGAAATAACAAACCGTGTAACCTCCATTTCTCATTGTGCAAAACTTCGGAATCAGAAATGCCAACCCTTTGCTTGCCAGTTTTGTTTCAGCCAGCTGAAACTTCCCCTCCTTGTGTTTATAACCAGACTTGGAATGAAAACTGTTGTCATCTTCGCGTGAGGCTGCAGAGCTCTGGAAATAGCAGTTCCCTCAGTTTAGTCCTTCGTTCCCCCCGGTGCTTTACATCTGCAGTTTGTCTGTGTGTGCCTTGTTTTATTTAAAGACTTTTACTATTTTCAGTTAATACATTGGGATTCTGTTGCCCACAACAAGCTCTTGCAAGGTACCTTCTGTGGAGCTGCAGCCACATGCAGCTACTTAAGTCATATAAAATCACAAAGCAGTTTGACAGCATGGCTCTGGTTACTCTCTGCACAGTCCCAGTGGATTTGGTACCCCAAGTCCTCCTGCATTAAAGAAGTGGAACTGTTTTGTGTAATTCCTAGTTAGCTCTGCCTCTGCAAAATGAGGGATTTGTAGGGTTGGAGCCATAACACATCTGTAGCTGTAACACTTCTCCCTCATGCAGCACCTGTTAGGGCTGGATGTTAAAATGCTCAGATTTGTCTTGAATATTGAGTGTACTGTACAGGTAAATAAATAAATGTATGGACTTAGTGAATAATGAAAGCCTTTTTGGAGAGGGATGGGGATTACATAATCGACACATCTCTTCTGAGAGTCCTCAGTTGCCATTAGTTTTGCCAGAACACTTGTTTCTGCAAAAATTCATTTCCTGAGCTTTGACCATCGTGAAGGAAATCAGGACAGGTTTTTTTTAATATGAAGAAGGAAGAAATTAGCTGTACTGTATTTGAATTTTGTGAGAGTATCAGGTACACTTTTCTTTAGCAAATCCCTAAATGTTCAATTGGAGGAAAATGTTCAACTGCTGCCTGTCCATTCTTTCTTTTTTTGCTTTTAAAATGGGTGATTTTTTAAGCTGCTTAAAAGTTAGAATTTGCATTCCCAGAGAGACTGTAAAATATAAAGCAAAAAAAAATAGAGCAAGCAGCTGAAGTTTTGAAGTTTGATCAGAAATGAAAATGCCAGGAACACCTTTGAAAAGCTTGGTTTCCGTGGTGTTGAAATTCCCAAAGTATCTGTGTACACATGGATGTGGGTTTGTTATTTTTGTGTAAGAGTTTCTGAGCACTGGTTACGAGAGGATTTTTCAGTGTAAGACATTCAGAAAACTTCTTCCTGCAATGCTATTTTTACAACTGCAGGTTCAAACGAGAGTGCCCAGACTCTCAGGATTCAATTAGCGCATGTTTGGCTCCTGCACAGCGATGTGTAATCCGGGGTGGTGGCAATGCTGGGTGGCAGGGCCAGCTCTGACAACATGCAATTATGCAACAATAAACACATTACAGAGCCTTCTTTGGGCTGCACCAGCTCGGGGTGGTTGCAGCAGCACCCACTTAGGAGACTTTGCCTTCTTGACTGCCTGAGGAAGCTGTCCTGAAAACTTGACCTGTAAACAAGGAGGAAAATCTGGGTGGCGTTTCTGTGAAGTCAATCCAGGTGCATCATTCAGAGGCCTTAATGCATGCTTTTATTATCAGCCTTTAAATCCTTGAAAAGGAAGGTTTAAAGTGTTAAAAATTATAATTCTTTTTTTTTTCTATTGCATTTTTTGTCTCTTGTTGAGAAGGCGATTTGCCAGTCCTTCAATAAAGAGTTCCCTGTAAAGCAACCCCTCTGCCTCAGCCAGGGAGTCTGTGCAAAGAGAAGGTGGAACAAGCACAAAGCTGGAGCACTGAATCACAGAATGAATACACAGAATCACAGAATGCTCCGAGCTGGAAGGGACCCACAAGGATCGTCAAGTCCAGCTTTTAAGTGAATGGGAGCCAGACTCACAACCTTGGTGTTATCATTAGCATTGCTGGGTTATGTTCAATTGTGTAATTTAGGAAGCTTAACGCTGACCCCAAACTTGTGTAGTTGAGGCTGCTGCAGTTTTTTAATTGCTGGAAGACTTAACTTCTTAGTCACGATCTGAACAAATTTAGAGTTTAAAAAAAAAAAAAACCAACAAACCCAAAAAACATATTTCATGTGGAAAAGGTACAACCTGTGTCTTGTCAGGAAAAGCAGTTCTCTGCTACAAATTGTTACTAATGGTAGAAGGAACAGCTTTAGAAATGTCAAGTTTTTCGTGATTTAATATTAGTAAATTCTGAAGAGTCAAAGTTAACTAGAATTTGAGATGGAATCTCTCTGTGACAGATTGTACAATATTTTTTTTAATATTGGAGTTACACCTTCTTACTAATAACGTAATCCCAGCTGACCCTTTGCCCCGAGATAGCATGTGCCTCTCAAAAGGAACCAGTTAGGTTATACCTCCCCCAAAGGCACAAAACCATGGAAGCATTTAAGTTGGAAAAGCCCTTTGAGGTCCTTAAGTCCAAGGGTTCCCCCCGCACTGCCAAGGACACCAATAAAACCCTGTCACCAAGTGCCACACCCACACGTCTTTTAAATCTCCCCAGGCATGGGGACTCCACCACTGCCTTGGGCAGCTGTGCCAGGGTTTGACAATGCTTTCAGTGAAGAAACTTTCTGTAGTATCCACCCTGAGCCTGCCCTGGCCCAGCCTGAGGCCGTTCCCTCTCCTCCTGTCCCTGTTCCCTGGGAGCAGAGCCCGACCCCCCCGGCTGCCCCCTCCTGTCAGGGACTTGTGCAGAGCCACAAAGGCCCCCCTGAGCCTCCTTTGCTCCAGGCTGAGCCCCTTTCCCAGCTCCCTCAGCTGCTCCTGGGGCTCCANTGGCACAGCCCAGGGGCCATTGGCTTCTTGCTCCCCTGGGCATCCCTGGGCTCGTGTCCAGCTGCTGGCACCAGCAGCCCCAGGCCTTTCCTGCTGGACACTTCCCAGCCACTCCTCCCCAGCCGGGAGCGTCCATGGGGTTGTTGTGATCCCCATGCAGGACCCAGCACTTGGCCTGGTTGAACCCCATACGATTGGCCTCAGCCCATGGATCCAGCCTGTCCAGGTTCCTCTGCGGAGCCTTCCTGCCCCCCAGCAGAGCCACACGCCTGCCCAGCTCGGTGTTGTCTGTGCATTTACTGAGGGTGCCCTCGATCCCCTCATCCAGGTCACCAGTAAAGACACCAAACAGGACTGGCCCCAGTGCTGAGCCCAGGGAACCCCACTGGTGACCGGCCTGGATTTAGGGCTGTTCCCCAGCGCTGTTTCCTGCCCTCCTGGATGGGCACCAGAGCCACTTGCCGCAAATTGTCTTGCAGTGTGCTGATGGCGTGGTTAAAGACAATGAGACTTGAGTTTCAAGAACTGATCAGTCCATGAAGGCCCCTTGCCAGATGAGCCTGTCCAGCTGTTCCGTTTGGCACCATTAGTTCTGCGCTAGGAATGGCTGGGGCTGTGCACTGCATTTGTCACTGGGGGGAAATTTAAGCTCATTCCTCTAAATACCAGCAGCTGCTTGCTCTGCCCTGCCTCTTGGGGTCTGAGAAGCTGTCTCTGGGCCGTGGCTGTGGACTCTGAACTGAGGGAGCCTTGATGCTGCAGCAGAAAGCTGCTCTTAAATCAGTCTGTCAGCAGCGAGAGGTGTCTGAACCGCGCCGGGCTGCGGTCTCGGGGCTGTCTTCATTCCCAGTGTATTTTTAACTTTTTTCAAGAGATTGCTCGTTATGCTGATTACATTATTTGCGATGGTTTTGTCTCCTTTGATGGCTGTGCCAGTAGTGCTTATGTAAAGGGACTTGATGATATTGAATGGTAAGAATGAACAAATGCAGCGGGAATTCAATTGCTATTTTGCTCTCAAGCACAAGTGTTCTTCTTTCTAAATCAAGTCTGACCACTTACTATGTCAGTCAGCTGCTTTGTTGGAGACATGGAGAAACTATTTAATTCACATTTGATTTAAAGGAAATTTTTGTTCGCTTGAAGTGCATTATTTAATTTAGAAGTTTTGGAAATGTATGATTTCCAAGGCTCTGTGGGCTTTAAAAGAGTTGATCTTCATCTCAGCTACAAAATCCAATGTATTATGCGTATGTGCCAAATAACTGGCCAGCAGTACCCTATCCTCTGAAGAGACAGGGACTTTGAAGTTATTTGTCAGATCACCCAGGAATTATTGAAATGAGTCCTTTCAGGTACTTTTAAAATTAAATTTCTTAATCCTGCAGCTGTCCAACTCGGCTGGTACACGCAATTTCAGAATTCATGTTACAGAGCACCTGATAATTACTGACAATTTAGAATACCTCATTGTTATGTCATTTGCAACTTGATTAATTAGTAGACACAGCTCTTCTTAAATTCCAAATTTTAAGAGGCTTGTGAGTGTTTTCCAGTAGTTCTACAGAGCCTTCCCATGGGTGCAGTAATCATTGCACTGCTGTGAATTTACAGCCCTGTCTGCAGCACTCTGAAGTCATCTCAGCTGCTGCCACGTCTCTGCTTCGCTCTGATGTTCAGCACAGAGTTTGCTGGGAAGTTTGTGTGCTGATCTGGCAGAGAAAGCACCCCGCCAGAGCGAATAGCTGGCTCCTGGATGAGCGTGCTGAAATGAAGTGTTGAGCTCTGGAGCCGCAGCCCTGGGATGGGATGTGGCAGCCAACAGTTGGATTGTGTTAAACTGCCAAAGACCCTCAGTCAGGGAAGCACACATGCTCCTTTCATGAGGGTTGGCAGTGTCAGTCGGGCGCTTTCTAAAGAAGAATTGCCATCAGTTGGGTATTCAGAAGAAAAATGACTGTTCAAAAATGACTGTGCAAAAAAGCAAATTGTCATTATACCGTGGTGGGGACACTCCATTATGAACTTCTTTGCCTCTCTGTGTTCAGACAGAGCAGGGTTTCTGTGCGCTTGATTCATCACACTTGGCTTGAGAGACAGCACAACATCTCCAGATATCGGAGAGGCTGATTTTGTGGTGCTTCAATGTCGCTTTTATTCTGCCCCTACTCAATAGAGCTTTGTGTTCTCCTCACTCCTAGAGATTGTAACTGCTGCTGTGGAGGCAGGAATGACGGGGAAATATGGACCATAAAAAATATTGGCAAACTGGTGTTTCTCAAAAATATGACCTGTGCTTAAACCAACAGCAAAATCTTTATTTGACTTTTAAATCATGGCATCTGATTGTCTTTTGATGCTTGCGAGCCTCTAAACAAAAGCATGATGTACCGCAGCCCACTGGGAACGAGGGATTTAAGGCATGGCAAATGTACAGGCAAACTTGCCGATGTTCAAATACAGTCCCTGTGTGAGAGCGTGTTCCAGGCCAGCTGCTGGCTGGGGTGCCGTGCACAGGGGCTGGGCTGGAGCCTGTTCCCTGTGGTGGCAGAGAGGAGGAGCAGAGAGCCCTGGCTCAGCTGGGCCCTGCCCGCAGGACTGTGCAGGGAACTGGGGACTTCCTGCAATTCACCCCTGCCTGTGTGGGACTTCAATCCAAACACGAGTGGGAGAGAAACTTCAGGAGCGGGACACAAATACTCCTGAGAGCTGGCCGAGTTTCCTCTGTGTTGTTGGTGCTGCACAGTCTTTCTCTCAATTTCAGTTTGTTTTCCTCCAGATATGTGCTGTCACATCTGTTTGCTTGCTTGTGCTGTGCTGGAAACACCTCTCCTCTTGACACCCTTGCTTTCCACCCTCTGGAACTTGATTTGGAGCTGGAGGGAGGAAGAGGCCGTGTGCTTTGCAGTGGGAAGCATTTTGCTCCCCAGATCATGGGATTGATGAAAAATGCTGTTCAAGTGTAATGGCACGTGATTGATGATTTGCAGGACAGTAATGTATTCTGTGTGGGAACATCTGCCATGAGGGAAGGGCTTGGGGAGGGGGAATAACATGTGGTATAGCTGCAGATACTACTTCAAAAAGACTTACATGAATGCAAAGAATAGTTTAATTAAAGGCAGAATGAAAATTCTCCAACTTACAGAGAAAAGTATCTGGAGAAGTCTGGCTTAGTGGTGTTACTAAGCATCTGCTGGCTCCTGGTGATGCTTTTATGGCACATTTACAGGGGGCTTTGCAGGTTGCTCTGCCTCTGGAAGGACAGTACTCGGTGTTCGTCTCAGTTCACTTGCTGCTATTTTTACAGCTTTCTGTGTTCAAATGGCTCAGAATAACATGCTTGTCATTCACCTGTCAGCTGAGAAATGTAACTTATTTCAGACTTCCTTCCCCTGAGAGTAGCTCCGGTATGAGGAATATCTTCAATTACCAAAAAATTCTGTGCTGTCCCCATCCTCCGTGCTCTTAAAAGGCAGGTGTTTACAGAGGTCTCTGCTTCAGGCTGACCTAGTTAAGGGTGATGCTGTGCAGCAGGTCAAGGTTGTGGAGTAAAGTTTTTAGTATCACAAGAAATCCTACTCAAATTTTGGAGGCCTGTGGATGCATCTTGAAGATCTCCTGTACGAGTTTGATTCAATGAATTGCAGCGTAGATGGAGGGCTGGAGGAACACCTGCCAGGCTTTACCTGCATCAAACCTGTGTCCTGTCACAGAGGGGCCCTCGTGGAACACCAGCAAACCAGCTCAGGCTCTGTGGGGCTGCTGCTGTCTCACCCCCATGGGAATGGGCTGTTAAACTGGAACTGCAGCTGCTGCCAGCACTGCTCTTGTGCATTTTACTGGAGAGAACCGAGCCTCCTCAGTGCCAGCAGTGATGTCTGCCCTGTTTGACTGGCTGTGGGTGAGAGCTGGACCGGCCCCAGCCCAGAATCCCCCTGCCCTGGGCTGAGCCCCAGCGTGGGCAGCAGGGGAGGGGGATTCTGCCCCTGTGCCCCCTCAGCTGAGCCCCCACCTGCAGAGCTGCCGGAGCCACGGGCCCCAGCACAGGGAGCACCTGGAGCTGCTGGAGCCAGGCCAGAGGAGGCACCAGGATGAGCAGAGGGATGGAGCAGCTCTGCTGGGAGGAAAGGCTGCGAGAGCTGGGCCTGTTCAGCCTGGAGAGGAGAAGCTCTGGGCTGACCTCAGTGTGGCCTTGCAGGGCCTGGAGGAGCCACCAGGAAACATGGAGAGAGACTGGACAAGGGCTGGAGGGACAGGACACAGGGAATGGCTTCCACTGCCAGGGCAGGGATGGATGGGATATCAGGAAAAACTTCTTGGCTGTGAAGTGGGGAGGCCCTGGCACAGGGTGCCCAGAGAAGCTGTGGCTGCCCCTGAATCCCTGGGAGTATCCCAGGCCAGGTTGGACACTGGCTTGAAGCACCCTGGGATAGTAGAAAGTGTCCCTGCCTGTGGTAGGGGTGGCACTGGGTGGGCTTTAAGGTCCCTTCCAACCCAAACCATTCTGGGATTCCATGATCCAACGTGTTACGGTTTTATGTCTACAGAAGGAACAGGTGCCATCAGTGGTCTCAAAACTGCTTAGCACAGAATGAATGTGGGCACTTCGTGTTCCATGATGGATTACTGGTTACTGGTCACTGTTGGGGTTAGGCAAAATTTTTCTACAGAAAGAAATAACCTTGAATTTCAACAGTGTTATTTGGTTTTCTCCCACCTCTGCCACAGGTTGCCAACTTGGCCTGCTCCATCTCAAACAACGAGGAAGGTGTGAAGTTGGTTCGCATGTCAGCCAGCCAGCTGGAGGCCCTGTGTCCCCAGGTAAGGAAGGGCATCACAAGGACAAACCCCAGCAAGCTGGGCAGCTGGTGCTGCTTAGGACACGCTCTGCTCTCAGGGTGGCTGTGTCTTGCTGCAGAACTTGGTTTTTCCCTTAGTACATGTAGAGAATGAAATGCAGCGTAGGCATCAAGACTTGGGAACTTGAAAATCCATGGCAAAGGAATCACTGATGTGAAAGGGTCGTTTTTATGTCCTAGCTCTAATTCCATTTGGCCAGGATATTCCAGTAACCTGCAGTCAGTAAATGTGGGAAGCTTCAGTGGTTCCCTGTGCACATCTGTGCTGCAGGGAGGTGCCTTGTGAAGGTGCTAGCACTGCTCCTGGGCAAGCTGTAAGATGAATTATAAAATACTATTTTTGCCTGAGTAGAATATAAATATGCCAAAAAATCTTCCCGATGGAGTAGGATGAGAGGAAGTTGGCTGTGTGTGAAGAGTGGGAACCTGGCTGAGACTAGACTACCTTTTAATTAATAACTTTTTAATGGAAACAAGGAAATTAAGTTTATATAAGCACTAGAGTATCCTCTTCCTTTTTGACAGCCTGATGTTTTAAATGTCAACAACTAGATACTTGGATGAACCCCTGAAGACTGCAGGGTGCTGTTGATTCATGTCATTTACATTTTTTAAAGCAACAGGAAATTCAGATCTAAAACATCCAAATAAGCTGTTGCTGGTAAGGGGGAACTAACAGAAAATATATGCTCAGAAAAACTGGCAAAATGCCATTTTATGAAAATAAAGTGTATTGTCTCAGGACTACTTGGAATTTCTCCAGGTTTTCCCATCTGTATTGGTCTTCTTTAAAATCAGTCAAAAGGAAGAGAGATGTTCACCTGCAGCCAGCTCAGCAGGAGGGGGTTTTGAGGGAATGGGTGCAGGCAGTGTGAAGAGCAGGACTGTTTTACCTTCTGCATGACCCCGAGGTAACAGTGCTGCCAAACAGGTGAAGACAGGCCCCTGAACATAAAGCATGCAGTCCTGTCCAGGAGGCCTTTGAGCATCCCAGGGTGGCTCTTTGTGGTCCCCACTCCTGCGTGTGGCTGAGCAGTTCTCTGCCTCCCACCGTGGGCTGAGGGCTGTGCATGGCTGCTGAAACCAAAGGTCAGGTTTTGCAGTTGGAACAAAGCATGTGGAAGAAAAAGCTTTTAGAAATCCATCTTCCCTGATAAAAGGGCTTGCTCTTTCCTGGAGGAGCCAACCAGGCTGATGTAAGTTTTTTTTAGATATCTCCCAGAATATGGGTGTCTAACGCAGGGTGTTCCAAACAAATGCTGCTGCTCTTGAAAATAATCATCTGAAGAAAGTTAGGTTCTCTTTGAATCTAAATGTTTCTGGTGGTTGTCCAAGTCTGTGGGGGTGTTTTCCTCTCCCCATTGCTGAAATTGTGTGTATTTCAGACTCTTCTATCTTTGCTTTCCCAACAACTGCCTATTTAAATAGATCTACTCCTGTATAAAATAAGCACCATGGTAGTCAGCATGAAATGATGACCCAGCTGTAGTCACCAGTCACCAGGGTAGCCACATCTCCTGAAGTGCAGCTGTTAACCTCTGACTTCGGGGATTATGGACAATATATTTAACACACATTGGAAGCTCTGAGTATCTATAAATGCACGAGGGCTTTAACTGATGGATTTTGGCTTTACAAAGGTCACATCTCTGAACTTCCAAGCCTACAGTTTAGATGCTCCACTGCACAGTCTTGCCTTAATTTCAGGGTCATCACCAAGAGATTAGTAAATGACACTATAGATGTTCATAGCAGTTGAAAGAGTGCTTTCATATCACATTACATGCTCTCAGGCTGATTCTTAAATGCTCTAAGAGTATTTAAACATGTTGTGAATCCTGAGAGATAATTAAGGGCACTTGTCTAAGCTGTTTCACAAATGGCATCTGTGTTTTCTGGTAACAATAGCTTGTCTTGTGCCAGTGCAAGCAGCACAGCTCTTCATCCTCCTCCTCCTCAGCTGCCTTCCTCAGCGTGTCCCCAAACCTCGGGCGTTCTCCACGATCTCTAAAAGGTTCTCAGTATCAAGAACAGCAGAGTGGGATTTTATTTCCTTTTAAGACAATTACCTATTTATTTTGCAGTTTATTCATGGTGAGATTCACAGCTGCTTCTTGAATCCTCTTAGGAGGCTGTGCTGAACAAACGTGTGAATTGGGCATAAGATACATGTTAAACCCAGCATTGTATGCCCTGTATGTTGGTTGGGTTTTTTTGGCTCAGATGGTATTTTTCCAGGAAGATGCTGGATTCCGAATGAGTCAGGTCAATCAGTAATTGCAATAGTCTCAGAAACGTCAAGATACCAGTAGCACACAGAAGTACAATGTATGAAATGTAATTCAAAGCATTGCTGCGCTTGAAAGATGAAACTGAAATTTAATGCACTTGAGTCCCAGGTAACCTCTTAAATAGTTTATCTGAGCACAGGCCATTCTGGGAGTAGGGAATTCCTGGTTAAAGAATGATTTCTGCAGAAATCAATCTGTAGAGTTAATTATAAAAGCTGTATCTCAAATAGAGCCATAATTTGCTCCCTTGCCACCAGGAGCCATTGAACTGGCAGCAGGAGGAAGGAACATGCAACTCTTCAAGCTGACTAGGGAAAACCTGGAAGTTTTGTTGATATTGACAAGCAGTCAGTCCTTGCCAGTGTCACCCTTGGGTTCAGACGTTCTCTGGTTTGAAATTTTCTTTGAGGAAAAAGAAAATGCAGAAATTTTTTCATCAAAAGGTCTCTACAGAAACAAGCAGTCAATTTATTCAGCGTGGTTTTGTTACTGGAAATCAGCTCTTCCTCAGGAGTAACATCATCCTTCCTGTTTGTGGGTCCCCAGCCAATTAGCATAGAAATTCATGCAAAGTTGAAGACTTAATGGGATATTTAGAGCTCCCTTTCGAGGGTGCAGGAGGAGCTGTTGGGAAGAGCTGTGCACGCTCCAGAGTAGCCAGCTGGGTGGTTTGAGTTAGTCTGGGTTTACAGGGCAGAAATAAGGCAGCTTCAGGGGGTCACTGGTGTTTTCCCCCTCAAGCCCTGACTTACAAGCCTGCCTGAATTCTTTCTTTTGAGAATTGCTGGAAGTCTGTGTGTGGAAGGAACCGGCTCTGTCCAGCCCCTCGCAGGAGTTCCCTCAGCCCTGCCTCGCTGGGTGCTGGGCAAACACGCCAGGCTGGAGGGGGTTAAGATGAAGGAGCAAAGTTCTCCATCACTACAGTTAAATTAAAAAAAAAAGCTTAAACTGTCTTTCTTAATGGAAATGGAAAATTACTGCTGTGAAATGCTTGGAATAACTGCCTGTGCCTGCCTTTGCCTCACAGGGCACGGGGGGAAGTTCTCTTTGCCTTCTTGCTGAACACAGAGCTTGCCAGTGGTGAATTAGGGAAAGATTTTGTTTATCTCAATTCAGAAACCTGGATCCTCACTCACATCTCTGGCTTCTGCGCTCTGTTTGCAAGAAGTACTTGCTTTGGGAGCCTGCAAAGGCTGTTTTGTAACAGCATTTTGCATTAAAGATGCCTGGGAAGAGCTTAAACCATCAGTGCCTCTGATCATACAAGCTGTAGGTGTTAGAAACCAACACTGAGAATGCCCCAGCCCAGCTCTTGAGAGGAAGGAGAATTGCTCCAGCCTTTTGATGTGACAGTCTGCTGTCACTTGAGCTCCTTTCACCAGCTATACATTGACTTTCTTGGTTTTTGCAGCCTCCATGAAGTTCATCTATAGACTCCTACCCAAACTGCAGTCAGGCTGAGAGCTGTAAAGAACAACTGTGGAGTAGAGTTCCCATCAGGTTGGGTGTTTGCTTCTGCCAGTGAAAGCTGGAGCCCGTGGCCCTGGACACAGAGCATCTCCTGGGAAGTGGCTGCAGGACAGACCTGCCCCGGGCACGCAGGACCTGCTCTCCCATGCGAGGCAGGGCTGGTTGCCTTCCCCTCCACAGCCCAGAGAGCTCATCCTCCAGAGAAACTTTGGGAGGCCACCAGGCAGCACGGGTCCTTGCCAGCCCCCTCCGTGCCTGCTGGAGCGTGCTCAGATTGCTCGCCACGCACACGCGAGCGAGCGTCGCCCGTCAAACTGACTCCAGAGAATTCTTGGACTAAATTACATTTTTAATAAAAATAAATTGGCTCTTCTCATATTAACATCTTGTTTTAATAACTGCTTGTTCACATCCTTCTATTCCAATTTTTAACTGCTTGAAAAGCCATTTGCTGCTTATAGATTTCTGATGAGGCAGATGGCTCATATGTGATCACACCTACTGACACAGAGACAAAATACCAAAGCAGAAGGAATCCCATGGAGAGTTCCAGAAACTTTTGTTTAAAAGTTGGACTCTCTTAGACAAACAAAAAACCCCTCCAGACCACCCCTCAAATCAACCAAACCCAAATGTGACCAGCAGACTTTGTTCTCCTTGAGTCCCCAGTCACCACCAATTTCCTGCTGGCTGTTGGAGAAGGAGGGAACTTAATTTTTCTTGCAGTATAGACTTAACATCAAACAATTGTCCCCTTTTTTCATCGCTTTGAAAGACTGTCAGATTTTTTGAATGTTCTAACGAGCAGATCTGTCTCCAGACTGTTTAATTACAGGTGCTTGAAACATTTTATTGGCATTGAGTAGAAATGCTTCTATTAAAAGCTTAACACTTGGGTTGCAGATTTGTATCACCCAGGCTTGCTGGGAAGAAGTGCCAGCACAGGCCAAGGCTGACCATAAAAGCAACAATTTTAGAAATTCAAACAGTTAGTGATGCATAAAAATAATCAAAGAGCAGGAAAGGGATTCAGTTCTGTAGAAAGAGGTGTGATAGTGAGTAGGGGCCCTATGTTACTTCACAGGCACAGGATCTGGGGAGCACAGTGGTGGAACAGCTTCCAGAAAAGACACAGAGTCCCCCCCAAAGCTTCAGCACTCGAAGTCAGTAAAATGCAAAATGGAGCAAGACCAGTGGCACCAAAATTCTTGAGGTTCTATGTGGACTGGCACTACAAAATCAGTCCTCAGCTCCAAATGAAAATGCTTTTTTCATGGATGGGGAAGTTGATAGGATAATTATCTATACACAGTATGCAAATAATCTTTATAGCAAGTGGCAAATACTGGTGTGACAGCACGTGCTGAACCGGAGAAGGGCTTCTTGCTGAGGGGACTGGAGCACCTCCCATGTGGAGCCAGGCTGGGAGAGCTGGGAATGCTCAGCCTGGAGGAGGGAAGGTTGTGTGGAGACCTCAGAGCCCCTGACCGTGTCTGAAGGGGCTGCAGGGAAACCAGACAGGGACAATTCATCAGGAACTGGACCCCCAGTGCCAGAGGGCAGGGATAGATGGGACAGTGGGAAGGAATCCCTCCCTGGGAGGTGGGCAGGCCCTGGCACAGGGTGCCCAGAGCAGCTGTGGCTGCCCCTGGATCCCTGGCAGTGTCCCAGGCCAGGCTGGACGGGGCTGGGAGCAGCCTGGGATGGTGGAAGGTGTCCCTGCCGTTGGACAGAGAAGAGCTTTAAGGTCTCTTCCAACCCAAACCATTAAGTGGTTGTAAGTTACTCAGTAAGAGTGTGGATCTGTGGGTTGTTACAGCACTGCCACAAGACGAGTAAATATCTCTGCAAAGATCCCCGCAGTCACTCCGTGCATAACTTGCAGGAAGGGAAAGTGCTCAAAGTGCCTTTTATACATGGGAACAAAGTATTGGAAATCAAAGGAAATCTTTCCTTCCTCTTTCGGTGCATCAGCCTCTGTTCATCGCTGGTCACTGCCATTAGAGCTTCTGAGAGTGTAAAACAATCTGCTGTGTGTTTTGCTCCCAGGCATTTCAGCTCATCAGAGCCTGCAGAGTGCTTTTTGCTGTACTCGAGTACGTGGAGGGCTGGCACACACAGACATGGGCATGCAAACCTGGCCGTGGATGTAACTGGAAGCGACTTGAATGTCCTCCTTATAAACCATTTTAACACTCGGAGCAAAATGCAGTGAGGAGCAGGGAAGGGGCATGAGTAGGGTGAGCACTGGAAGCAACTCTGGCATCTTGTGTATGTAAAGTTAAATTAGGAGGAGCTTCTTATGAACTGCCAGTAAGCAAGCCATGCTTTCTTTATTACAGAAAAATATGGGATTAAAACCCACCTGGGCAAGGGCAGAGAGGCTTGGTGGGCTCCTTTTCACATACTCCTGAGTAAAACTGATTTCACATCCCCACTGGGGCACTGTCTGTGTGTGTCACTTGTTCCTCTGCCCCAGAGGTGAGAGCTGATGGGTGGGGGTTGTTTTATTAGCTTTTTCTTTTTTACAAATGCAAAGTCTCCTGGATTTGTAGGCCACAGAGCCACTTTCCAACCCGTTATCCAAATGCCACAAGAAATCTGGTGAGTCGAGATCTTTATGTAAACCCCAAACCCAAGTGAGTTACTTAGGAACTGCAGATGTTTGGGTTGTAAAGAAATGGTGTGTAGTGAGGGGAGAGGACTAGGGGTTCACTTCAGAGCTCCAGGAACTGAAAAACTCCTCCTTGTTGGGGCACAGTAACATCCTAAAACCAATCCTACAGGAATCAGGGAAAAGCTAAACCAGCTGCAGGGAGCAAAAGCTCCCTATCCAAAGGACTGAGGCAAAAATCAAGAAGTGCTTAAAGCCACTGAGATGGGTGTGGGTGAGGACATGGTGTGCACTGAGCTGGAGTGAGATACCACAGGTTGTGACTGCAGTGCAAACAGATGGGTGATAGCTTTCCTCTCCCCAGTGATGTTTCTTCCTTTGGCCATGCCAGCCAAGTATTCAAAATTGTTCTTTCTAAGAACACCACCACTTCTGGCCTCTCTGACTTTCAGATGGGGTGCTATAGAGCTGAGGCTGGAAGCCATCCTAAATTTAGCCTACAAGAATTAATTCTGGCTGATCCAGTGGCTCTAATTTACCCACAGGTTTATCTGAGGTTCAGGTGCTTTCTGGCTGAGCTTTTTGAGAGAGCTTCTGGGCAAAGCAGCTGCAGTTCTGTAACCCAGCAGGAGTCACTCTGCAGGGAGCCTTTGCCCTGCAAAGGGGGAAGGACACAACCACGGTCTGACATCTCTGGTTTCAACAGGGAAAACAAAACCAGGGAAAAGCAGCAGCCTCTTCCCATGGAAGGGATGAGAAGAAGACTCGAGGTGCACATTGAGACATCCTTTGCAATCCTTGGAATCCTGAGCCCCCCAGTCCCAGGGTGTTGCCAAGCCCTGGCTGCTGGCCCGGGAAGCTGTGAGGTGCAGGAAGGAGGCTCCAAGGAACTCGCTGGAACCACGTTATGGAGCGTGGAGCTGTCTGACTTGAACATTGCAATTGCTACATGAAACAAAGCACCGATAAAAATAGTGTGTTTTCTTGCCATGCTTCATTTCCTTCTGGATAGGCTCAAAATGTCCCTGTTTGATTCTCTTCCTTGTACAACTTCAGTGAGTCATTGTGATCACAGCACTCTGGCAGCATCTTGAAAAGCTCTGAAATACAAAATATTTCCCTGAAATTGCCAAATGTTTTACATGGAAGTGGCTACACTTCAGATAGTCTGGTCATGATCTTCCTGGGGTTTTAACTCTGTCTACCTCCGTCCTGTGAGAGTTGCTGATACTTTAAAGTAATTGCCCAGTGCTTTATGTCTTTTGGAGAAGGAATAGTGTATTGTGGTCCATCCCTTCTCCCAAAAAACTGTTCCCTCCTCCCCCTGAAAGTGTTTATTTTTAGATAATAAAGAGATCATAGTCCTGCTACGTACACAGACTATTTAAGATCCAGCATCCCTGTCATTTTCCCATCTCTCTAAGCATCTGTTGGAAAATAAATCAATCACTCTGTGCTGGATACCAAGGTATATTCCCTGGAATAGATCACATGCAGGGTGTTGTCAGTGATCCCTGGGACATTGCCTCAAGCAGAGGAGTGAGACATGTCCAGGATGATTTGCCCACTTGAATGCTAAACTCTCCTCAGGGTGAAGGCTTTTATCACCCCTGCTAAAGCTTCGTGTTGTGGCCACTTTGCACATGGAGATATGGAGTATGTGCTGTAAAAAGGAACTGCTGGGCTGTGTCTGCTGCCCTGAATTTCTCCCTGAGCACACACACACCTCTATGGCTCTCCTGAGCTGGAGGTTTGTCTTCAGTTCCACGGTGACCACGGATAACCTTTGATATCCCCACCAGGTTTGCTCACCTCCAGCACTGCTGGCTGCCTCCCTAATGCAGGAATGTGTAAGGGAGACCATGGACACTGCTTTTGCTTGATCATTTGTTTAAAATACATTCACCTTGGCCATACATTTTTGCGGCAATGTATAAAAAAACTACATTTCTTCCAGTTGAACAAGCTGCCTGTTGAGAGCAGGGTGATGCAGGCTGTGCCTCCTGTGTGTGGATCTGGTGAGGACCCACAGTTTGAGTTTGTGGAGCAGTTGCAGAGCCCTGTATGTGTGACAGCTCTGCCACTACCTGTGCCGAGGTGCTGAACGTGGGCATCTGGGCTTGACATGCGCTGTTGGCAAAGATTAATTGTCCAGACAGATGCTGTGTCCAGACAAACATCTCGCAGGTACCCAGGCCATATGTTCCTGCAGCATTAATGCTGCCCTGTCGCAGTGCTGGGGGGATATTTTCTATCTGCTGTGGGCCAAGGCAGGTTGAGAAAAGCAGAGAAAATGTCCTGACCCTTCGTATCGCCTCTGTCTCTGTAGTAACAGCTTGTAGCAGGATAAAAGCTGAGAGCAGATTTCTAGAGCGTTATCTGGTTTATCTCTCCTGCTTCCAGGACACTTGTTTAGATTAATTTTCATGAAACCTTGGATATCTAGATTTTGATTGATAGGTGGTTAATTCATTACATCCATCAGACTGGGGCAAGAGGTGGCAGTGGCTGGACTGCAAATCAGGGCTCTCAATCAGAGGACAGGTTTGCCTCTCTAAAACCTCTATTTCTGTTTCATTTCAAAATTCCAAACATCATTTTCTTGGGTGTTGCAAGGCTTGTTGGGCGCTTTCAGGACTTTGAGGTCCATGAGTGAGGGTGGCAGAGCAGCAGGGACGTTCCAGAGGGACATCCCAGCTCCTGCAGGTGCCACACAGGTGTGACCTTGGGCTGCCTGGAGGAAGGGGAGCAGCAGAGGAGCCCTGGTGGTGGCGGGGACAGGAACAGGGCTGTTCCTGCCAGGGGTCAGGGGTGTGTTCATCCCCACAGAGCCCTGAGCAGATGCTGCTCAGGCTCAGGTGCTGCTTCTTGTGTTTGTCACTGTCACCAACCCCACCGGGCTGGGCTGGATTTGTGACCCAGACCTGCAGCCCCCAGCTCCAGAGGCGGGATGGCGGCGTGGGGAGCAGCCCAGCCTGTCTGTGGATTCTCCTCAGTCACTGCTAACTCCTGGCATCCCTCGGGTGAAGCAGCCTCCTTCTCCTGCCTGCTGCATTCAGTGCTGTCCCAGTTTGTTTGACATCACCATCATTTCCTTGTTTAGTGAGTTATATATTTTTTTAAATGCTTTGTGACACTTGTAAATGAAGCAGGTAGAGAGAGTAGATTTTGGAAGAGCGGGAACATCTGGTGCTTGCATGTTTTGGTCGACAACTTTGTGAAATTAATACGGTCCTAAAGAGAAGAAAAATTACACCTTGAAGTTGTGAGTTAATTAGCTCTGACTCTCAGGTGCTTGGGAACAGGGCTGGGGTTGTCAGGCTCTGACTGCGGATGGTTTCTCATACCTGGCATCTTTCCAGGTCATTCTGCTGCAGCAAGAGCAGGACCAGGCTGCTGAGATTGGTTTCTCCCCACATTCAGAGAGGCTTTTGTGGTCTTTTAAATGACCAGTTAGTGGACACAGCGTAAGCTTTGTGACCCAGCAGCACCTGTAGCATTTGGTCTGCTGAGAAAAACTAGGATCTGGTGTAAATTCTGGTCTTAGGGTTTGAAGAAGATTAGGAGGGGGTATTCAGAAGAAGCACGCCCTCCTGTTCCCTGGCTAATCTGGCTTGTTCACAGCCACAGCAGAAATCTGAAGTCATTACAACAATTACTGGCAAGATCCAGAGTAAAGCTTTAAGGAAAAGTGATAAATCAAAATTTATCTTTAATTTTGTATTTGCATACTGTTTCTACTTCAGTCTGTATAAGATTAATCCTTTTTTTGACCTTTTTACTGAGGTTTTGGCAAGTAGCAAATGCAGCCTCGAATGTACTAAATGTCACCCTGTCTAAAATACTTAACAACACAGCCTGCACTGGGAAAGCAACACCTTGTTACCACGAGCTGCTAAAGACAGGTGAAACCAGGTCTTGTGAAAACTTGGCCAAGTGATTTTGCTTCTAATAACTATCCATAATAAATGTGGAAACAGGTATGAGTTGGATGTGAGTGCAACAAGATTAAACACTTCTGTGTTTAAACATCAAGTTCCTCAAAACTTAATAAAGTTTCTTTGTCTACTGCTGAGTTCATTGGATAAACACACAGGAGGTAATCATTTCATTGGGATATGTTTTAAAAATATGTTTTACAGGTCATCAATGCTGCACTGGCTCTGGCTGCTAAACCCCAAAGCAAGCTGGCTCAGGAGAACATGGATCTCTTCAAGGAGCAGTGGGAGAGGCAGGTGCGCGTGCTGACGGACGCTGTGGATGACATCACTTCCATCGATGACTTCCTGGCTGTATCAGGTAATCAGGGCTACAGTCTGAGAAATAATCATCCCCCTAAGAGCTTAGGCCTGGAAATGAGTGATTTGGACCCGTGTTCTGGAATCTGTGAGGCTTTTGGAAGGGGTGGTGTCACCTTGTGCCCAGCGAGGTGTGAAAGTGCAGCAGGAGATGTGGTGCCAAGGAGAAGACACTTCATGTCTCAGGATTTGGAATTGCTGGCTGAACTAAGGATGAATTACCATTTAGCTGCTGTAGACAGGCCTCACCAGTAACTCTGGGGGAAATAAAACATGTTTATTCCAAGGTAGGAACTAGCAGAAAAAATGATGCCTCAGTTCACTTTAGACTCTGCCACGTAAACAAAACTGAATATCAAACTGTGGTTGTACAAGTTAATGAAAATAAAACTGTTCATACCATGTCAACTTCAGTAAAGTTTTAAGAGTTTTTAGAAGCGATTGGATCATTATAATAGATTAATAATTGCATTTGGCGGAGTGCTTGCCAAGATAATCCATTTTATCAGCATCTTGATAAAGACCCACTATCAGCTGCTGTGACCTAAAAATAATGGGAGCATTTTTATTTCCACATCCTTTAATTGTGCTCTAGTCAGAGGACATGGAGCTGTAACCACGTGAATTGTGTCTGCAATAGTGTTCACAGATCACCACTGCAAGCTGGGATTCGATTTCTGTGCTGCAAGCAGCTTTGGGCATCTCAAGTGACCTTAAACCCCCAGTTGTAAAGAGAGATTTCACAGGAGGATGTGTGGAGTCAGAAGTACCAGGTGCACATAGTTAGAAAATGTAGATGAAAAATTAAGGCCCTGAATCAAGAGACTGTATTTTTTTTATTATTAAAAAAAGAAAAGTAAAACAAACAAAACAAACAAACAGAAGCCCGACTGGTGTTTCTGTGATGAGTCACCTGCATTGTCATACACGTTGTATCGTGGTTCCCTGGGTTCTGAATAAAATTCCTCTTTGCAATGAGTGAGCACAAACTGCTTGGGCAGTTCAGCATCCGAGCTCTTTAATCCGTCGGTGCTCACTGGAGCAGCAGCAGCTGGAATTGCACAGCTGGGAGCAGCCTGTGTCTGGGGAAGTCTGGTCAGAGGGAGCTGTGTGCTCAAGTTCGAGGCTCCAGGAAAAGCCCTGAGTCCGTGCAAACACAGCCTGTGGGGAGCTGCCAAAGGGCATCGCCCTGGCAGCTGTGCCCCTGCAGGGCAGCCCCTGAACTGAGGGCTCTGCATCTTCATGCAGGACATTGGAGGAATAGGAGCTCTGCTGTGAGAGCTCTGCTCCTCAGCTCGTGGTGTGGGCCCAGTGCTGGGCTGTGCTGAAGAGCTCCAAGCTTCTTTTTAAGACTGAGGTCACCGCAAGCAGGAAGCTGCATCACTCAGTAAAATCACTTTCCTTCCCGTGTAGTCCAGGTGTAGCACCACAAGACTCAAGTGAGTTGTGGGCAGGACAATTCCATCTTCTGCAGGGACACAGGTTGGAGCAGAACTGGGTTTTTTGGTTGAATAACCAAGTCTATTGCATGGCTGTACTCTCAGGACCTTGGCAGTAGGCAGAGAAGGTTTCTTTCCTAGGGTGGTGGCAGGTTGACTCAGAAGAGTTCACCTGGAGTGAGTGCTCACCATCCAAAATGGAGCCAAGGAAATGTAGTTTGAGACAACTCCAGGCATTCAAGTGCATTCAGTAATTATTTATACGTATGTGTTATCAAAGAGATGGTAGAAAAATATTAAAGCAATAAATACTCTTCTAAATATTATTTGTTTGAACATTGATAAATGTTTTCCATATAAATACCACAGCTCCAATTCATCTGCTAAAAGTCTAAACTTCTCTTTGGATGAAGTTGTGGCGGGTATGATTTATGTCAAGTGCTGTTTGGGGTTATGAGGATGTTTGTATCAGTTACTAACTGGGATGGAAGCAGAATTTAAAGGAGTTCTTGTGAGTGCATGAGTGTGTGCCTATATAAATATGTATATCAGCCATCCCACATTCCTACCGTGTGCTGTGCTGAAGTAAAGGCTTCACCATTCAGCTTATGCTGCAGAGTTGTATCAATTACCCACACGTAAAGCCCTGATGAAAGGGATGTTGGGTTTAGGTAACAGCAGAAGGATCCTTCAGTGCACAGTGCTGCAGGTGAGCTGGCAGGTGACAGCATTTCTGCGGGTGCAGCAGCAGAAGGGCCCTGTTGAGCTAGGGCAGGGTCTGGGCGAGGCTCACTGTCGGGATGGGAGATGGATGGCACAGGAGCCCTGTAGCTCAGAGATGTCTGTGTGCTCCCAGCCGTGAGTGATGTGCAGCTCAGGGAGCTCCAGCATCAGAGGCGCTATCTCCTGAGCAGTCCTTGACAGATTTTTCTCATTTAAGCTGGTGTTAGTTGTTCTTTCGACCATTATAAACTGCTGGCACCTCCATCATCCCGTGCAAAATTCACAGCTGAAGTGTGCTCTGTGTGCAGAACCTCCTTGTTTTGCGCTGTCGCCTCTTTGCTTCATTTGATGCCCCTACTTGCACTAGAAGATGGTGAAGAGGTTTTTTTCCCCCCTCTCCCTCTTCATGCTGTTCGCAAAAGTGCAGAGTTCTGCCATACACTTTGTCAGTCATCGCTTTCCTGACTGCAGAGTCTTTGCCTGTTTCATTATTCCTCATTTCAAAGCTCTCCTGTACCTTCTGTAATTCTTATCCCTCTTATCAGTGCCTTCCCGAAGCACTCTGGGTGTGTCGGTGTGCCCACTATCTCTGTTCTTTAGAGCAGTTGGTGATAGCAGCGTGTAATTGTCAAATTCAATGTTCTGAAATTACCTGAATCTCCTTTGAAACCCTCTTAGAAAACCATTTCATTTGCTGCCTTCTGTTCCTCTGCTGCTGACAGAGGTTTATGCCAGAGACTGCCCATCTCAGTGGAACTGTTTTTTCAGAAGAGCCTCCCAGTGAATATTGCCAGGATGAACACTGTCTTTACAAGTGTGTGAACACTCCTGTGTTTGCTCCCTGTGCCAGCACTGCTGCCTGACCTGGCTCCTGCAGTGCCCCTTGGCAGCAGAGGTTCAGTGTGGAAATAGCTCTGACACCTTCCACAGGAGATGCAGCAGAGAAGCACAGTTGTATTTATGAATCTGTGGCTTCATCTCCTGACTGTTGCTCTTTGATTTTGATCTCCTGTAGCCGTCAGACTCCCTCACAGACTGCTGGGGTTGTTTGGAAAAGAATTGCTTAATCCCTTTAGTGTGGAGGTGTTTGGAGGTGGAAGGTGTTTGGTGGGTGTGGATTGAGGATTGACAGTCGTGGGTGACTTTTTATTCTGTAGCTTTTCACAATTTGATGTATTTCCTTGTTTGGTCTAAAAATCATTTCTATGGAAAAAATACCTTTCCCCTTCCCTCACTGCCCAACCACACCATTTTCCCTGTAGCTATTTCGGTGGGACAAGATCCCTTTGCTGTTACCTGTGTTGTGTTCTGTTGCTGTGGGATGTTTCTCCTGCTCAGCAGGAGGACAGGGGGGTTTTAATGTGGGACAGTCTTCTCCCATCCCCAGAGGTGCTGGTGGCGAGTGGTGCTCCATGTGCCAGTAGGATGGGGAGCACTGGGTGTATTTACAAGAACTCAGCACAGTGTCAGATCTTATCTGTTATCATCCAGCTGGAGAATATCACCAGAGCAGACAGACCTGATGGTCCTGCACTTCCCTGGGCCCTTTGCAAGCTGCCCTGTGGGTTATCTCCCTCTAGAAGGGACTTTCTGGCCACTTCACATCTGCAAATGGCATTAAATGGTCAGTGGACGTTTAAATACTCGCCTTCATTTTGTCCATGCCTTTTATTAAAGTTCGGATAATCCAAAGAGGCTTTTAAATGGTCTGTGGCTTAATTTATTCATTTAGGAATTGAAGCAATAAACAGTCTGTGTTTTGGCCTGGCGCCGAAGCTCTTTCTTTGGGCTCTTGCGGCTCCCAGGGCTGTCTCTGCTTTAAATACCCTCTGTGCTCGCTGTGGCTCCTGTGCCTGCTCACTGACTTGTCAAATCACTAATGAACCTGCTCTTCCCTCTCTCAGGGCCACAATCTGCCCTCAGCTGAACCTGTTCAGGCTGAGTTGCTTCAGAGGGATTTCACAAGTGTAATTTTTGTCCAGGTTACTTACAGAAGTCTTGCAATATTGCACCTGGCTCTGTTAATTTTATGTAAATCAGGCGTAACTTCCCGCAGCAGTCCTTTCAGGCGATTCCTCCAGATCCTCTCCCAGCCAACTCTGTGAGCTTCTTGTCTCTACAAACTCTTGCAAAATGACTCTTTTACTACCTGCAGAGGGAATAAAAGCTGCTTGCATGGGTTGGCAGTGTAGAATGATTAAGTCACTGGTAATTAACACTGGAAACTATTTTAAGTGACAGAGCAGAAATGTTTCCAAGATGGTTTCTTACCAAGCAGCCCAAATGCTGGTGTTGGATGATGATACCAAAGCACTGGTCCTGATACATTAAAGGGGTCTCTAACAGAGTTTGGAAGTCTCTAATAGCAGTTTGGGAGATCTTTAGGGTAGGTTTCCTCAAATAAGGATCCCAACTTCTTTAGGCATCTTCAGAAATCTCTTAAAAGGTTTTACCCATTTTGGGCTTCTTGGACTTGATGAATGGGGAAAGTATCTCTTTACAAAACCAGAAAATGTATATTAAAAAGGCAAATTGCAAACAGAGGTCTTGCCTTTGTTTTATTTTTGTTTTCTGAACAGTCAGTGAGTGCTGTGTGGCTGGAATGCTTTCCACATTATTCACTGCATACATTATGTGTCTCAGATGGGAATGGGCGACTGACAGCGTAATGTGCTCTGATGGAATGTGTGTGGCTGTAGGAAAACACTCTGGAGGAAGCTGGAAATGTGCACCAGTGTCTGTTGGAGTGCTGAGGGGAGTAGGTGTGGTGCTGGGGAAGTGCCCGTCACCCCACGTGCAGCGACAGGGGAGTGGTTTGCAGGTATTTGGAATAAGGGCTGGGGCAGTCCAGGGGAGGAATATGGAAAGAAACCAGGGGACAACTCAGCAGAACTCAGCTTTCCTGTTAGTAAAATCGAGTACAAACAGGGGCAGGACGTGTGGAGGCCAGCTGGTGGATGGACTGATGGCTTTTTGACACCTCCTGTGGAAGGGCAGCTCTTTGCTGGTTGTAGTGACCTTCAAATTGAAGCTCGACAGCATCTCCATGGAGCTTTTATAGAGCAGGTCCCACCCTGAGCAGCTGCAATGCTGATGACTGCGACAGAAAAGATATTACCATCTAAATCCTCCTTCTTTTACCACCAGAGAACCACATTTTAGAAGATGTAAACAAATGTGTCATTGCTCTCCAAGAAAAAGATGTGGATGGCTTAGACCGCACGGCCGGCGCAATCCGGGGCCGCGCCGCCCGGGTCATTCATGTGGTCACCTCGGAGATGGACAACTACGAACCCGGAGTCTACACTGAGAAGGTGCTGGAAGCAACCAAGTTACTGTCCAACACAGGTGAGGGTCGCTTACTCCCAGGAGCCCTGAACTCCTGCTGCTTGAAAGCGTGTGGGCAGCTGGGTGCTGGTGTACCTGGGAAACCTGTGCAAGACTCAATTTGCTGCAATGCAAATTAGTGGGAGTTGTTTGCAAAGCTGTTTCAAGGTGAGAAGCGTGATTTTGCTGTGTCACTGGCCTAAAGCTCAGCGGTGCACAGGGTGTCCCTGGGTGTGTTCGCTGTCATGGACGGGGCTGTGGGGAGCAAAACCACCAGGAATGAGACCCAGACGTGAGTGAAGGCTTCAAAGTTGTGCTGTGCTCATCTTGGACTATTGCACCAGGCTCTGCAGCTGCTTGGGGTCCAGAAGGAAGATCACATGTCCCCAGCAGAATAAATTTGGGGCAATATTTAGGGTAAATTTTGTAAAATATCTTTACAAGCGTTGAAAGAGCACTGTAGGTTGTGGTACCCCACACATAAAACACCAAATGAAGGTGTTCCCTGTGAACTACCTGGTGGCACCCATACAGCGCGAGGGGTGATTTGGGTTGCTTCAGTGCCAGCCACTAGTTGTTGGTTTTGCTTTAATTACTTTAATGAAGAATCCTGGGTGACACTGGAGAAACAGCAGACTCTAACTGGTTCTGGCATGTTCTTCCTGGGGCACCATGAGTCACTGAAATGCAGCAGTGCAACCTGCCCCCTTCCAGTGCCTCTTAAACTTGAGCTTCCAGATGGTAGTATGACTTTTTTTTTCCCCAAAAAATGATGTACATCTGCAGGGAACATCAAACAAACAATCAGTATTTTAGCCCATAGTTTCTAAGGGCTTCCTCAGGTGTTTTCTCCTTGTCCACTAGAAGGGTGTGATAAACTTTTCAGTGTCAAAGGGGAAAACACCGAATAGCAGCAGCGTAAGCAGAAACGGAGGTGGATTAAGACTCCAGCTCCTGTAACAAATGTTGTGATCTCAGTGGAAGGACTGCACAGCTTCCAGCACAGTTAGGAGCACGGCACTGGCGAGGGTTCCCGGAGTGGGAAGCAGTGGCCCTGGGGTGGGACTGACCGGCTTTGTGCTCTGCGCTCAGTCATGCCGCGCTTCACCGAGCAAGTGGAGGCTGCGGTGGAAGCCCTGAGCTCCGACCCTGCCCAGCCCATGGACGAGAACGAGTTCATCGACGCCTCCCGGCTGGTGTACGACGGCATCCGGGACATCAGGAAAGCCGTGCTGATGATCCGGGTGAGCAGAACTTCCCTCAGCAGCTTCCCGCTTTCCCTGCCTCTGTTAACTGACAGGCATCGGGATCACGGCAGAAGAGTTTCTTTAGCTCCTGTTAACATTCAGAGTCTTAGATCTGCTAATCGCTGTGGAGCACTTGAGCAGTGAGTTTGGATTCAGATTCATTAACCAGATCTGAGCATCAATGATGGGGAGCTGTGATGCTAAATACCCTTCACGCATCTTTTGTAATCTCATGGTAATGCCTGGCTCGTTAATGTGCTAAAATCAGTGACCTTTGAGTTAACAACAGCAAATTAATTCAGAACTATAGATGCTTGTTGATGGTTTGAGAGCTTAGAAATAAAACCTAATGGCTCTTCATTAAGTAAATTTGGAGAATTAATGTTAGTTAGTCAAAAGGAAGCTGAGATGAGTTTGGTCTGTAGTTCCTAGAGTGTGTAATTTGTTAATTGGCTAACCTGGGTAAACAGGGGCAGCTCACAAAGGCCTTGTCTCCTGTGTTCTTGCGTGCTTCAGGTGCAGTGGGTGTGACTTGGAAGCCCTAATTTCTGGTAGGTCAGAAGGGCTCCTGCAGTTGGTTGAAGGGATGCAGAAAAGGAAGTTCTGGTTGAAGCTGATCCATGGACCTATTTCTTGGATCTTTGTGGGGCAAAAATGGGCAGGAGCCAGACACAGCAAAGACAAATATAGGGGTTTTATTCCTTTTCTCTTCTTTTCCTTGTATTCCTTTGACTCTGAGAAACTGCCCTGGTCTTTCAGAGTGGTGACCGTGGCAGATGCAGCGTGGTGATCAGTAAATCAAGGATGTACAGCCCCAGGAGATACGTGATTACAGTAACCATTGCAATAGCATCTTCCATGTGTGCTGCTTAAAGCAAAGGATCAGATGAGAAACCAGGAGAAAAGCTGACAACCACATATGTGCTCCCCACAGAATTTGTTTCAGACAAGCCCAGGATTTATAGACAGCCAGTGTTAGATGAAGATATCAACGCCTTCCTGCTATGCAGACAAACGGATGTGAGCCCCCCCCCGCTGAAGCCCTTGTTATTCAGGACAGGGAGCACGGCTGCCAATCCCAGTCGGCAGCAATTATCCAGGCTGGCAGTGCCAGGAGCGCTGACGCTTCCCCTGTGCCGCGCTCCGGCGTCAGGGAGCCACAGCTCCACTGCCAGCAGCCAGCAGCAGCTCCCTGGTGACACAGAAGCCACCTAGGAAGAAGCTAAAATGTTAGCACTTGTGGTCCAGAGGGTTTATTTTGGAATAGAAGAGCCATCCAAACGGAGATTCCAGGGTTCTCCAGGGCTTGGTGTAACCTGCTCACAGGGGCTCATTCACTTCAGCTTTGTCCAGGAGCTCTTGCTCTTTACAGGGACCAGCAGGACAAGCCACTGCAACACCTCATTTCTGTGTTTATGCAGGATATTTTCAAAACTACCATCTCACTATATCTGTATTTATTGAAGAGAAGCTCTTCCCCCCATCACTGCTGCCCAGACTCATCATGCCAGAGGAGTTTCTGCCCTCGGTGGCACTTGAAAGGCAGAGTAACACTTTGTGTGTCCCTGGGCTTTGGGAGGGATGGGCAGAGGAGAGCCACAGACAGTTTGTAAACATACAGCAGAACTGTTTCTGTTATGCTTTTTCATTTTTTTAAATATTGATACACTGAGCTACTTCTTAGTGTGTGTCCCTCTGCAGATTTTGTGGATGTACCCTGTTCTCCAGGGCCTGGAGAGGAGGCTGGAATACCCAAAGTCTTGATTGTCATCCTGCTTGCCTTTGCTTTTTGGCAACTATTTTGCACGTCCACCTCTATTTTCACTGTATCACAAGTGTCTGTATTGGAAGACAAGTCTGTGAAATTCCACTCATAGGAGAGAAATGTAAAGAAAAGGGACTTTATTTGCCTCTTATCTGTTAATCACAATTTATTGCATTTATCAGTGAAGTTCTTTGTTGACCCAGCTCTGGAGAATTGTCGTGAAGTGCCACTTTAGCAAAGATGTAGTATTTTGACAAACATGCTGTTTAAACTTGATAAGCTTTATAAAAAGTTTGTCAGCTACAGACTGGCAAGAGCAAAAATAAATCCTAGGCAAGCAGGAACTAGGTCAGATGTGTTTAGCCTACAGCATAAAAGCTGGCCCTTACTAGCTAAAATTTTTCAGCTTTTCCTGAGGGATAAGGATAAATTTTGAGATATTTTATCTGTTGTTAATTTAGTCAATGCTTTGATTCATAATTGTGCTGGAGACACTGTCTGTGTTTCTGAAACAGCCCTTAGAGCTGTGTGTAATTCCAGCTTCAGAATCTCGGGTGAAGCTTTCACATTTAATCGAGTTGCAAAAACGCTGTTCGTTTTGCAAGAACTTTTTTCTGTCTTTCAGATGCTGAGTGCATTAATGTCCTGACAAATCTCAGCTGTTTAGTTACTGCTGTGTGATTTTGGGGATCCCTGTGGTGTTTAACAGGAGCAGCCAAGCACATACAATCACACGTGTTCAGAGCTGGATGCAGCCCCTGTATTTACCTTTTTGTTGAAAACATGAAATAATTTTTACCTCCACTGATTTCCATTCTCTCTGCTTGAAAAACAATATTCTTGCTGATTTTCAGAGCCATGAAATCTGTAGTTTGACTCTGACTGGATGCTTTTTCCTCAGACTCCTGAAGAGCTGGATGATTCCGACTTCGAGACCGAGGATTTCGATGTGCGAAGCAGAACCAGCATCCAGACCGAGGACGATCAGCTCATTGCTGGACAGAGTGCAAGGGTAAGGCAGAAACGTGAGCACTGGGACAGTGTGACCTGCCTTCAAGGAACGCTTCAGCCTGCTTTGAAAAACCAGGTTAAATTTGGGGGGATGGTGATAAAAATGCTGGATCAGAAAACTGGCATTCTTTGTTTCCAGCATTCTCCTGAAAAGGAGGTTGAGCGAAACGCAGCTTGTGTTGGTCTGGTGGATGTGAGGAACGTCTGTGTTTTATTTTGGGTGTTCTGAAAGATCAAAATCCTTTCAGTACCAACAAGCTACGTTTTGGTATCACAGACATTATAGTCGAGTGAGCTCCTGCAGGGAGGTACAGGGCAAATCATTCCACTGGATTAATGTTATTTCCAACAGACAAATACTAACTTTATGAGCAAAAAATCTTCACAAAATGTCTCCTCACACACGTGCTGGTTTGTGTTTGGTCACTGAGCATTTATCAAGACAATGCTGAGAGGAGCTCAGAAATGAAATCACTTCAACTAACTGCATTTCCTATGACTTAAAAATGAAAGCATTGATAGGCAATATATAATCATTAAGAGGTGAAACCCTAAAATCAGTGCATTGAAGGAAGACCAGGCCTCACCTACTGCTTTTATTTGACACGGCCCCTCTGGATCGATAACAATTTACACTCTTGGGAAAGGGCCATGGCAGATTTTTTGTGGAGGCTCTTCCTGCCAGGCAAGAAGTAGCCAGACCTTATTTATCAAACTTCTGCCACGTTGGCTTGGGAATTACACTAACTAGGAGTATTTTTATGCTCCCCTCCCTTGCACAAGCACTTTCTATGCTTGGACCCTCGCCCCCTGCTATTTAAATGCAGGCATTGCTCATTTACCTCTTAGCACAGCTGCTGCCAGAGGATTTTTAGTACCAAAGGCTCCTTTTTGCCTGCTCCTGGAGGCATCTGTGCTCCCAGTATTTATGAAGGCAAGGGCATGGAGCCTTACACAGGCTGTAAACCCAGTCTCAGAGATTTTATTTGGGAGTAAGCACATACTCTTTATTTTCACTTACTCTTTCCTCAGCAGACATGTTTCAAAAGAGAACAGCTCGCTTTTTGCAGGGAAGAGACTGGTAATATTTCTTATTATCCTCAATACCCAAGTGGAACTTAATTTTAAAACGTTGAAATTTTCTATAAAAGACAAGTCCTCCCTCTTCATGCAGTTTTATTTTGAGGGATGGTAATATGTGGCAAATTTGTTTGGAGTCTTAACAGCTTTATCATGCAAAGGCCCATATTTTAAATGTCAACTTGTCTTTCTGGGCACTTTTTCTTAAAAAAGAGTATAAACTTTGATTCAAAATGGAAGCAAATGGCTCTGTAAAGCCTCTAGGTAGAGGATTGCTATTAAAGTTTTATCCCCCATCTACATGACTGAAATTGGTTATTAGTGAAATGTTCCAAAAAGCCTGTACAAGGCAGCAGGAGGCCATGTGAGAAAACTCTTCTCTTCCAGGCTATCATGGCTCAGCTCCCTCAGGAGCAGAAAGCCAAGATTGCTGAGCAGGTCGCCAGTTTCCAGGAGGAAAAGAGCAAATTGGATGCTGAAGTGTCAAAATGGGATGACAGTGGCAATGACATCATTGTCCTGGCCAAGCAGATGTGTATGATCATGATGGAAATGACAGACTTCACCAGGTGAGGCTTTTTAATTTGTGCTCGCTCTGGGCTGGCCGGGCTGCTGGGCTTTCAGTGAGACACGGTACAAGTTCTCCTAAGAGTCTTACTTGTTATAATTTCCTTTAAATGGTGCCCTGTTACAGCCTGCATCTGAACTGGGGAGATGCATTATTGTGCAGTGGCTGGGTGGTAATAACTGTTTAAATTGATCTACAGATACACAGCAGTTATTGCCTGCCTGTCTTTCTTTCTTTCTTAAGGGTGATTCTTGTCCCCAGGAATATATATATATATTTGCTCAGTTCTTTACAGCATTAAATTCTATGGGCTTCTCAATATTGCCATACTGCAGAAATAGTTCCTAGTACAGTTATTTGCAGAGGAAAGAGAGGGGTTTTGATGCCTTTTGAAATTAATTTACCAGATTTTATATAACGCTATTTTTTAAACTTCATGTTCCATTCCATAAAAATTGCAAATCCGTCTTCTAAAACGTTATCTCTTATCATCATTAGGTTGCTCAGGGCAGTAAAATTTAAGATGTTTTTATTCCTGGATTTAAGCTAAATGTGGGGAGGAGCTGAAAGGGGGTAACTGTAGAAAATGAAGGTGCTGTAATGGCTGCTGCTGCCTATTCCTGCCCTTTGGTGAGGAGTCACTGCCAGCACTGCGTGGAACAGAATGAGAAGGGGGATGTAGAGTTCACTGCTGTGGTTTTCTGGTGCTAGGAGGGAGCCTCTGCTCTGTTTTGCAGGGGCAAAGGTCCACTGAAGAACACGTCAGATGTGATTAGCGCAGCCAAGAAGATCGCTGAGGCTGGGTCAAGGATGGACAAGCTGGGCCGGACCATTGCTGACCATGTAAGTCACAGTCCCATAAGCCTGCAGCACCACGGAACATTAGCAGATCTTTTACTACTGCAGGCAGTAGTGAAAATGTGTTTGGTTTTGGGGTGCTTTGACTGATTTTCCAGATCTGCTGCTAGAAATTTCTAGCCTGTTCTTTCCAGCTGCTGTCGTGCCTCCCTGAGCCGTGTCACAGCTGAGCGTGGCCAGCAGTGACACAGCAGCTCCTTGGCTGGCATCAGGCACCTGGCATTTTGTGGCAGCCCTGCTCCAGGTCACGCAGAGCCGGGGCAGTGCCCGTGCTGAGCGGGGCCCAGGCTGGGCTCCCGTCACACCCGGAGCACTCCTGGTGCTCCCCAGAGCACAGACTGCAGGGACAGCGCCTGCACAATTGCACCTGGCCTGTTGCACAACCTTTAATCCTGGTTTTGAGGCAGCTTTTTAATATTAACAATTTTCAGATGCCCCACAGACTGAGTGGGGAGGTTGTCAAAGCTCTCTGGTGGTTTTCTCCCTGTCCAGTCAGAGCTGATGAGGATTTGGAGCGAGGCCTGCAGCGACCTGAGCGTGGCTGTGCTGTCCCAGTATTTGGAAGGAATTCTTCCAGGACTGAATGAGCACGTCCAGCTCAGGGATTTATTTATGCAATGCTTGTCCTGGGCCACTTAGAATCTGGGCCAAGCAAGAGCACCTCTGGCCTCAGCCCACACCCAAATGGCAGGGAAACATCAGCATTAGTAATAATATTCCACCTTCAGGAGAGACTCTGAAATGCAGGGAGGTTAAGTCTGAGATCATGGACTAAACTTTGTTTTCTCCAGTTGACACTTGCTTTCCAGGCCTTGCCAGGATGGGAATTTGTGCTGCAGGGTTTTAACTGAACCCATGTCGCTTTGGAAGTAAATCATTGCAGTGCAGGACTCTCTCTTAATGCTGCATCCAGGGGTGCTTGTCTACACCCTCCCTTATTAATGATGCAGTGAGAAATGTTCAGTGGGGAAATAAATTTGAGAAGTGTTTTGTCAAATGGATCTCCTTGCTACAGCACTTTGATAGCCTTGTTTCTGCAAGAACCAGGTGTGCTGCTGATGTAGGTAAATGAAGCAAGGAGCAGTTTGTGTTAGAGGTCTCAGGGGAGCTTGGGCTGAACGTTTACAATGCTTTTTATTTTTTTTAAATTCACATGTTTTATGCAAAGTTAGTATATGGTTTTCTGTACCAAGCCATTTGAAAATATAAAAGAAAACTAAATGGCTCCTTTTAGTAGCAGTAAGGTCCTTAAAAATGTAACAGATTAAGCACATGTTTGAAGATAAATACGAGCAGCACTGTACAGTTAGTCATTTTGACAAGAATATAGCTTTTTCCTGACTCCATACTCTGCTAATACTTTGAGCCTGCATATTTCATTAGCTGTGCTTCCACACTCTCTGGAAACGTGTTAATGTGGCACAGTGTGACAGCTACGGAGCAGGAGCAGCTCCGAGCACCGATCCCTCCCGTGCCTGCTCCTGGCCGGGAGCACGCCCAGGGCTTTGTGTCCTGTGTGGGGGTGACACCACAGCCCTGCCCCTCGTGTCCGTGTGCCAGGGGCTCCCAGCTCTGCCGTCAGGCACTTTGCAGCACATTCCTCTGGAACTCCAAGAGCTGCTGTCCCAGGAATTCCATGTCTGTTGGGAAGAGTCCCGCCGTCAGCCGCAGCTGCTCCCCGAGGTTTCCATCCCTCACTCCAAGCAGCTGCTGCTTGCTGGGAATAGGGGAATACGAAGCAGTTCTGAGCACAGCACAAATGACAATGATTTGCAGCAAGACAAGGGTTCTCTCTATTATTTATTTTTTCAGTGTTGAAACACCTACAAAGCTGAAGAAAATTTCTGTTGCTTTTTTAGTTTCCTAGTGGTGGGAGGCTGAGGCTACATCAGTTCTGATCATTCCGTGAGAGGTAGCTGGGGGTGAGGGTAGGGGCTCCCCACTTGCCAGTAAAAGGTTCCAGCAGCCTCTTGCTGGGGAGACTGGTCCCTGGCTGGGGGGCTGGCCTGGGGACACTGTGCACAGGCTGGTGGCAGCTGCTGGCACACGTGGTCAGTGCCCGTCCTGCCAGGGAGCTGCCTCCTCAGAACAGCTGCTGGCAGCTCCTGCTGGGCCCAGCTGGCAGCCAGGGCTGGGGGGCGTTTATTGGGAATTTCTGGGGCAGCAGGGCCCATTCCCAAACCGGAGAGGCAGAGGGAGGAAGAAACTCTACAGTTCCTGGCTCTCCCTTACAGCCACTGGGGATGGGCTGTCTCTGCTGTCTTCCCCTGCACCTTTTCTTGACAAAAAGAGAGAAGAGGGTGATTCTGCTTCTCTGCATGCTCAGCTGGGGCAGCAGGAACTGAATGTGGAGGGCGTTTGCTGTGTGCAGGACGGAGCCTGGATCTGACCTGAAGCAGCCAGCTTAGCTTCTGCCAATAACCTTCCCTGGGTCTGTGGCAGCAGCTCAGTCTGGGGGCTGGGGAAGGAAGGCTGTCCCCACACGTTCATTCCATCAACACTGCACTCCCTGCTGGGCTGCGCTGCCAGAACCCTCCCATGGCAGCTCTGCAGATGGGGCTTGTGGCTGTGGGTTAATGCAATAATGGCATCGTTTTTGATCGGTGTTAAAATTGTTGCCTTTTGGGTTTTTTGATTTTTATCTGAATGCTCCTGCCTAGGAAAGGACAGGGCTCCTGCAGGCACCCGCAGTGCCTTTTGTTGATGCTCTCTTTTATCTTGTGTTGCATCTCCATTTAAACCTCATCTGTCTTTGAGCCGAGTCCTCGATTCTGCCCGCAGAAATAGCACACGCAGGAGAGGATGTGGGTTTCCAGCTCACATCATACTGATGTACACAACCCAGCCATGATTCCTATTCCACGGAGGTTCTGCAGCCTTCCTCAGCACTGGTGATCATGCAGCAGCCCCCTGCCTCGAGAGTCTCTCCTTGAATGCTTTCCACAGCCCCACAGAGTAGCTGGAATTGTTGAGCCACCCCTCTGACGTGCTGTACTGGGCATTTGTCAGCCCTCAAGCCCCTCCACTGCTGTGCTGCTCACTCGCTGTTAGATGAGCTCTTTGGGAGATGGAGAGCAGTTTCCAAAATGGTAATTTGAGCTTTTCATTAGCTCTTTGGCCAGGGCTATTTGTGGACTTGCTCTAAAACATCTTGTACTGCTGACTAATATTGATTAGCTTAAAAAATTAACCTGTAAGCTTTGCTGCTTCGTTAGGCAGGGCTTCGCTGCACTGATGGAAGCTGCATGCCCATGTTGAGAGCTGCAGTTACTTTGGGTGCTCCATCATTTTCCTTGGGACTCAGAAGGTGGTTTTATGTCTGTTGGTGGGGTCAGATGCCCATAAAGCCATGCAGATCTGCACAGCCTGGTGTGCTTGTGCCAGCATGCCCCCAGCCCCTCTGCAGTGCCCCTGTGTGTGTGAGAGCTGTGTGCACATCACTGCAGCACCTGAGTTACCTCTGCTCAGCACAGGGGCCACTTTGGCTCACGAAAACCACTTGTTCTGGCCCTGGAAAAAACCAAGTGTATGTGTTAGCTACACTCACCCTCACTGCAGAGGGAAATGCCTGTTCTGGCAGATCAGGAGCTGTTGGGAAGGAAATGCTCCGTGTGAGTGGGACCCTGTTTGCACATCCCTGTGTGCACCACAATCTGCTCTAGTCCCTCTTTCATCCAGGGAAAAGACAGTTCCTGCTTCCAGCTAAGCAGAGAAGGTCTGCAGGGAGGGTTAGGGCTCAGACCCTGCTGCTGACAGCCAGGAGGAGATTTTTACCTTGCCCTGAAAGGGGAGGGAGGGCTGCTTGGCCAAAGCAGCAAACCTCAGCTGGAGTGAAGCATTAATGAAGTGGTGCCACATTGAAGAATGATCTCCAGTCATGCCATGTCCATTATGAATCTTCATCAGATGGTCCATTGCACAGGGTCAGGGTCTTAGGTGAAACGGGATTTTGCTGTGAACAGGGGTGTGTGAAAAAGAGCTCTTAAATCACCCTGGATGGGGTGCAGCTGTCTGGAAGGCTGGAGATCACTGCAGGCTGTGCCTGTAGTCCTGTCCCTGGGTAATGCCAGGCGAATTCCCCGGCTGCAGCTGAAATAATGCTGGGTCCAGGGCAGCCTGCCTTTGAGCGGAAAATAAGGATCAGTCTGATGGTGGTTTTGTTCTGTCCAGGAGGCCTGTGGGTGCTGGGTGGGAAGATGAGATGAGGAGTGGCCATTTCAGTGGAACAAAGAGCAGCAGCTCTCTGTAGGGCACAAGTGATGCTTCTCAAAGCAGGGCTAAAGCAACAGGGGGTGTGACACGGTGTGATGTAGCTGACATGGATGTGAAGCTGTAGGTGTGAACACCCAGCTCTCATCCCCTGCTCTGGCCAGAAATGCTCCTGCAGCAGGAGGGGTCCTCCCCTGCAGGCCCCAGGGCACGGCCTGTAGGACTGGGGTACCCCACAGCCCTGCTGCAGCCCTGCCTGCAGGGATACACCCAGCCCGGGGTCTCTTGGACACTGCTTGCAGCACCACCAGCGATGTCTGGAGGTCAGAGCTTGCCTGGGTGTTGCCCAGCCAGGAGCTGTTTGGTTCCCACGCCGGGCGTGGCAGCCGCAGGTGCCCCACTGGCACTGGGCACAGGGACAGGAGTGTGGCACAGGTGCCACTGGGGTTGTTCAGCAGCAGCACCAGAGCTTGGTGGGCAGAGGGGCTGTGGAGGTGAGTGTGTACCAGCTGCTCTATTCACTTGTCCTCAGGCAGCCATGGGGTGCCCCTGGGGCTGAGGTGGCCCGTGGGGACCTGCTGCTGGCACCCCATTGCTGCTGCTCCCAAAGGGGCCGCAGAGCTGGTGTGGGCAGCAAAACCCTTCCCACAGCCCTTCTGTCTCACAGAGCCTGCTCTGGGCTGTGGCTGCCCCTCAGCTGGGCTCCCCTCTGGTCTGGAAACCCAGCCTGAGCCTGGCTCATCCATCATCTCACTGCTCAGCAAAGCCAGGGGTGGCCCTTCGGTTCTGTCCCAGAAGACGTCGCCTTCCCAAACTGCACAGCAGCCCCGCAGAGGCACTCCTGCAGAGCCTTGGTGCAAAGCTGAAAAGTTACCTTTATCTTATGGATGAGTGCTGCAGCAAGCACCTTAAAAATGTCATTTTGTGCCTGGTGAGGAGCCTGGTTTCCCCACTGCTACGAAATGGGAGCAGAAGCTAGGAAAATCTCTGTTTGCTGCATGTCAGTGAGTAGCTGTCGGGTTTATCATTTCCGAGCTTGGAATACTTAAGATTGAGCACTGAGGGAGGAACTGGTAACATCTGCTAGTTGCAGCTTGACATCTTGGGTGTCAAACCATTGCTGCTGTGTCCTGCACACTGCAGGAAGGACCTTTTACAGCTGACTGACCAGCTCTGGGAAGGGTAAAGAGTCCTCCTTCTCCTTCTCTTCCTCCTCCTCCTCCTCTTCCTTCTCTTCTTCCTCATCCTCCTCCTGGGGAGGGCTGCTGAAGGGCAGCTGGAAGGAGCCCAGCAGCCTGTCCAGTGCTGCCCCTGTTCATGGCTCCTGGGTTTTAGATGCCTTTCATGCTGCTCAGCTGTCTCCAACCCCAGCGCTCCACAGGGAGGGCAGCGTTCTCCCGGCCCATTCCCTGTTCCTGGGGGAGCTGCCCGGTTTGTCCCTCTGGCTCCTGCCCCAGCTGTGGTGCTGCAGAGCCAGACGTGCCCTCTGTTGCCCCGCAGTGCCCGGACTCGGCGTGCAAGCAGGACCTGCTGGCCTACCTGCAGCGCATCGCGCTCTACTGCCACCAGCTCAACATCTGCAGCAAGGTGAAGGCCGAGGTGCAGAACCTGGGCGGGGAGCTCGTCGTCTCCGGGGTACGTATGGCACATGCCTGCCTCGGGCACCTTTGCTTCCACAGGGAACTGTTATTCCAAGCTGAGCTTTTGTGTTAAACACCACAGAATACAGACAGGAGCTGCTGGAGCGTTCCGAGGTTTAATGTATGCAGAGTTTGTGTTGCTGCCACGTTGTTCTGGGGAGGAACTCTTGCTGTGAAAATACAGACTTCACATTTCCTTACTCAACAGTGTTTGTAGACAGATTCCCTTCACCTCTGTGTAATCTGTTTTCCAGACTGCTTTTCACTCTTAGTGAGGTTAAATCACTTTATCAGCACAGCTAAACCTACGCCACGGCTCTGCACAGCCTTGGAACATGCTGGGGTCCTGCAGTGCTCCAGAGATGTTAATATTTCAGGATAGCTGTGCCCTGAAGAGTGCAGAGATTTTTAGTGGCCGCTCTGGTTTCTGACAGCTGGAAGCTGCCCCAGGCCAGCCTGCTTCCTTATTCCAGCCATTACTTTGCAAATAATTTTTTCACTGCAGTTCATGAAATGCTTCCTCCTAAGAGGATTCTGTATGACAGATACTGGGGGGAGGGAAGTGGAGCCAAACTCTTAATTTCTTCTGGCATACTCTTCCTTGCCCTGCACAGGCACGTTTGGTCACTGGTGCTTTTGCCCAGCCGTGTCAGGACTGAGGAAGGAGCTTTGAAGAAGGGACAGGATTGGCTGACAGTCCAGTGTCGCTCCTTGAATCCTTAACAGCAAATGGGAAAAACTGCCCACATTCTGCCATTTTGTTACCACAGAATCATGGAACCCAAATTTTGGGTTGGAAGAGACCTTAAAGCCCATCCAGGTCCACCCCTGCCATGGCAGGGACACCTTCCACTGTCCCAGGCTGCTCCCAGCCCCGTCCAGCCTGGCCTTGGGCACTGCCAGGGATCCAGGGGCAGCCACAGCTGCTCTGGGCACCCTGTGCCGCTGATATTTTCCAGTGAAACCTTGTTTGATATTTCAGTTGCTTAACTTACTAGCACAGATTTCCCCCAAAAAAACAGGGAGAGCTGTGGAAGGGGAGCTCTGGGGCAGCAGCAGCAGCAGCAGGTCTGCAATAGATGCCCCTGCATGGGCTGAGCCCATCTGGGGGTGAGGGGGCTGTGCTTCCCCTCCTGCTGCTGCCAGCCCCCCTGCTCCCTTTCCAGCCCCCAGAGCAGCTCCAGGGGCTGTGGTGGGATGTGCTGCTGGTGATGTCCTGGGAGCTGGGAGGCGGAAGGCATCGTGCTGTCCAAGCAGGAGATGTGTTACTGTGCAGCACTCCATACTCCAGGGTTCCACTGCAGCTACTCAGCGTCTTCGGGATTTACATCCCCTCTGCCATAAATTAGTTATAGAACAGCCAGGCAGCTGTAGTCTGATCTCCTGGTTTTATCCTTCTCCTCGAGCCTGTCCACTGGGGTTGAGTGTTGCCAGCAGCAGTGTTAAGCTCCGTGGGATAATCAGGTGAAGACCTCAGCCAGTGCAGAGACATCACCTGTCTGAAGGGAAAATTCTGTGCAGTGTTCACACCCTGCCCATGGACCAGAGTGCTGTGAGAGCAGAGCCACGGCCTGGGCGGGCAGAGCTGGCACCTCACAGTCTGAGTTCATTCAGAAAAGCACCTCCCCGCTCTCCTGGCGTTTGATGATTCCTCCCGCTGCGAGGATTCCTAGAAACAGGCCAGGGCAGTGGTTCCCAGGCTGCTGGGGAGGAGAGCAGAGCACAGACTACAGATGCTGGAGGATCCGAGGTGCTGTGGTGGCACTCGGGGCACAGCAGGGTAGAAGAGAGGGGGCAGTGCCCCAGAAAAGCCACCAGCCCCTGCCTGGCTGGGTTTGCTGCTGGACAAGCCATGGCTTTGAGCTTTTCCCCAGAACCTCCTTAGAGGTCTGTAACAGCAGGGTTTGAGTTTGTAGAGGCAGCTGAGTTCTTGTGGAAGCTGCCCTGGACCAAACCCTGCCCCAGATCAAAGCCCTGTCCCAGACCATTTGGCCTTGAGAAGCCACGGGTGCCACCCAGAGCAGGACACTGGCCCCTGGAGAGGGGGGTCCCAGCTGAGGTCACCACAGTGCTCCTCCCCTCTCTCTTCCCCCCAGCCGTGGTCTCAGCTCTTTGTCCCTGCTGTGCCCTACAGCTTTGACAAATTCATGTTTTTCCTTGTTTTGATGCTCTTGTAAATCAGGAAGCAGCTGGGAAAGGGCTCCAGGCCTGGCTGGTGATGCAGTTGTGTTCCTTCCTTCCCAATACAACTTAGTATTCTAGGGCAATTTAAATGTTTATTATCAGTGATTAAAATATTACTCCAGCTTTATTAATTTCATTAGAGAGTAAGTAACTGTTAAAGCTTAGTCACAAAAGCAAAGGGCAGAATACAAATCGTTCCCATTGCCATTAATATGGAAAATGCAGACACGGGGGCAAACCCTGCTTCTGTGTTGGTGGCACGAGTCAGGTTTGTAACCACTGAGTGTCCAATGAAAAATCCTGCCTCAAACTGGGAGCCTCAGGTTTCAAAGGACAAACAGAAATGAGTCACATAAATCAGTTTTCAGGTGGTTTTGCCCACCAGGCCTGTCGTGTTTTCAGTGGAACGCTGTTGGGGGTTCCGTGTATGTAACTGTGCGTGCCCTTGGCAGGTGGACAGTGCCATGTCCCTGATCCAGGCAGCCAAGAACCTGATGAACGCCGTGGTGCAGACAGTCAAGGCCTCCTACGTGGCGTCCACCAAGTACCAGAAGTCCCAGGGCATGGCCTCCCTCAACCTCCCGGCCGTCTCCTGGAAGATGAAGGCTCCAGAGAAGAAACCCCTGGTCAAGAGGGAGAAACAGGACGAGACCCAGACTAAAATCAAGAGGGCATCCCAGAAGAAGCACGTGAACCCCGTGCAGGCCCTCAGCGAGTTCAAGGCCATGGAGAGTATCTAGAGGAGGGCTCTGGCTCGGGGGTGTTTTTCTCTAGCCCACTACTGCTACTTCCAGAACTCTACTTTTAATACCCTAAGGATTTTTCAAAAATTTACTATTCCTCCAAATGTATTTACTTAATATAATTTTGATAACTTTGTTTAGATTACCTGGGGAGATACTCAGATTTCTAAGTCCTATCAGTATATCTTCAGCCTGCAGAAGTGTGGTAATTTAGATGGCCTTTAGATTACAGGGGTGGATTTCTAGCTGGAAACTGTTTTTTATAATCTTGCTTTAAATGGAATATTCTATAACCAAAGAGGATTTTACAGTAACACTAACGGTTAACACTAATACTGGATCCTGCTACTCAGAGACTCAGTTTATCATGGTGATCAAGAGAGAAAAATTAGATTTTTTACTTAAAAAAAAAATAATGGAAGTATTGTATGTGCTAGTGTATCTCTGCTGTGGGGGTGGAGAGGGAGCAAGCTCAGAGGAGTTTGAAAATGCAGCAGGCACCGGCTGTGTGACCACAGCTGGAAAACAGCTGGAAAAAACCGATCCACCCGTGCCTGGTGTGGGCTTTGCTGAGGATCATGTTTGGAGCTGGGCTCGGTGGTGCCTTGGGGCTGTGATGCTGCTTTTCCTGAGCCCTCTGGCTGCTTCCCCTGTGCTCCTGGCACTCCTCCCTCCGGAGGGCTCCGCTGCCGGGGGAGCTCCCGGGGCCAGTCCCTGCGGAAACATCCCCCGGTGTGGGCGGCCGATCGCTCCTGCGTGACACGGACGGGGATTTCAATGCCTGGTTACAAATTACTAATGTATTTTGCTGCGGGACACTAATAAAGTTGCTTTTCCCAGCTGCTGTATTGTGGTGCTGTGAATGGAGCGGGCCCAGCCCGCCCCTCGCCCCCCCCCTCGCCATTCAGATGCAAATCAGCTTTGTGCTCATTCCTCATAATTGCTCTGCATCCCGCCTTGGGCTTCCAGAGGCACCCAGGAAATCGTGTTTGCTCAGGCTGCAATTTAGACTGTACATTATTTGTGATAACTATAGCTACAAGGTATAATTTCGCTGTCTTATTTAAATTTTATGAATTTCAGTGTGTTTCACACGTCCCAGTCGAGTCGGGTGCAGGGAAGCGGTGCCTGCGCGGGGCAGCACCACGGTCTCTGTTCCTGTGGAGCCTCCACCGAGCTGGAAAAGCCTGGGCTGGAGTCAGTGTCTGAACTGCAGCTCCATTGTAGAGCTGAGCCTTGGCACTGAAATGTTATAATTTTATTTATCTCAATCAGCTCATAATTTACTGTATTAAGGTTATTGCTGTCATGTTACTGTAGTGCTGATCGGAATTAAGCTAAATAGTTTTGGGGATGTTTTTGCCAAATGTATTGTGTTTCAAGCATTTTAGCCTCTTGAGTACAGCTATTAAACAGTGGAATTATAGGCTATTTTCATACACCCTTACGTGTAAACAGGCTCAGAGGGGAGCTGTGCTCCTCCACTGCCGTTTGGGGGTTAACAGAACAGAGAGGCTGTAGGTCTTCTTTGTATTATAGATAATTATGAACTGAATTTATACAGTATGGGGTTTTTTCTCCTGGACTGTCTTAAAGGTGACATTCCCTGGGCTGCTCAGGGAGTACATCCAGTGCCTCCCCCCATACAATCTATTAATGAGCTTTAAAAAACAATTAAGATATATATTAAGATGTACAGACAAATTTACACATATTTAGCTTTTAAATACATGTTAAGTTTAATTTATGCTGCAAACACTGAGCATCAAGGGGCAAGAAACAAAACGTGGTTCCACCGGTGAGAGTTACAGCCCCAGGGGTGCAGGAGCAGCAGGAACACGGTGGGAACAGGAGGCCGAAAAAATTTCTTTTATACCCAAGAATTACTCCTCTGGGAATTGCGTTTGGGTTTGGAGAGGAGAAGGGCATCGAGGTGAATCATTATTGGTGTAACTTATTTAATTGCTCTGTTCAGGAGTGCAGCAGCAGCGGCCGAGGGGGGAGCAAACGCCTCTCCCCACAGCAGAGGGGGGATTTAGTGTCGTGGAACCGCGGTTCCAGTAGCTGGGGACGTGGTGGTGACACCGGCGCTGCTGCTGCTGCTGCCCTGCGGCCCCGGGGGACCCTGGACCCGGGGCTGGGGAGCGGCGGATCCTGGGCCCGGAGCGGGGCAGGGCAGTTCCTCATCCCCATCCCCATCCTGGAGCGAACCCATCGCCGGCTCCAGCCCCGGCTCCTGGTGCCCCCGGGTTGTTCAGCACCGACCCCAGGCCCAGGGGGGTCAGGAGTTCAAAACCCCAAAAGCACCGATCCCGCCGTGTCAGGGAATCCCAGCCCTGCGTGTGACAGCGGCGCTGGGGCAGCGGCTCAGCGAGGGGGTCCGGCCGCCAGCGAAGCTGTGACTTTATTAGGGAGCCAACTGGAGAGAATTACAGTAATTACTGCTCCGTGTAATTAAGCGCTGGGAAGGGCTCGTGCCGTCGCTCTCGCTGCGGCTGCTGGAGGTCGATGCTCCGGGGGTGCTTCAGCCGCCTCCCCCCGACGGCGAGCGAGGAGCCGAACCCCCCTTCCCAATTCCCAGCCCTCCACGGGGACTGGGGATGGGGGGACCCACCGTGGCTTGGGCAGGGAAGGGCTGTGGGATTTCCCTGCCCGCCAGCTCTCCAAGGCTGCTCTCCAGGCACTGCCTGAAACACACCAGAGCAGTTGCTGGAGAGGTTTGGGGGCTTTTTGCAGTTATTTGAAGAGATTTGGGGGGTTTTTTTGCTGTGTAGTGGGCCAGGAGCTCCACTGAGGCTGTGCCAGAGCCCGGCAGACCTAGCAGTGCAGGGATCTCAGGATGATGAACCCACATTATCTTCTAAAGTGTATTAGTGAAACCACATTAAATCCTCAGGAGATAGCCTTGTTCCAGATTTCAAGTGCTCTTAATTCAATTCTGCGGTGAATGGAGCCACGTTGAATTTATGCCGCTTTAATTGTGTGTGAAGGTTCCGTGCCACGATTTAATGCCCGTTAATGAGCGCCGCTCCCGCTTCGGGCCCTCCCTGCTGCCCCCGCCTCTGGGACGTGTCGGGAGCGGGGGGACCCCGGGCTGTTCCCAAACGCGGGTGCTGGGCCCAAACCAGGCCACGGCAGCCAGACCTCAAACACGGAATTTGAGGAGAGAGCGGAGAGGGTCGTGGGGAGGGGCCAGTGCATTCAACACCCCAACAAATGGGTGAGAAAAGGAAAAATCCATGAAGGCACATCAGCTGCTGTGGTGCTGAGGGCTCAGGCCCTGCTGCGGCTGTCGGAGGCTGGGGGGTGGCCCCGGGAGACACCACCTGGGGACTCTGCCCTGAGCCCTGCCCTGCCCAATGGGTGCCAGGATTTGGGGAGCTCCAGCTGAGCCAGCACTGAACGCTTTCCGGCTAAGCCACCCCCACACAGCACGACCCTCCTGATGCTCCTGTGGGTGCGAGGGGAAGGCGCTGGAGCCGCTCCTGGCCTGGCCACCTGCGTGACTCCAGCACTTAACACTTGACCCCCTCTTGATGCTGGAGGAGTGGGGAGACCCTGTTAGCTCCAAAATAAAGGATGGAAGTGCCTATCCCTCCTCCTGGACCTGCAGAGGGAGGGTCTGGTGAGCCCTACCCAAGGTTTCCATCTGCCCCAGGACCCCCCAGCCCCGGGGCCCTCCAGCCCTGCCTTGGTCCGAGCCCGGGGGAGGCTGCAGGAATGTGGGGGATTCCCAGCACAGCGGGGCTGGCTCTGCACAGGGGCTGGGGTAGGACTGTCTGTGTCCCTGTCCCTGTCCCTGTCCCTGCCGGGGGAGGGCCAGGCAGCCACAGCAGCCCTGTCATTACCCCGGGCTGCGGACCAGCAGCGCCGTTTGGGGAACAAACCTGTCATTTAGAGGGGACACCAGCCTGGGCTGGCATTTATGGCCAGGGAGAGCAGCCCAGCGCTGCCCCTGGACCTCACACAGCCCTGCCAGCACCCAGTGCCTCGGGAGCAGCACTGCCAGGAAATTTTAATTTGTTACCATTTTTTGGCCTCCTTTCAGTGCTCCACATCCTTGGCTGTGTCACTGTGCTGGTGTGCAGAAACAGCCCAGGGAGGGTCACTGGGACCCTCCTGCAGGCACAGGCACTTCCTGCTGCCATCCCAGGCCACAGGGCCCATCCCAGGGCTGGGCACCGAGTGGCACTGACCAGGGCCACCACCTGCTCCGTCCCGAGCTGCCCCGGAGGCCCACGGGCACCCCTCCATCCCCAGGGCCAGCAGAGGCATCCCCAGTGAGCCTCTGCTCAAAAACTTGTTGGGTTAAAGACTTTTAGGAGAAGCGAGTGGGGTTTTGGCTTTGGGGTTGGACAGGGAGGGCTGCTGGTGGTTTTCTCCCTGGTTCAGCCCCTAAGGAGGTGTTAGACATTCCCCACCTTAAATCCAGCTGTGAGACAGTGACAAAACCAGGCAGGGCCTGAGAAATGCCTGTGCTCATCCCTCCCCAGTTCTGCTGGATCCCTGCTTCACCTGGCATTGCTCCAGAGGTTCAGGTTTCCAGCAGAAAAGCTCCCCTTCCCATGCTTGTCTTGGCTGTTACCATCAGAAATAGATATATATATATTTTTAAAACCTACAAAGCAAGGCCCTGGCAGGGCTGGCTGAGAAATGCATTTCAGATAAAAATAGAAAAAAAAAATTTAATGCCAGCAAAACAGCCTGAACAAACCCCAAAAAGAGAAAGATCAAAAAAGAATCAATAGTTGTAATTAGCCCTGCTGCTTAATGGTGACAAGTGACACGCTGTACACGGGAGCCACAAATATTTGAGCACAAAGAAAGGCTGGTGGCCCCGAACCAGCCTGTGGCTGCAGGGTCGCGGGGGGGATGGATCTGGTGGCATTTGTGCCCATCCCTGCAAGGGCTGGGGGACGGAAGGGACCAGCTGGAAGCTGGGTGTGCTCCGTGTTCCCACCTCGTGCTGCCTTCACCTCTCTGTGCTGCTGGGCAAAGTCTTGGGAGGAAAAGCTGCCGCTCCCCAAAGGGGGTTGGCAGGAAAACTGCTGGACACCACCCCGGCAGTGGCTGCCGTCACCTCTCACGGCTGTGAACTTTGTTTGCAGGGGCTTTTTGCTATTTTACAGTGTTGCTGCTGCTGAAAGAACAACCAGTGAAGGGTGGGAGTGACACAAACACGGCACCCCACGGGAACACCACTTGTTCCTGTTCTGCAGATCCCAAATTCCCCAGCTGAGCCACAGTACACATCTGTTTTTCCAGCAGTATCCCATGAAAACGGAACATGCCACCTGTCCCAAGGTATTTTAATAATGAACTTGTTGGCACACAGTGCTGGGATCTCGTTTAGTCCAGCAGTTTATTCCAGAGTGCACCTACACCAGTGCCATCCAAACTCACGCTGTCACCCTGAGTTCCCTGGAATTGAACTCAATCTGCAGTTTCACCTCAGTTCCTGGATGATGGTGTTTATAGAGCCGAGGAGCTCCCTGAAGTAGCCGTCCTTGTCCCCTTCCCGCTGCTCCTCGGCCGCCAGCTCCTCGTACTCGCTGCGCAGGAGGCTGAGGGCGGTGCCCAGCGCGGGGTCCCCCCGGTAGTGCTCCCTGCAGAAGGCCATCAGGACCCCCACCAGCTTGAGGACCTTCTCGCGGGTGTCGTGCTCGGGCATGGCCAGCAGGTTGGGCACCAGGGCGCACCAGCCCTGCTCCAGCACCGCCGGCACCAGCCTGACCTGCCGGTACTGCTGGATTTTCTCCTCCATCTGCTCTCCGTGCTGGGAGTCCTCAAGCAGCATCTGTGGGAAGCGGTGGAGCACAGATTAATGTCCCTGTCAGAGAGGAACTGCTCCCAGGAGGTGACACAGTAGAGGAGGATGCACGCCCATACCGCCTGCCATGGACAGGGACTTGCCACGGAAGACCAGACCGAGGTTGTGTCCTGGCTTCCTGGCCACAGGGGCTGGTTGTCCACCCTAGAAAACTCCCAGTGACTGGGGATTTCTGTGTCACACTGCCTGGGAGGGGCTGAAGGGGCAGGAAGCTCAGCAGGACCTGTAAAGTCCCTGGTCTGATGCTTTTCGCTGCTGGGCAGGTGTCTGCAGCACCTAATGAACATCATCACTCGGCTCCGTGCTGCTCCTCCCTGAGATCGGGATCTCAGTCTCCTCCAGCCACAGCCAGACCTTCCCCTCCCAGCCTGGTCCAGAAAACCCAGAACTGGAGTTCTGCAGGGGGCTGGATCCCTTACAGCGAGTGAGACAGCCCAGAGCAGCACCGGGGCCAGGGCAGGAAGGGGAGCTCCCCCACATCACCCCAACACTGGGGCTCGGCTGGTGGAGGGGGCTGCTGACAGCACGGAAGTTCCAGCCAGGCTCCATTCCCCAGGGCTCCTCCTGGCCGGCTGCTGGCCCCTGTGACAACCACGAGGTCTGTGTAAGGCAGGGCTCTGTGCCGAGGGCTTCTGTGGGACTGCTGGGCAGAAATCCAGCCCTGGGGACAGGATGGGGCAGCCAGCAGGAACAGGAGCTGCCAGGAGAAGCCTTGGGGCAATGCAGTGGGTGCCTGAGGGCGTCAGTACCGTGTTCCCTGGTCACCAGTGACAGCAGGCTCTGCCAGGCCCTGGGCACTGCTGTGAGAGCCTGGTTGTAAGGATTGACAGGAATGACACAGTGGGGACACGGAGGGACAACGTCCCCTCTCCTGGTCCCCTTGGAGAGCTGCCTGCTGAACTGCAGGCAGGATTTGGGGTAAAAAGGAAGGAAAGTGGCAGGAGGAGCCGTTCAGAGCCCCAGTGACTCCTGTTTGCACCAAGAGCTGCCAGGGTGGTTCATGATACCAAACCAACCCGTCTGACAGTCACCCAGCCCATCCCAAACCTGCCACCTCAGCTCGGAGCAGCCCCCCAGCACCCAGGGTACAGCATTCCCAGTCCAAAGAGCAGCTAAAAATCACTGTTTCAACATAAACCCAAGGATCTGCCGGGCTGTGCCTGCCCCAGACCTACGGAGCTGGGAACAGATGGGGCTGCCGGAGGGGGCAGCTGGAAAACGGGCAGCAGGATCAAATGGGAATGGCTTGAGCCAAAGTGCCCATGTCTGCTCCTTTCCCATGGAGCTGACAGGATCGTGTTAGAGTCAGCACCTGATAAGATTTCAGACCTGCTAAAATAATTTGCACCTTTACAAAGTCTCCTGGAAAATAACTGATTTAACAGAGAGGTGCTGCTCTGCTGTGCCTGCAACCCAGGTATTAGAGCAGCCATAATCCGCAGGGCAAATTGGCCATAAACTGAGCCAGAGTGGATTTAATTCCCATTCTCTGGAGCCAGGGAAACGCACAGACTGAACAACAAGCCATGGCGAGGAAAGACAGGCTTTAAACTGACATTTACAGCAGTAATCCAGGGTATTTGAAAATAAAACACGGAACGTGGCGGGCTGGGCTCCAGCGAGGGACGTGCAGCAGGCAAAGGGCTCTCAGCAGGCAGGGGCACGGCGGTGCTGGCCTGTCCCCTGGCCTTGGCTGGGCACCACAGCCCAGGGCCTGCATTCCCCACCCGTGTCCTTGGTGTCCTGCTGTTTAAACACCCTCGGGAGGAAATGGTGGCAGGGACTTAAAGGCTAACGAAGGTTTCAGCTCCTCTGGGCTCCCCCAGGCACTCGTGTGGGGACTCAGGCCAAGGGGCTGCAGGGGACTCATCCCCTCTGATGCCGGGCTGGCTCCTCATCCTCGTCCTGTGAGGATGTTCAGCCCTGGCTGGGCTTGAGGGTGAAGGTGGGGAGTGCGTGGCCAGGTGCCAACCCAGCTCTCACCTTCTCCATGATGAGGTCGTAGAGCAGTGTCACCACACGGACATGGAGGGTCTCCATCCCCTTCTGCCGGAACAGGCTCCTGAGCACCTGGAGGCCCCCCAGCTTGAGGAACTGCTGCTGGGCATAGGGGAAGTGCCTCAGCATGGAGGACAAGGCAAAGAGAGCCTGGTGGAGAAGAGAGGGCAGTCAGCATGGTGGCCATGGCCACCACATGTGGCATGGCCCCTCCTCATGGCACCCCGTGGGGACAGCAGAAACGCTCCAACCCGTCTGTGCAGAGCTCCATGGAACATGCATGCCAGCCTCTGCTGGCTGAGGGGCATCCCAGCAGTCCCCTTTGCAATCCCAATCCTCCCCAGCACGGCGAGGCTGCCCACACTTGGGTACCTCCATCCCAACCCCAGTCGGGGCTGTCACTGAGGGGCCCGTGGCCAGCCCCTGACAGACCCAACGCCATCACTTCTCCCCGTTCACCCCCACACAGGCACAGAGCTGGCCACGGGATGGGGTGAGGGGCATCCGGCAGCACTCAGCAGAGCCTGATCCCTGTGAGGTGGTGTGGGTACCCGGGGTGATGTCCCCACACCTCTGCAGTCAGAGGACAAGGCCATGATGCTCCCCAGCACCCAGCCCAGGCCCTGTCAGGGTGCAGCCCCACGCACCAACAGCCAGAGCCCAGCTCCCACCGGTGCCCCAGGGCCTTGGCTGGGAGCCGAGGAGGCAATTAGGGGCCAGCCCAGCCCCGCTGCCTCTCGCCCTGCCTGGCTCTGACAGCCGTGGTGGCACAGGCACGGCGGGGCTGCCCGGGGCAGGGGACACGCTGCTCGTCTGGGCGCCTGCCAGCAGCCGAGCGGGCTCCTCGCACAGGGGCCGGGCCCGGGCCCGCTCTGCCGGACAGATCCGAGCTGACAGCCATGTCTTCCCCCGTCCCATTTGTTTCTATTTTCCATTTTCCGAGTTGCCGCCGGTGAATTTGAGATGCTGCTGTCTCCCTTTTTAATCGTAGGCCAAAGGACGGCGGAGGGAAGAAATGCACTTTTGGCCTCGCTGCCGTGCAGGGCTGTGAGCACCGGGCTGGAAAAACCAGCGGAGCGGGAGCCCAGGGCTGCTCCCTGTGCAGGACGGGGCCGGGGCGCCGGCCCGTCCTTGGCACCCACTCTGGAGACACGGGAGACTGCACACAGCACGGGAACTGGAAACTGCAGCCTCTGTCCTCCTGGAAAAGGGGGTTCAACCCCCGGAGAGTCTCGTACAGCGTTGTGTGAACGAGGACAGTACTGAGCCCACCCCTCTGGCTTCTCTGGGGGCTGCCAGCACGAGGCACTCAGGTTCACTGGAAAGAATCATTCTGGACCCAGCACCCAGGGGTTCCCAGCGATCCTGTGAGAGCCCCTGCATGCCCAGCCATCCCTCTCCACCCCAAAAGGAGCTCTGGGTTGAGCCCCAGGCACTCTTGGGAGGAGTTTCTGAGCATGGAGCATCCTGTGGGATCTCCTCACATCCATGGCCAAATGCAATGGGGGTCCACAGCCTCTCCTTTGCCTTTCACTTGCTGGAGGACTCTTGCCAGGGTTAAAGGGGAACATATTTTAGGGAGATTGTTACAGATGAGTGGAAGAGCCAGTGGTCCCCCCACCCTTCCGGACCCCTCATGCAGGAGATCCCTGTGGAAGACATGGCTGGGGCTTTGGGAGCAGCCAGGTGGTGTTACAGAGGTGACATCACACGCTAAAGCAAGGGTAATGGGATCTCATGCTCCAGGGAATACAGCAGGGAGGGAAGGAGAGAGGGAGGGAGGGGGCGAGGAAGCCCCCAGCCTGATGGACAGCGCTGCACATTTGGCTGGGGGCTCTCGGTGCTGCTCCTTGCTCCAAAGCCTCTGCCAAAGGCAGGACACAGGGCTGGCTGCAGCAATTAGCTCCTTCCCAACGTCAGCTCCCGTGTTTGTCAGCCTGGGATGGCTGTGCTGCCGTGGGGACCCTCGCCTGTGCCCCCCCCAGAGCTGTGGCACCACCCCGTCCCCGCGGGCTGGCAGAGCCGTCGTGTGTGCCACTGCTGCCACTGGGGGAGAGCCTCAGAGCCAGGGGAGTGCGGGCACCAGCCAGTGCTGCTGGGGTGGTCTGACACCCAGGGCCCCCCTCCTGCACCCCTGGGAGTGAAGCCCACCCGGCGTGGGGAGCGGCAGGGGTCCCACGCTCTCCAGACGTCAGTGATGTTCTGGGGGTGTTTACATGGAGCTCAGCACAAACCCAGCTTTGCCCAGAGGTGCAGCCCCACTCCTCACCTTCTTCCTGACAGGCAGGGGTTGTTCCGTGGCCAGGATAACCAGGAGCTTCTGCAGGGCACCCCCCTCGATGGCCTCGATCTGCACTTTGGGGTTGCTGCAGGGATGAAAGCGCAAGGCAGGTCACCAACAGAGTGGGACACAGCAGGGTGGGAGGGACCCTGGTCTGGCTTCACCAGCACTGGGGTGGCAGCAGGAGCAGGGCAGGGCCCGTCCCCTCTGCTGGCACTGCTGAGGGACCTCCAGAGCTGTGTCCAGTTCTGGACCCTCCCAGCCAGGGAGACCTGGAGGGGCTGGAGCGTGTCCAGGGCAGGGAACGGGGCTGGGCAGGGGCTGGAGCCCCAGGAGCGGCTGAGGGAGCTGGGAAAGGGGCTCAGCCTGGAGCAAAGGAGGCTCAGGGGGGCCCTTGTGGCTCTGCACAAGTCCCTGACAGGAGGGGGCAGCCGGGGGGGTCGGGCTCTGCTCGAAGGGAACAGGGACAGGAGGAGAGGGAACGGCCTCGGGCTGGCCCAGGGGAGGCTCAGGGTGGACACCAGGAGGAATTTCCCCATGGAAAGGGTGCTCAGGCCTTGGCAGGGGCTGCCCAGGGAGGTTTGGAGTGCCCATCCCTGGAGGTGTCCAAGGAAGGGCTGGAGGGGGCACTCAGGGCTCTGGGCTGGGGACAAGGTGGGGATGGGGCACAGCTGGGACTCGATGGGCTGGGAGGGCTTTTCCAACCTCAGTGGTTCTGTTCTATTCTATTTCCACCCCACAGTGGACATGAGCAAGGGTCAATATAGCCTGATCCCAGAATCCCCCAGCTCCCACCAGCCCTGGCTCATGGTTATGGAAAGGCACAAACCCCGCAGCCCCCTCAAACACACCTGAAATGAAGGCAGCAGGGGTGGGGAGGGCACACTCCATCACCTGGGCCTTCCCACCACACCTCCCATCCCACCTGGCGTCCCCTGGCCAGGAGCCCTCCCCTGTGGCTCCCTGGCTCCATGAATCCTCTCACTCCACCCCACATCCACTCCTTAACAGCCTTTATGTTCCAGTTCCTGCTTCCCCCTCTCCTCACCCGCTGCAAACGTGCTGAGCGCCCACACAGATCTCACAGCGAGAGCTCCTCTCCTCTCCAAGGACCACAGTGGCTGAATGCACCCTTCTGCCTGCAAGGGCAGGCTGAAACCTCAGCTCAGGGTGTCAGCAGCTGCCCAGGGACACACAGACAGACAGACAGACAGACAGACCGACCATTCTCCCCATCCATGCTGACGCATTGCAAGCCCACTTCTGATGCATCTTGGAAGGTGGTGGAGACATCAGCAGCTCCAGGCTCCCTCCTCGGCAGGGCTCTCTCAGTCAGAGCACAGCACACCAGCTGTCTGGTCCCTGATCCTGGGTCTGACCCCAGGTCTCTCACGCTCCAGGAACAGCCCCAGCACTTCAGCCTTTGCTCAGCTCTGAAGCAGCAATTGCACCGTGCCAGACAAAGGTCACTGACCCTGCTACAGCACAGCACCCGCTGCTCCCACTGCTCCCGGGGAGCTGCTGGAGCAGCCACGGCCAAGCCCCTCCATGAAATGAGAGAGAGAGGCAGGCAAGGTCATAAACAAAACCAGAGACAAATGGAGCTGGGCAGGGAGCAGCTTGGAGTGAAACCCAGGGCTCCCAGAGACACAGCAAAGCACCACACTCGCCTCTCTCAGCCAGTGTCCCCTCCCTGCTCCATCCAGACTGTGCTGCTTGCACCAGAAGGAGCCACCCATGGCTCAGAGGCAGCAGCTGGGACTTCCCAGCTGGGAATACCAGGCTGACCTCAGGGCAGGAAAACCTTTGATTTCTCCTTCCTCAGCCACTTGCTGGAGCAGACATCCAGGCAGAGCCATGGCACAGGCACCCTGCTGAGGTGGGGGCATCTGGGACCTGCCCAGATAGGGCAGGAAGGAAAAAGAACAAAGCAGGAGCTCCAGGATCCTCCTGCAGATGAGATTTTCACAGCACAATTCTCAGCCCTCCTTGTGCCAGCCCTGCAGCATCCCTGGGAGCAAATCAGCTCCTGCAGTGCCTGGGTCGGGTGGGACCTGACACATCTACCACGAGTCCATCCCAACCTCCCCATGCCAGGGGGTGCAGAAGAGTCTCCTCTTCAAAAACAGGATGTGATTTTCCACCCCAATAGACCCATGGATGGCATCTCCAAATGGCCTGGGCTGGACACTGATTTGGGGAGTCATCAGAGGCAAACAGCACCAGCCCTAAAACTTCAGCTGTCCCCAGGCCACTCCTGGGCCCAAGGCCATTTCCCCCAGCTCACAACTGGGGCTCTCATTCATCTCCAGCCAAGCCTGCAGCCACAGCCATGGCCCTGACAGCAAGTCCAAAAATCTGATCCAATTTCCCATGCAAGTCCCTCTGGGCAATGGAGAGCAGAGCAAGTGCAGAAGCAGCTTGCAGAAGGCACTCTCCTGAGCAGAAGTGCACTGAAAGGACAATCCCTGGGCTGGAGACCTCCTGGTGCCACTCAAGGAGAACGGCACATGTGGAATATCCAAGCTCCTTTGTCACATCTCTCTAAAATAAATAATAAAAACTCTTACAGCAAGAGGCACAACTGAGAAATTGGTATGCCTTTAATGCTTGGCTGGTCACCTGGAGGATTTATCTAATTAAAATCTCTGAACCATGCAGCTTTTGCCAAGGAGCAGCTCCAGAGGTGAGGGAGCCTTCCTGGCTGGTGGGTGTGCCGCTTGCTTCTCAGTGCTCCTGCTGCTCTGTCTCTGCTATCAATGGTCCTGGCTTCAAGCTAACAAAAAAGCTCATTTGAAGGTTTGGAAAACTCAGCACAGATCTTTACAAATTACACTGTCAAGCCCAGGGAAAAGCAGCCTGAACAAAATAAACACAACGAGACAGACTGTGGAGCGCTCGCATGGGAAATTCAACCGTGCTAATCTGCTAATGGAGCCAGGATGGTGGCACCTGCAACAAAATTCGCCGAAACGGGAGTCTGAGGCTGGGCCAGGGCTAGGCCAGCCTATGGTGACATCTCATAATGCTGCAGTGATGGCACAGATTTGAGTGTGCCCCACTGATGAGATTAAGCAGCCCCTAGCCCAGGTCAGGAACAGCCACAAGGCTGCAGGGACTCGACACAAGCCCCGTGCTCGGGTTTAAGCAGCTTCCCAAAAGAGACCCCCGTGTGCTGAACAGCCCCGTTTTGCCCTGGCGGGACCCAGCCTGGCTGTGGGGTCACAGCACATCCCCTCCAGATGTGGCCCTCGCTGCACATCTGAGATCCTTGTGCCTCCTGGCCGTGCTGCCCACATCCATCACACCCACCTCTCTCTGTGGCTGAAGAGTGGCAAACAAGGCTGGGTAGAGGCCCACGGGCGCTGATCCACACAAGAAACTGCCCAGGCACTGGGACAGGCTGGGGTTAAGGGGCACACGCTGTGTTCACGCTGGCCAAGAGGTGTGGAGCAGGGCTGAAGAGCTTGGGAAGACCAGCAGCATTCACTACTGCCCACAGGTGCCCTCATCATCATCCCTGAGCAGCTCCTGAGGAAGCTCTGTCCCTTGGGAGGTGGGATCTGTCCTGTGGTGGGAGTTCCTGAACTTGTGAGACGTGTGCTGCCCATCCCAGACTGGGAGAGCTCCTGAGCAGCTCCGGGCACGGGCCCTGCTCCGTGTGGATCCTGGAGATGGATCCCCCTTCCCTGGGTCTGGGCTTGGCACTGTGCAAGCACAGATTCCCTGTGCCAGTTCATCAGCCCAGCACCTCCCTCTCACTGGCTGGGGAGGGTGACCTTCGCTGGAGAGGGGAAACACCAAAGCAGGGGAGGGAAAGGCACCAGCAAACCTCCTGCCGAGGCTGCCTGTGCACAGGGGCTGGAGAGAACCTGTCTGCCCCGTCACATCTCCCTGTGCTGCACTCAGCACTTCCCACCAGGGGCTGGGCATTATTACAGTCACAGCTGCTTTGCCAGAGCAACGAGAGCCTCAACAGCTCAGGGAGAGGGGAGCAGAGGAATTAAACTGTGATCAGCTACTGGAGTGAAACCGAAACAAAGCTGATGCAGAGCCTGGTCAGCTGCAGGGCCTGCCTTGGGCAGGGGGTGAAGGCAAAGATGGGATTCAGCACCTTCCCCAAGCTGCCAGGTCAGGATATTTGTGCCCTTCTTCCTTTTTTTCTTCCATTAAATCTCTTTGTGGGATCAGCAAGGCCTCAGGATGTGGATGACCAGCCAGAGGATCCCCAGACACGATGGAGGTGTCCTGGAGGAGAGATGGTCTCACAAGCTGGGGTCAGAGCCCCCCAAACAGCCTCTGCATGCCCCACACTTCCCCAGCACCTGGCTGGTAGGGACCTGCTCCTGGGATGGCTGCCCTTTATCCCTGGAAGTTGGTTTGGGAATGCTGTGGAGCAGCACCAGTACGGCAGATTGAAAACCCAGCACAGCCTTCTCTGCCATTTTCACTGGCAGCCCATGGCATGGAAGCAGTTCCCAGATGAAGGGATTTGTGAAGAGCACTCTCTGTTAAGAGATACCCTCATTCCACTCCTCCTAGGACGACCCCAAGTGCACAAAGTTAGGAGAGACTTCTCAAAGCTTTTGCAGACTGCACATGCGATGGGTGTGGGAAGAAAAGCAGCAACACAGCCCTGAGGCGACAGCAGCTCTGGAGTTAGGTGGGAACTTACAATAAGGCAGCAAAATTAGATTTAAATTAAAAAAAAAAAAAAAGCAAGCAAGCCAAGTGGTGCAGAGGGAGCCAGGGACTGGGAAGCACAGAGCAGGGCAGGCAGGCAAATGCCCTCGTCTCTCCTGCTCTGACAAGGACACACACAGAATATTTATTTCATGGCCTGCTTGTTGCAGAAACTGCATGAGACCTTAGGAAAGAAAGGGTCACCTCCTCTCCTGGGCATGCTGCTGAAGCCAGGTGGGGAAGGAGCAAGCAGAGGTGTGGAAGGGAGCGGGATGGAGGGGCCGCTCCTGCCCCGGTGCTGGCACAGCACCTCTCCTGCCCTGGCACCTCCCCGGGCACCGGCAGGGGGTGCAGAGCTGTGCTCTGATGAAAGCTCCGGTGCTGGTGCAAAGGCTTGATAATCACCGGGCTAGACGGGGCTTAATGGGTCTCTGCTCTGCTCAGAACCAGCTCTCTGCGGCGCCACGTGGGAAATCAAAGCTGGGGATCAAAGTCTGTAAGTCTCTGAAACAGCCTAAAAAATTTAGTGTAGTCTATTTAGCTTGTGCTATAACCTGAGGATCAGAAACAGGCAGCGAGGCAGCATTGCTTACCTGGCCCTCCCCCTCTTCCCCTTCCCCTCCCCAGTTTTCAGTCCAAAATCTGTTAACGGAGAAAACAAGAGCGAACCAGCAGGACTGAAATGTGCCTTGTCTGGCTCCTGGGGCTCTCAAACCTTCACACCTGGGTCACAGTTTGACAGGCAATGGAAAAGGTCATTTTTGTGAGTCCTGGAAACAAAGCAAAACAAGCAGGGTCACACTTGAAAAGGCCAATGACTTCTTCATCCTTCTCTGTGTTTGGAGGATTTCTGACAGCTCTTGTAAGCACAGTCATGTTAAAATTATTTGACAAATAATAGATAGAGAGATAAAACAGATAATTACAACGTCAGTAACTCCAGCTGGGACTAGAGCTGTAAATCTGAGATGCTGAACAAGGGCAGAAAAGAGGCAGGGTGATCAGCAGCTCGTTAATACTTGCACAACTGAATTTCAGATTGAGGCTTAAGAATAAAAAAATAAAAGCATTAAAACAGCTCAAGTGAGAAGCGACATGTAAGGAGAGCACAGTTTCCTCCTGCACTCCAAGCTCTGGCTGTGAACTATCCCTGTGGGAAATGACCGTGGAGCAGCTGCAGTGAGCCAGATGGCTCCGAATCCGTGACTTCCCAGGTACCCACATCTCCTTCCAAACTTCCTACCTTCCTTCTTAAGAGGAGGATAACTGGGACAACTCAATATCAACAGCCCTGCAGCCCCCTCACCCTCCGAAATGACTCCCTGGCTCTGCCAGCAAATGACACTTAAGCACAGGGTGGGTGAATCCCTTACAAAACACACATTTAACTGAGGCTTTCCACACTGCACAGTCCCAAGCTACGGAAAAGGACATTTGCATGCACAATATGAGATACAGGGTAATAATAAAATAACCCCAAAGCCACCAAGGCTGCCGGTGACTATTTGGAGTGAGGAGGAGGAGGGGTGAGGCACAGTCACCCCTGAAGCCCCAAGGGCCGCATGCAGCAGATCTGGCCTAAAAATCCTCTTCTCCAAGGACCAGCTCAGACCTGAGTTTATCACTGACAAAGGCCTTCAGAGCTACAACTTAAGGAGATTAAAAACCACCCACAAAAATGGATCCCTAAGTAGTTACACCGATGAAAATACAGCAGAAAAGAAAGCAGGGGTGAGGGGGGAAAACCTGACAAAAGGAAAACTAGGTTTCAACAGGCAACACAATACAACAATTTCATATGAAAGATGTGAAGCATAAAAGCAATGTTAGATGTTCAAAAGCCCAGAATATAGGAGAGATATAAAAAAATCCCCAAGAAGATGAAAATCTCCACTTCAATGCGAAGCTGCCTTCTCACTTTCTACCGAGCCAGGCGCTCGTGGCCGTAGCGGGGGAGCAGCGGCGTCCCTGGGAGAGCAGCACGGCTGCCTGTGACATCCTGCATTACAGGGACACAGCACGGCCTCTAATGAGCAATTAGGTTATGGAGTATTTGTTGCTAAGAGGAGAATAGAACTGCAGAGGATAAAGTGGAGCCGAGTACGTGACTCTGTGATTCTGATGGGCTGATGTGATACTCAAACCGAGGGAGCATGAATCATCCCAGAGATGCAGGAACAGCGTGGAAGGCACCTGGGAAAAGCTTGGGGGAACCTTGGCTTGGCTTCCAGCCGTATCTGTGTCCCAGGCAAGAGAGAGCCGAGCTTCTTGTGAGCCCTCCAGCATCCCCTCTGGAAGCAGGAGGGCTGTGACATCCCATTACAGACAAGCCCCAGGCTGCCTTGGAACACAGTGACATCAGGTTCAACTGGGAAAACTCTTCTCTCAGCCACACCATGGAAGTGGGAATTACCTGATGTGAGCTCCTGGCCCTTTGCAGTCACAACATTGAGCTGGAAGTGCAGAGCGTGGTGGGGTCAGGAGCCACTAGGAGCCCTGGACCCACTGGGAGCCCTGCAGGGAGGAGACCCAGCTCACCTGAGCCCAGGCAGGGCAAGGGTAGTGTTTAGAACAGGAAAAAATCCGAGGAGCTGTGGTGCCCTAACGCAGCATAACAGATGGATAATTAGATTTATACAAAGAGCTGTAAAAGCAAGTAATTAAATAAAAATACAGAATAACAAATCTGCTGCAGCAAGACTCCTCACAAGGCTGCAGAAAGCCCCTGCAGCTGGGACCCAGCATTCCAGGTGTGGGATGCAGGAGCTGGGGCACTCGTGTGATTCAGCAAAATCAAGGAGTCGCCCAAAGCACGGAGAAAGCAGTGGGAACACAGGGACTGAGCTGAGTCCCCTCCTCTCCCTCACCTCTCTAGGGAGCAGGATAGAGTGAATACCGATGCTGGCAGTAAAATCTCAGGTGCCAGAACAAAACCAATCGCACCAGATTGTTCTGCTGAACACATACAAACAACAACCTGACTGGCTCTATTTATAGCTGTAGGAAAATATGGTCCCACAAAAACAGGCCAGAGATCCCACACAGCCCCAAACAGAACTCAGGCAGGAATCCCAGTGCCCCAGCAGGAGTGAGGCCTCCAAGGACACCCTCAGAGCCCTTCTCTTCTCCTGACCTGTGGCTTGCCAGCTCTGAGCTGTATTTCAGTGCCAGCAGGAGCCCCTGGCTCCGTGGACACCAGTGCTGTCACTGAGCCCTCACTGGGCTGCTCCAGGGGGGATTTGCACCTGGAGCTCCCACAGACACCAGGGCAAGTGGGGGATGCAGTTTCAAGAGCCTCAGATGACAGCTCAGCTTCTGTGGGTTTAATCAACAACCCACAGACTATTTTATGATAAAAAGCAAAGGTTTGGGATTTTCGGGGTGATTGCCATCCCCCCCATCAGCACTGTCAAGGTCAGCCTGACTTCTCCAATCTGATGGTGAAGGATGGGCCGTGCAGGCCACTCTGAGTGTTTGTCTCCCCTCTGTGACCCCAGGGCTGGGTGACTCGTGTCCCACCTGCAGGGGTCACAGGAACGGTGTGAGCTCTCTTCCAGCTCAGCGTGGTGAATGACTGATCCTTCCAGGTAGGTACAGGCAAGTGCTCCACAGTGCACGGAGAAAGGCATCCCAGGAAATCCCCCCAGTGCTCAATCACCCAAACTGATGCTTTGTTTTTGAGGGTAAATCAACCTTATGGCTCCGTGTGCCACACTTACAAAACACTCCCCACGGATTCCTGAAAGCCTGGTATTTACTGTAGGTCAGACGTGGATCGGTGCCGAGGGATGGGCTGTGCTTCATCAGAGCCTACATTAATAAAAATGAGGAGATGCTCTCCAAGTGCGAGCAGAACCCATTCATTTCTGTGCCATTTTAGCCAGAGCCCTCAAAAATTGTGTTGATTTCTTTTTTAAAAAATCCCAACACAGCAAGAAACAAGAACAATAGTGCAGGATTGATACCACGGCCTCGAGCTCATCCCGTGTTGTTCATCACAGAGCCTTCAAAGCACCCCCTGATTTATAGACGGGGAGACTGAAGGGCTCGCAGGAGCGTCGGCAGCCGCATCAGGGTGCGAGTGTGAGTGCTGGTCCTGCCTCCCTGCTCCTCCTCTTCCTCACATTCCTGTTCTCTGCACGCCTCCACCCTCCTGGCCCCAGACCTGAAGTGGCCCAGGATGGTGGCAGAACACCCAAGGTCCTTCCCAGCTCTTTGCTGCTGCTGCAGGACCCCCAGCAAGCCCCCAGACCCCGCAGTGGGGCAGCTTTGCGCAGAAGCCTCCCCACGAGTCTGCTGAACTGCTCTGGGCATCATTCCAGGCATGCCAAGTCACTCAGATATTTCAACAAAACCTATTCGCACGCCTTAGGTGAGATGAAAACACAGCAAAAAGCTGTCTGAGAGCACCACAAGAAGAGAGCCTCGGCTCGAACGCTCCAGCTCTCCCGTGCCGATGTGACACATCCCACTAATCACCCTGAGAGATGCTAAAGGCGGCCCGAGGCTGAGTCCTTCCATTGTCATTCGCTTTATTTGTTTGCTTGCTCATTTGAGCTGATTTTTCTTTAAGACGAGTGCTAATAATACCAGAAACCCGAGGACGCCTGTGCCTGGCGCGTTCCTGTCGGGAACGCCAGCGGAGCGCAGGCACCGCGCAGCTCTTCCCCGAGACACGGAGCCAAGTGTGAGAACAGGCATTTCACTCCTCTCCCTTGCAGCAGCAGCAGCTCGGCGCAGCTCCGTCCTATTTTAACCCTGCCATCTGCTCGCAGCTCCGCGCTCCTCCCGTCCCCGGGAAGGCAGCGCTGCTCCAGGCGCAGCCCCATGCGCTCCCACCCGCCCGGCTGCCGGCCGTGCCCCGAGCAGCCCCGGCTGCTCCTCCGACCCCGACCCGCTCAGCGCTCACCAGCCTCATCCCAGCCCATCCCACTCCTCGGCAGGCCAGGGGAGGTGCTGGGTCACGGGGAGACTGCCCCCCACCGCAGTGTCACTCTGGCTCTTCCCAGTCCCACCGGGTTTAATGGCGCTGTTAGAATCGTTTTAGTCGATAAAAGTAGATTTGTTTCACTGAGTCATGACTCAAAACCAAGACTTTGCTCCATTTACAAAAGCAAATCACCATCTTGCAAATGCCAAGCACAGATTTCGGCTCCGAAAGCGAAGCCTGGGGAATGTTTCCAGCCAGAGAGGGAAGGGAAAAGCTGCATCTGCAAAAGCGAGGAAACATTTTTTTTATTTATCTGGTTTTGATAAACAGAGAGGATGACCTGTGGAATACCATCTCCTGAAGAAACCTTATGAACTCATTCTGCATCAAGCGACTTAATCAAGCATTAATAGAGAGGAGAGCAACAGCAGGAGATGCCACGGGACCAGGGACTGCAACACAACCCACGGACAATTCCAGCCAGTTCCGGGGTGGGAAGCCCTCGAGGAAAACTTGGGAGTCACAGAAAGCACCAGCAATTCTTTCTGCTTTCTGATTCATCCCTACTCACCCACCCACATGCCATGGCAGAGGAGGCTGTAACTGCTACATTTAGGATGACATTTAAAAATCAAGGTTGTGCTGCTGATGGTCATTAAAAATCCACAGCATTTTTCAGAAACAAGTGGGTACTCACATCAGTGTCCCTGCCAAGTATCAGCACGGCAGTCATTCTTCTAGCAACTTCAGTTAAAAGATAAAAGAAAATTGTGCCCACCTATAATTACTGTTATTACTGTTGCTGTTGGTTTTTAAACATTCACTATATACCTTTACATTTTCTAAATACAAATTAAGAAGAAAACATTTCCCCAAACCTTTCCAAGTATCAGACTCATCTCAGTTAACATCAGACAGCTACAATTAAGACATCCAGCCCATAAAAGCTGCCTGGGCTCCTTCAGTAACCTGTTCTGACCTGTGGTCTGCACGTCCCTGGAGACCCTGCGTCTGTTTTTCCACGGGACTTGCCCTGGCTAACCCAGAAAGGCAAATCCACTGCCCAGAGCTTTGGGGGTCACTCTAAAGGGGCTGCATCTGTTCTGAAAAGCATCTGAGGAATTCAAGGTCAGCAGCAGTGAGCAGAAGAGATGATTTGTCTCATGGGAGATGGGGCTGCCTTTGGCTCCTGCCTTAGCTGGAATGATTTGCCAGCTGGAGGATTCCCTCTCCCTGGCTGGAGAGGGAGCCTGGATGGCCAGCTCAGGTGGACACTCACGTAGGAGGACTGAAGCTGGGTGACACGGATCCTATCCTCAGAGAGAGGGTCAAGGAAACACCTACAAATGCCTGAATCAAACTCTCAAAGAGCCAAAATGATCAAGGTAGCTAATAAAATACGGGAATAACACAGAGAATCTGTGTGCAGGTACAAGAAACAGAGCCATGGCAGGTACCAGACCTGAACTGGGTGCTCAGGAAGAGTGGGAGCAGGGAGAGGAGCACTTTTGGAAGGGAATATTCTGCATTAAAGATACAATGGAATAAGATAATTATGCAGGAAGAAGAGAACGTCAGCAGTGTGCCCTACATGACTGATGGATGGAGAGAGCGGATACCTTGACAAAGAAAGCCAGTGTGCTAATTAAGATTTAATGACCCTGAAGGCAAAGAGAAAAAGCCCTCCTGTGCCACAGTGGAGGAGGGAGTGGACAGAGAGCCTCAGGCTGGCAATGACAGGGTTAGGAAAAGCCCAGAAGATCCCGAGATGAACAATATCTCTGCGAGGGGGATCATCCAGGCAGGTTCTGCAATGCAGGAGAGAAGGGCTTCATCACCAGGGCAGAAGAAAGCTCCGAGAGCTGAGCATGGTTGTGGGAGCTGAGCCGCCTGCATCCAGGAACAGCTTGAATGTGAAGGTGAAGGAGGAAGCGGGTTCAATCCATTCCACACTCTGGAACTGTGGAAAGACATACGCCAGGCAAATGTGAGTTGTGATGATCACTTCCCACTGCTAGACTCCGCTAGGAGAGGACGGGAAGGTGGCACAACCAGGAGTTCACACATGTGCTGCGAAGGCGCAGGAGGAGCCAAGGCTTGCCAGGAATTGCTGGGATGTAAAAGCCCGGCCGGCTGCAGCCTCGTAAACAAATCTGGCTCTGCCTCCCCACAGCTCTGCTGCCACGGGGTCTGCTGGGGGCACAGTGCACACCATGGGGTCTGCCAGCCCTGGGGGGATGGGGTGCTGCCTCTGCCTTCAGAAGCTTCAGGAAATCACTTCAGAAACCACAGGTCCTACACCAGTGCTTCCTGCCCAGATGGGTGTCCGTGAATGCACGTGGGAGCAGCCTGTGCTGAGCTGGCGCAGAGCATCTCCTGCCCAGGTCCAGCAGCAGCAGACACAATGAGCCCGGGCCGTGCACACCAGGGAGGTGGCCACGGCCTCCAGCCGGGCACACAAACCCTGCAGGAGGGGGCTGAGAAGTCGCCTGCTGTGCTGATGAGTAAGGACATGAGTGCATCGCCAGCCCTGGGGTGTGACACGCTGGCCTCTTCCCAAGCGGAGCTGCCGCTGCCTCCCGCTGACAGCATCCACGACTGATTTGTGACAATGACTTCAGTGTCCACAAACATCCTGCCTGCTCCGGCCCTTACTCACATCCTTCCCTTCCCGCTCCCCCGGCAGCAAGGACACCAGCCTGCCTCCCGTCCAGGGAGGATGAGCACAGCTCCTCATCCTCCCTCACGCTGGGCTGGCTCCCCACCTCACCCCACAGCTGATGGCCCCGAGTGGCACCGGCACCGTGGCACCTTCCCCACGCTGGGCAATGCAGAGTCCAGGTCACAGCAGCTGTGGGTGATGTCTGGAAACCACCCCGTGGAGAACAGTCCTCACAATGACCTACCTCCTCCCCATGCTCTGCCTACTGTGCAAAAGCAAGAAAAAACCCTCCATTTGATCTTGATCAGCCATTTTTAAGCTCAGCAATGGACAGCAGCTATTCCACAGATTCACCTCTGCTCTGGAGACAGGCTGAGAGGTAGGGTGGAGAGCAGAATGATCTGAGGGAACCTCAGAGCTCCTTCCAGTGCCTAAAAGGACTCCAGGAGAACTGGAAAGGGACTTTGGACAAGGGCCTGGAGTGACAGGACAAGGGGGAGTGGCTCCACCCTGACAGGGGCAGCGTTGGATGGGATACTGGGAAGAAAATGAGACCCTGGCACAGGGTGCCCAGAGCAGCTGTGGCTGCTCCAGCCCTGGAACTGTCCAAGGCCAGGCTGGACGGGGCTTGGAGCAGCCTGGGACAGTGGGAGGTATCCCTGCCCATGGCAGGGGTGGCGCTGGGTGGGCTTTAAGGTCTCTTCCAACCCAAACCATTCTGGGATTCTGTGATTCTCCTCTCCCAGGAGGGCTGACTGGACAGCAGGAACTGGGGACAGAGCAATTCTCATGTCGGGAAACAGGGCTTGGACAGGCTTTGTTTAAGTCCATCTTGCAGAACCGTTACGTTCAGTTCCAATTCTCTCTCTTTTGTGTGTGTTCACTGTGAATTCCCCAAACACAGCACAATCTTTCAGCATTCCTGCCATGGGATGAATCTGGGCAGGCTCCCTGTTTATGTCCTTCACGCCATGCTGTGACAGCCCAGTCACACGGTGCCTTGGACAGTCTGGGCCCACACATTTATGGCCATGGACCTCTGTGTTTCACAGCACAAATTTGGGAACCTAACAGCTGACCATGGACACATCACTCATTCTTGAAATGTAGGCCACAAAGCTACTTTAGTTCTGCTTTTGCTTGTAAATCAAGGGCTTACATATGTAATTGGCCCAACCTTAAGAGCAAACAACAGCAGTGGTAGCACCATGCCAGCAATTATTCATGCCTATAATAAACAGCTGTAAAATTGAAAGCCAGCCTTTAAAAATCTGGCTCCTCACTGCACAAACAACAAAAACTCATTTGCAGGGCTTGGCCAGGGGAGTTTTTAATTTTGGGGGAGAGATTGAGGTGGGTGAGGATTTATTTTTTCTCTTTTCATTCTCTAAAAACACCACTCATGCCTACGTTTAGGTCACGGATTATTCTGGCTACACTTCAGCACTGTGGAATAAACCCAGTGAGAGGCACAGGGGACAAATCTGCCCTCTGCATTCCAAGAGTAGGGCTCTGGGAACAGGCACAGCTGATCCCCATCCCTTGGCATGTGGGCACAGTCAATTGTTTGCAGCCCCTCCTGCCTCCGTGCTGAGCCAGCAGCGAGCCCGCAGATGAGCCACCATCCCTGGGGATGACACAAGCCCTGGCCCTCCTGCCCCAGGCAAACCCTGTGCTGCTGTTCCATGCCAGGACAGGGATGCTGAGCCTTGCACAGGTCCCACCAGTTAACAACAGCATCCTGGCTGATTAATCACTCCTCAGGGTCCAGCAGCAAACACCCCTCTGCCTCTTGTGCCCTCTTTAACCAACCATGGCCAGAACGCAGCCGCTCCTGGGCTTGCAGGGTGAAAGGTGGGATGAGATCATTCCTTCTGCTGTGCACATTTCTCACCCACAATGCCACAGCGACCCCTATAAAACTCAACCAGCACATGGATGAAAATCTCCTTGGTGGTGCCCAGCAGTGGCACCAGAGGGACGGGCAGGGGCTGAGCCCAGCAATTCCCTGCACGGGAGGCAGAACTGTGCCCTGGGCAGTGCCAGCCCCGAACAGATTGTGCAGAGAGGCCGTGGAGTGCCCTCGCTGGGGATATGGCAGAGCTGTGTGGGCACTGCTGTGCCCTGTGCTCTGGGATAGCCCCGCTGGAGCAGGGAGGTGGGATGACCACTGTGATGATCACTGTGGTCCCTTCCAGCCTGAACTATCCTGTGATTTCTGGGATTCTTTGACGGCAAAGATCCCACTGGCGACAGAAGTCTGCCTGCACAGTGGTCCTCAGAGGCCTGGCAGACAGCGCCCTGCTGAGATTCCATCAATTCTGATCCCTGAGTGCTTTAATAATAATTAGCAAGGTTGAAAGATGCCGGCACAGTGGGGAAAGCAGTGAGGACAGAGTGACTGGCAGGGAGAAAAGCTGCAGCCCCGTGTGCTGAGGGGCACCAGGCAGGGTGGGCGACTGCCAGCACCCTTCACGCAGCAAACTGGCCTGTCACCCACACCAGTGCCCCCAAAACCAACACCTCGAGTCTCCTCCTTGGTCCCTGAGTGGAACACAGCTATCACCAGATCCTGCAGAAGCCCTTCCACGCACACCCTCTTGTGCACCTTAGGCCAAGGGCTTCAGAGCCGGTGGCTCAGCAGCTCTGCTGGCCTCACGTCCCTTCAGCACCAAGTCAGTGCTCTGCCTCCTCAATACTCACCAGGCAGGAGCAGATTTCTCCCATTCCAGCAGCAAATGACAGTAGCAGGGACCTCCCACATGCTCTGGACCCCCGAGTTTAGAAGGCCTGAGTCACTGTCAGACTTCTTTAATGAGCAATCAACCATTTTACATTGTCCTTTGGCATTTCTGGTTGGCTTCTCCTGCTTGAAGCAGTGGCAGAGCATGAATGGAAGAGCTCTTCTGTAAGGACTGCTCTCCCTCTCTGCTATGGAAAGCTTCCCTCGTCAGAAATCTCCTCTAACTACCAAGTTTTAGCATCTTCTGAAGGAAGCCGCATTCATCACAGCTCAGAAGGGACCTTTTGGCCCAATCCCCACGAGAAAAACTGCCAAACTGATCCTCCCATCACACAATTAGCAGCCACAGAGCCTCTGCTACACCGGGCGATGCGGTGCTGCTATGACAACAGGAACGGGAGGCTCGTTAAGGGTCTCATCGAGAGGGATAACGAGCAATCAGGGCTCAGGGAGAAGGCAGGAATCAATGAGAGCTGTTGATACCAGCGCGTTTTGCTGCATCGGGCCAGGTATTCGGGAGCCCTGCAAGGTTGACTCGCATTGTTACGGCACGGCCGCCGCGAGTACAACTTCTGAGGACAGGCAGATTCCTGGGGAGTAGAGATGAATATTCATGAAGGAACTCAGTTTGGGAGAGGAAATGAATCAAGTGTGACAAATGCCGCCTATTAGGAAAAGAGGGTGGCGTCTATTTTTAGTGGAGTTAAGCAAACATTAAAGCTCACTCTCTAAGAACTCCAAATGATACCACTCCCTGCTCTGCCTCCCCATCGCCAGATAAGAATTTAGCAGCACGTTCCCACCAGCCAAAACCCGCTCGCCTCAACAGAAGTTTTCAGATTTAGCCCCCGTGTGTGTTTTATAAAAACACAAGTTTTAATCTCTCATCTGCATAGGAAGATGTAACGGCTTCCACCAGGATTTATCTTTTCCCCCCGCTTCTCCAGCATCATAAGGCTTGAAGGAACCTTTTTAAGACGGAAGAAAATGCTGCATTCAAATCTCCTAAAAGAGCACTCACGCGGAGCTGTAATCACTTCAGATGCACAGAATTATCAGGAGGAGAAAATTCATCTCACTTAGAATCAAGCCCCAATTTGAAGCAGAAAGGAAGAGGCTTGGTTTGCCGCCGTGCCAAGCACTCAGACTTCTCACTGAAGTCAAAGAAGCTACAGCTGCTCTGAGCCATTGAAAATCATGCCCAGAATCTCGAGCAAAACTTGTTTGCAGAGATGGCAGCAGGCTGATAAAGATGTTGACTATTCCGAAAAGGCCCACGTTATTTTATATTTTTAGAGATACTTAGCCTGCCTATTATTGTTATTAAGCAGAGGTGGAGTATTTACTGCCTTTCTCTCAGAACTCTGTACAAATGCTGCTTTTCAGCAGGCTCCTCTTTTCTTCTGGTGAACATTAGAGTTTCCTTCTTTTACTTTTCAGGCTTATACACGTCCAATTAAATAAGACAACGGCAAGAGAATAGTGCCTAACAAAAATACCACCATGCCCACAAAGCTACTTGCGAGGCCTTCATCCCGTAAGTTAAGGTGCTCCCCAGCCAAGATTACAACCAGAGCATTTGGAGAGCATTGTGACATGGGTGGTCCTAACAGTGAGCACTTAGAAGACCTCTGGGCAAGGGTGGGGCATGAGCCAGGGGTGAAGGACCCTTGCCACAAACACTCCAGGCTCAGTCCAGGCTCTGCTGGCTCCTGCCATGCACCAAGGGCCAACTCTTCAAGGCAAATGCCCAAACTCCTCCATCTGCAACACCGCGTGGCCTCTGTCACCTCTCCTGTGGAGTGTCAAGGACAGTCCTCGAGTTGGCTTAAAAAGAAGCTGCTCTGAAATTAGACATGTCAAGTGTTTGTTATCCATACCAGCCTCTGGCACCAACCAGGCTGGGTGAAGGTCAGCAGCAGAGGGACTCAGCCTTTTCCAGGGCATCCAAACCCTGCGAAATCCTCTGCGGCTTTGGGATCTCAGGTGGTGTCCCTCCCTGAGGTCCCCTCCTTGGCCTTTCCTTCCTGATTGAGTGGCCTCATGATTCCCCCTCAGCTTTCAGGTTATGAGCTCCCCTTCCATCTGGAGGGGAAGATGCCCACCATTAACAAAGAGTGACTTGTACCTGGGTCCCTGGGGCAGCCTGCACACCCCGCACAGCCGGGACCGCACCGGGACGGGAGCCGGCGCACAGAGCTCTCCATACACCACCCACCTGGTGCTCAGCAGTGCCATTTGCTGGGGAAGTTGGGCCCGGTGTCCTTTGGAGAGCACATCTCCGGCCCTCGCCACGCCGGCCCTCAGCAACTGTTGCCATGGTTATTTCATTGGAGCGCTTTTCATCAAGGAGATGCTGCAACTGCTGAATTGTCTCTTGCAAGAGTTATATAGGAATAACTAGCTGGTAAGTAGGAATAACGGGTTCAGACTGCCCACGGAAGCCAGCGATCCCAATTATTTTTGTTTTGATCCTGCCTTTCTTTTGGTCTCCGCCAGGCTCAGGTTTAAAGCAGGGGTTAGAGATAAGCAGCAGAGAAGGAAGGCTTCCTGATGGGAAACGCACTTGGCTCTGCCAGGAGATTAAAGGTCTCTCCTCACACAAAGCCTCTGCTTTTCAATCAACCCTAAATAGGCTCTAACAAGGCACAGCAATCAACCAGGCAACATATATCCATCCTCACCTGTTGGCTTGGGGCGAGGAACAAGATGTATTTCCCAGTTCCATCACGTTAATTGTTAATCAAGATATTATAGGCACAGCCCCAAACCCGTTCATCAGTCACGGGGAGTGACGGATGTCCTGGGCTCTGCTTGGGAGCGGCTCTGCCGGCGGGGGCCAGCCCACGGCTCTGCCGGGGTCCGTGGCGAGAGGCGGCCGCCTTTCAGACCCACTTTCAGCATCACAGAGTGCAGGAATAAAGCCTGCTCTGCAAAGCCAGGGCCGTTTTGTTCAGCTCTCATTGAAAGCTCTGAAGAGTGACTGGGTAATGATGGAGGTGCTCTTCCCCCGCCGACGGGGCCCCACAGCGCAGGCCGTTAGGCTTTTAACGACAGAAATGCCTTTTTCTGCTCTCTGCTGTCCCTGGCACAGGTTTTGGGTAGGGAGGTGCCACCTCAGACCCGGAGAACCGTGAAGCTGGAGAGGCACACGGAGCCCACTGCAGCCTGCGCAGCCACCAGCACCAGCATCACCCAAATCCCAGCCTGTGACAGTGCAGGGAGCTGCCCAAGGAACCAGGATCCCACCAACAGAGGGATGCAAAAGAGCAGGGGAAGATCTCAGCTTCACAGGAGTGAGCCCAAGGGCAAAAAGAATCTATTACATTTTTCTTTCATCCTTTTGCGGGTGGCATCAGGCCCAGCATCGCCAGCCAGGCAAGGGAGGGGACTGTCCTGCTCTGTTCTGCACTGGAGTGACCTCACCTTGAGTTCTGAGACAGTTTTGGGTGCCGCAATATCAGAGAGCCCTAAAGCTGTTCCAGAGTGCCCAAAAGAGGGAGCCGGGGCTGGGGAAGGGTCTGGAGGGGCCACCCGAGGTGTGGCTGTGGGCACTGGGCTGGTCCGGCTGCAGCAGAGGAGCTGAGGGCAGAGCTCCCCGGGGCTGCAGCGCGGGGACAGCTCCGAGCTCTGCTCCTGGGCCAGGGACAGCACCCAGGGAGCGGCTGGAGCTGGGCCAGGGCAGGCTCAGGCTGGAGATCAGGGAAAGCTGCTTCCCCCAGAGGGTGCTGGGCACTGCCCAGGCTCCCCAGGGAATGGGCACGGCCCCGAGGCTGCCCAAGCTGCCAGGGATGCCCAGGGTGGGATTGCTGGGGTGTCTGTGCAGGGCCAGGAGCTGGATGGGATGAGCCCATTGAGTCCCTTAAACCCAGGATATTCTGATTCTAGGTGTAAGCCAAGCACATCTCACAGCTGGAGCTGGGCAAACACTCTGTGAGTGCACGGAGGCGCTCGGCAGGGCCACAGCGCTGGGTTTGACAGGGTGGCTGCCTGGTAGAGACACCTGAGTTGGTACCAGTGGACTCAGGCGCCCAAGCTGGAGCCCCCTGGGCAGGCTGGTGCCAGCTTTGCTCCCTGGGGCTGAGCTCCCCTCCTTGCCCTGGCACAGGCAGAAGTGGCTGCAGAGCCGCAGCCCTCGGCAGTGCTCGGACACGCACACACACCCTGCTCCACTCACAACCACCCACGAGGGATGGGCTGCTCCTGGAGAGCACACTGCACTTCTGGAACAGCCGCGGGCTAAAGCCAAACAAGTGAATGTGGATGATGTGACCCCAGAGAGATCAGGCTTCAGCCATTCTCGAGGTACCAGAAGAGACAGAAGATGACTTTGCCAATTCCAGCTGAAATAGCTGGATTTAAAGAAATTAAATTTGTCAGTTCATTAGTGTGTAACATAAGAATGAAAAATGCATTTCTAATCCCTGATCCGCTAATCCACAATCCGCTGATCTGCAATCCCCAGAGTCCCCAGGGAAAGAAAAGAAAATCCACAGCAGCCTTACAGTATCTCTCCGTGACTTCTGGCCATGTCCTGCAGAGAGCTCAGCCACAGAGCCTTCCTCCCTGTGCAAAATGCTCCTCAGCAAACTCGCTGCCATCCTAGGGGGGCTCAGGGATAACAAAAATCAAACTGCACTTGTTGGAGTGGGCGAACACTGAATGTTTGGTGAGGTGTTGAGCATCGTGCTCCAGGAGTTAGCTCAGCTCCCCACAGATCTGCAGGATCAGCTCACCCCAGCAGTGCTCCCACTCATCAGGACATTTAGCAAGGTCCCAGTCATGATCTTAACTGGGAGTGCTGCACTGCACCACAGGAAGGGGTGCTGGTGCCTGTGGAAAGACTGTCCTGGCTGCACCTGGAGATGTGTCCCCCGTACCTTCTTCCCAGCTGAAGGGCCCACGGATGCTGCCTGGCAACCAGTTTGCCCCAGCAAGACCAGTTCAGTGCACACACCCCCGCCCAGCACACACAGTCAGGGGCCCCTGGCCATGTCCGTACCTTAAACCATGATCTCCACAGCCAGCTCCAACTTCCCACATCAAATCCGTCCTTAAATTATTCTCAACACTCGGCCCCATTCAGCTGCCTCGGGGGAGGCACCCACAGCCCTCTCTTTGGCAAGTGCCCCCTGGCAGCACAGCCTGTGCACAGAGGCCAGACCAGCAGTGAGCACCAGGTGGGAAACTGGGAATCTCCTGGGGCTGCCACCACTGCCCTTGGCCATCCCCTTCACGCCCTCTCCAAACAGATGTGCTGACATAGCTCCACAACTGACCTCGATTTGCCTTTGCAAAGCCACTTTGCCTTCACTTGCTGCATCTCCCCAGCTCCAGAGCTGCTCAAGACTTGCTGACCATGGAAGCACCACCATGAGCAAACAAGCCAGTTTGCACAGGGACTTGCTCCTAAACACGATGGAGAACTCTCCTTTCTGCAACACCTTTTCTTCCTCCTCTCCAGCAGAAAATGCTGTAAATGTCTGTGTCTACAGACCCCAGAAATATCCACTAATGCTGAAGCCACCACATGTAAGACCACCTGGTATTTCTCCATTACTCCCCTCCCTCTCACACGCAAGGATGGGAAAACTGAGGAAATTGCGCAGGTCACCCATGGAGCAGGAACCCAGAGCAGAGCCCAAACCCCACGCCACTTCCACACCTTTCCATTCCCGTTCCCAAGTGTTTTGGAGCACGCCTCCAAACGTTCCCCTCCTCCCCGCTCAGCCCCGTGCAGTGACACGAGAGCCATCGTGCACAGCTGCGGGAGGCTCGAGGCAGAAATAGCAGCTCATTACCCAGGCACGTCATCCCATGCAAGGACCTCGACATGCCACTCTCCCCTCCTCACCCCAGCCCACACCTGAGCCACCCCCGCCCTCCTCCAGCCACAGGTCCCACCGGGAGGGGACAGCTCGGGGCTGGCTCTGCCAGGTGACATCTGTATGTCTCCCCCTGAGCTCTTCATGCCAGCTGAATTGATCCCCAGGTGCTGCCAGGGTAGGACCAAGCCCTGACTCCACTGCACTCTTGAAGGTTTCAATTAATCATAAAGCCAATTCCATTTTGGGCTCCATCTGTCTTTATTCCTTCAGGGACTAATAATGCCTCACCGTGTGTTTTCACACACTAGCTGAACTGAAATTAAGACGGATTTCAAGATGAAGTACCTGAGAAGAAAATGCATTTTTTAAAAAGAAATCTCAGAGTCGTTACTGTTCTCAGCTTGGAAAAAGACCTTGTTAAGTAAAAGCAGTGGGGTGCTAATTTGGAAAACAACTCAGGTGAGTTCCTTCTCGTTGCAAGACATGCAAACAAACTAAAATCATATTTAGGGGCTTTTATGACAAGAGTATGTATGGAAATATGACACAACCTGCTTCCACAAGGAGAGGAGGAACATGCAGAGGAGCTCGCACAGGCTCCCGTGTGCAGCCTCCGAGCAGAGGGATGCTGGCAGCAGCCACCCTGCTGCACCAGGCACGGACCAGAATCCAGAAACCCTCTCCAACCCTCCCCACCACACTGACAGAAATAGATAAAACCCAAGAACCCTTGTGGTTCATCGTGTATGGCAGGTTTGAGCTGCTCAAGGCTTAGGGAGACCTTATTTACATGTCCCCACACTGTTAGCACCTGGGTTTTGTGTTCCTTCCTCTGCAACCCAGCCAGGGGGGCCTTCCAGCCAGCCAGGCCTGCATGTCCACTTCAATCAGGCAATTCCCATGTTGATCTGGTGGTTTATACAGAGCAACAGCCCTAATTATTGATCTCAGCAGATGCAGCTAAGGATTAATGACCTGTCCCTTGGACCTGCCACTGCAGGGCTGTGCCCATTGTCCCCTGGCTGTCACTCTGGGAGCACCAGCACGTCCCCTCCCTCCTCACCCATGTGGAGATGTTGTCCCACACGGTGACAGCCGAGGCTGATGCACGCAGGGATGCCCAAAGCCAGCTGCAGGATGATTAACAGAAGGGAACAGGAACAGCCAAGCACCAGGAGGGAATAACTGAGGGAGTTATGACTGTGGAGAGCAGCACTGACAGGACGTTTAGCATGACCCACATTTTGCCCGGGCTCCAGCTAACACCACCTCACTGCAGGAAGAGCACTTCCTCTCCCATCCTCTGTTTTCAAGGCATTCAGAAAAAAAAAGGAGAGGCAGTCTGGAAAGGGTGGTTTCAAGAAATTATACGATGCGCTCCATGTTGAATTCATAAGAGACATGTGAGACGTGAGGAGCGCAGAGCGCTGAGGGGCACGAGGCTTCTGATGGAAGCGAAGATCCTTTGATGGCAGCCTTCTGGAACTGGCTGCAGTACCTTGGAAACTCATTAAATGCAGCAGAAAGGACAAGTGACGTACATCTATTGATGCTCTGAGCAGCAAATTAGTTTTCAAATCTATTCAGGGCTCCCGCAGTGGCAGCGAGGGGCCGGGCCTCGGTGGGAAGCGGCTGCGAGAGCGTTTCTGCAGCTCGTGTGGGGACCCCGAGCTGCCCTCGGGGAGGGGGCTGCCACTAGCCCAGCTCCTCGGGGACGTCAGGTGGCTACAGACAGCTGCCCTGAGCAGCAGGGCTCAGAGGGCTGCTCAGGCAGCCCAGCCAGTGAGTCACCCCCTCCCAAACATGCCAGGCCGCTCCGAGGGCCTCTGATGGACGTCTCCTTTCAAGCAGAGAAAAGATCACCTAAAATAAAGGGACATCAAAACCCAGCTCACAAGAAGACATAGAATGTCAGCACCCGAGGGAAGAGCAAGTAGTTAACAGTGATGAGGAGTTTCTTCAGAAAGAGATAACTTCCAGTAAGCTGTTGTTTTCTGTCATCATCCCGTTCAAACACCTGGAGAGCCTTGAAGCAGCTGAGGTTGGCAGCAGTCTGGTGAAGGCCTGAGGAACTGTCTTCATGGATGAATAATCACCTCTTTCAATGAATCTTTAAGCACATGAACAGACAGATGAGAGGTAGCTTATCAAAGCAGTGTATCAAGAGAACAGGTAGGCTGGAAGATGCCAGCCTGGAAACAAGGTCCCTGCTGGGGCTTGGTCCCTCTTCAGTCAGGACAGCCAAGGGCCATTCTTGGATGCCATGGGAGCCTGTAGTTGCTGGTTTGTGTTATTTTGCCTCCTATGAAATCTCTGCTGGCCTCTCCTTGGCACAAGGAGAGGAGTGAGGGAGCAAATATGGCTAAATCCAGAAGAGAGGCCACAAGAGGCAAGGGCAGCCCCCCACCACCCTTGTGACAGCCCAGTCCTGCCGTGCAGCCCCAGCGCCGGCTCTGCGTGCTCGCTGTGCACAGCCTGCTGGCACTGAAATCCTACAAAAGCCACGATCAGGAGCGGGTAGGAGGGTGCACACAGCAGGACCTACGGAGGAAGAGATGGGATCTCCATCCTCCCATAGGGGCTCAGACCACAGCTGCAACCGTAAGGGTCAGTGCCGTCCACCCCAAACCCTGCTGGGAGCAGGTCCTCACTGAGGATGGATCCTGCATTTCCCACTGTGTTGTTCATCTCCCAGTCTCCCATTCCTCCCCTCTTTGCTCTACTCAATGCACTTTCCCAGCCTCCCTTCTGAAACACACAGAAATGGGCTGCCACAGCCTCCTGCACACCCCAATCAAAGAGCAGGTGCAGATGCCTCCTCTCTGTGAGTGCTTTGCACCTATTGCTTGGAGGGAATGCAGCAAACATGCCAAGACCTGGGAAAGTCACAGCAGGTCAGGAAAATAATGTAGGCGGTAAGGGAGGAAAATCTTTGAAGCTTGTGAAGCCATTAGCTGAGAGTGCTCAGGCTGTAGTACAAAGGATAAACAGAAAACACAGAATCACAGAATCATTTAGGCTGGAGAAGACATCCAAGATCATCAAATCCAACCATTAATCTCACACCATTGTGTTCTCAGTTAAACCATGTCCCTAAGTGCCACATCTGCACGGCTTTCAAACCCCTCCAGGGCTGCTCCAGTGCTTCACAACCCTTTCAGTGAAAAAAATTTCCCTCAACTAAACCTCTGCTGGCAGAACTGGAGGCTGTTTCTCACATCCTATTGCTTGTTACTTGGGAGAAGAGACCAACCCTGCCTGGCTCCACCCTCCTGCCAGGGAGTTGTAGAGAGCAAGAAGGATGAATTAATACTGGCTGAAGAGACAGAGGAAAACATGTTGCGTCCAGCTACAGAACCAGGTCTGCACTGGCAAACAGCAAGTTTGGGCTGGTTTTTTTGGCAGAAAGTGATTAGGTAACCAGCCTGAACATGTATTTTAAATGGAAACCACCACAATAACTCAAAGGCTTTAGCAGAGAGCATTTACTAAACACGATGAGACAGAAACAACATGTTTTATATAATGCATGAGCTGGCTGTGATGAGTCTTTCCCTCCCTGTTAAAGCTCTGCTGGAGCAGCTTCCTGGTGCTCCCCACCCCTGTCACAGCACTGGCTGTTCTGTGGGGCTGTTTGCAGGGCAGGACACCTCCCACAGCTCTTAGAACATCAGCAGCTGTGGACTGACGAGGCCCTGGAGGCTGTGGGAGCTCCCATCACTGTGTGAAGGACACAGGGGGACAAGTTCACCTGCCTGAACCCAGGGTAACTGGGAGAACACCCAGTGGAGCCCAGTGCTGGGGGAGCCGTGTGGGAGCTCACTGCCCACAGGGATGTGAGGCCAAACACTCCCGTTTCAGCCACTGCATCCTCCCTGCTTGACCTCCCAGCACCAGCCCAACCCAGGGAACTCACTCCAGAATTCCCATCTTTTACAGGAAGGAGACAACGTCCTCAGCCTAAAACCAATCCCTTGGGCTGAGGCCAAGATGTCCATCCCACTTGTCCACTCTCCAGCAGCTGCAGGCACCTGGGGAAAACACATCTGGCGCAAGCCAAGGACCTGACCCCACCCTCTGCCACTTCCGGCCGTCAGCATTTCCCCAAAAATTTCTCCCAAAAAACCCAGGAGCAAACCTTGGGTTCTAGACTTTTCCCTCCTTGCCTTCCTGAGAGCACAAGGATGGCAGTTTGCTCTTGAATTGTTAATTACACTTTCTTGTTAGATTTCAGAGGCTGAAAAATGTTTAGGGATTTATTCTTCTGTGTAATTAACCACAATGATGAAACACCCATTTATACTGCACTGCAGTTTTTGTTAAGGTTATTCATAATGGGGAAAGGCTAAATAGGTTGAGTTCATTATCATTACAGAAAAAAAATTGAGGTGACCCAATCAAATTAATTTGAAATTAAGTGCAGTGAGGCTGATAACTCCACACAAGTCAGGAGTTCAAATAAAGATAGAGGAGACAATCTACAAAGCAAGAAATTACAAGCAGTCAAGGAGTGGAGCTGGAATTACTGCAACTGGGAGATGGCAAATGCATGGTGTGGGCAAACAGGGCCACTGAAAAAAACAGGGAAAGCGGATAAAGAGATGGGCAAATACTGCAGGATGTAAAAGGAGAAGCTGGAGGAGGAAGGGATGAAGATGGATTGGAAATAAATGGGTAGGGACAGTGCTTGTTAAGCTAACCAGATTTATTTCTCTGCACAGAAATTCTTATGTCCTTACAAGACAGCATGGAAGCAAGGTCTTTAATTTTACTTTTCCTGGGTTTATTGCTTGGGCCTCTGTGTTATTTAACACCAGTGAGCACCAACCAGCTTCAGTGCACAGCTGGACCTAACTCAAACCCCTTAAATCTGGTGGAAGCTCTTTCCCCTTGACAGAGGCATCCTGAAGGAGCTGCTGCTTCTCCAACAGAGCAGGGACACCGTGAGCCCTGGGAGAAGGGACACCACCAAGGTACTGATGGACAGGGCAAGGAGACAGCGTTCCCACGTCCCTCCTCCCTCAGAAAAGACAACGGAAAGGCAGAACCAAAACCAGGTGGACCCCGAGATGCTGAGCTCTGTCAGACACCCCAGCAGAGCAGGAGGAAACAGAGCCCATCACTCAGGGAGCTTCTTTCAGGCTTCTCTTGAGAAGCAAACACGTTTTATGCCTCTCTTGGCTTTACCAAAGTGGGGCAAGCTCTGAACGAGCCTCAGAGCTGGGTAACACAAATAATGGTGAGTAGGATATTCCGGGTGCACGTGGGCATCCTTTGATCTCTGGGTTTAATCTCTGGGAAACAACTAAGACAATCCATGGAAAACTCTTGTGTGCTGCTACAAGACAATGCTTCAGTTATCACCTGTGATGAGTTTACTCCCAACCCTTCACCAAGTCCTGTGACATTACTTTAGCACTCAGGGCCAAAAGGGAACAGTGAGACCCCAGCAGTGCTGGGCTTGTGGGCAGAGGCTGTGCTGGGACTGTCCTGTGCCCTTCTAGGACATATGGCAAACACCAGCTCGGACCAGCAGTGGGACATCACTGTCCCCGGCCACCCCGCTGGGTTGGTTTTTAAAGGTCTGGCCAAAATGCCACGAGTCTCTCACTGCAGCTGCACAAGTGGCTGCCCTCCCCATTCCCCGCTTTGGCCAGGCCCAAACCTCACCTTCTGAGCCTTCTGCCTTGTCCCCATGAAACACAAACTGCTTCCCTTTGCCTTGAAGGTCCCACAGCTTAACTTCTCTACATCCTCACCTCCAACTCACCCCTAAGCACACGGGGTGCATTTGGGATAAAGCTTCAAGAAGGCATTCAACATAAATTATTATTCCCCTTCTAAACGGATTACAAAAATCCTTTTATTACAAAATACTAAAATGTTCAAATTATTGGTGTGGAAAAACATTTCCTGTAGGTAAAGTTTTCCAAAATGGAGGTTTTAATCACAAGTATAATCCTTTCTGGCTAACATTTCCAGTCTTGTGAAACATGGAGACACAGATTGCACAGAGGCCTGGCTGTGCCACGAACAAAGGGAGATGCTGCCTGTAAATAGCTCAGAGGACATCAGAAGACACTTCTCTCATCAGCAATCTTTTTTAGCTTAATATAGCTCATCTTTGCATAAAACATTGACATTTTTGTAATGTTTGGACCCAATGGTGCGAGTGCTGATTGTCATCCGAACATACTGGAGTGTACCTTCAAAATATGCAGGAACATTTCACAGACAGTAGTTTCACAAAATGCTGGATCTTAATATTTCATACTTATATATATTTAAATGTTAGTACCACAGGATAAATGCTAACATGCTTTTATGCTAATGCAATCACTGGAAATCCAGATAATGCTGTGTATTGGCATATACTGTTAGTGAATTATGGATACCTAAATGTACAACCCCACATGCCTAGCAATCATTTTTGTTAGTGCATTTAACTTTTATTTGCAATCAGAGCACTTGAGGATTGTTCAAATGAAGTTTACTTTTGCAAACTGCTGAATGGAAAACATTTTGTTAAAGGCTTAAAAACAGTAAGACCGTGATGAGGTTTTAGACTTGCAATAAGGGCACTGCTCAGAGAACTCCACCAGATGGAACAATGTTTGATTTGGTCACAGACTTGGCGATTAAAACCCAAATGCCTGAAGTGAAGGACATACAAGAGAAACATGACATGAAACCTTCATTTCCTCCCTGTCGGGTGAAGAAATCTGCCTCTCCTGTGGCAGAGGCTCACAGAGGCAGATGGATGCCAGGAGGTCAGATGCTGGCAGCTGGACCCTGGGACCCTGTGCCCTGAGGTCCAAATCCTGCTGTGCTCTGGCTGCTTTTCAAGTCTGCTTTAAGCCAAATAAATAAGAGCAGTATCAGGAAGCAGAAATCCTGAGCTGGCCCCGTTGTGCCTTCTCCTCCTCCTGCCTTTGCTGATTTAAGTCTTGGCCAGCCACCTGGCCTGCTGGCTCAAGATGCTGATCCCCTGGAAAACCCTTTTATTCCAACGGGCTTTCAGCACAGCCAGAGCTCTGAGCCAGGTCCTGGCAGGACCATGTGCAGGCAGGACCTGGGTGCTGCAGCTGCTTGCTCCATCCCTTACCTGCTTCACTACCTGAATGGAGTTAAGGACAATGCAAATCTGCAGAAGATCTGGGTATTTTTGAGAGCTGAAAAGTTCTGGATGTGACCCAAGCACACCTGGAATCGCTCTGTGTCCAGCAGCTCCTCCTGTGTTAAACACTTGTCTACAGACAAAGCCAAACTCCCTCTTCCAGACTGAGCTGTGCCAGGAGTTCCTGACCTCCCACACCAGGCTCTGGAGCTGCTATCACCATGCCCTGATTTCCCTCTGGGAATGTTTGCCTGGCTTGAAACCACTGGGCTGAGCCAGCCTGGCTGAAGAGACGTGGGAGGTGGCCACAGACCCATGTGGTGAGCAGCAGACCATGGCCTCTCCCCAGGCTCAGCATCCAGCACAGGATCTGACACCAGCCCCAGGCACACAAGCACAGAGCAGATCATGTCCCTGCAGCCCAGCGAGCTGTGACACCTCTGGGAATTTACTGGAAAGCCCTACCACTTCGCCAAGGCTCCCAGGAACCACCACAAGTGAAGGAAATAAACAACAAGCCCTCAGAAAAACACAAAACGCCGTGTGAAGTACCTGAAATGCCCCCGACAGTTTAACTGGAGCATGGAGTAAGCTGAGAAAATGTATGAACAAACAAATGAAGCAGTGAGCACGCAGCAGACACGTTGGCATGTAGGTGTCTACTGAGAAATCTTAAGCACAGCAAGGGGGAAAAAAGCAAACTCAAACCAAGGCATAATATCCTCATATTTTGGAACGGAGCGCTCAGACAATGTATCACCCAAACCACTCCAAATTACCATCTGCCAGAATGTCCTTCAAAGAAAAAAGGTCCACAAGTTTGCAAAGCAGCAGTTTAATGTTGTCATATCAGATGAGAGGCTCTGCCCAAAGAGGGTTTTTGCACTTGGGTGAGGAATGCTACACAAAAGCATGACTCTCATGGCCACTGCCACACTGTCAGGTACCATGAGATATGAATTTTTGGAGTCTTGACCACGTCATGTCAGATACATCTGTGAAAAGCTCTTTAACAGCCCCTGTCATTTCACAAGTTACCTCCAAATGTTTCCACACCCTCTGCATGATCTTCTCTGTATGGGACATATAATAAGAGTCTACATAAGGAACCTGAGCAAACCACTCCAGTATTGTTTCAAAGATTAAGATACACCAGAATATGAAGAGCAGATTGTGCTTCTGATGTATCTTCCTGTCATCACTAAGTCAGACTGGAAGCTGGATCCTTTCCTGGTGTAAATCTGGGGTACCTGCTCCTGTCCACGAGGCCCCATCACTTCACACTTGCTGAGGGCCAACTGCACTGCATACAAGATTGCCAAATAAATGCAGGTCTGTGGACCATGCGTTAGACTAAGCCATAAATAATTTATGATGCTGGAGAAGGTAACTGCATTTTTAGGTGTAGAAGTATGCAGATAAAACAGTCCTGACCTTCAGTTTTCACTCTGCACTGCTGATCCTGAAGTTTGAGTCCATCCAATGCATTTCTAAAGCCTCTGCACCTCTGAATGTGCAAAACACCCCCTGCAAAGCCCCAAAACCCATAAATCAAAAAGAGGCACCAAGAAAGCCCGTGGAGCCCACAGGGAGCCTCCTGAAGCACTACACCTGAAGCCCCAGCACGAGGCACACCGGGCTCCTTCTCGTGAATCTCCAACATCCTGGAGGCCAGTCTCCTCTGGATTCTGGCTGCTGACCCTACTCCTGACCCTGTGTCTAATCAACACCCCTTTGATATCAGAGGCATGTGTCTACAGGGCCCAATCCCCGCTCCAAAGACCACGGGAGCTGCTCCAGTCAGCACCTTGCCATCCTGAAGCAGCCCAGGAGCAAGGCAGAGGAGGGACAAAGGTGCTCACTGGGGTGCTCATAACTGCACCCTCCCCCACATCTTCCCTGAGAGAGGGCTGTCAGGGGGAGAGAAGCACAGTTATTCCCCCTTGGACTTTGTACAAACAGAGAGCCCAGGGGAATCAAGCAAAAATCATGGATTTTACACCAAATTACTTCTGGCTAAGTCTAAGCAGCAGGATGAGGACAGACTGAGAATTTCAGGGTAAGGGGTGTTGCAAGGGCTAGGCAGGGGATGACAGTTTTGGGGGAGAGGAGTTTGTGGTGTGTCACAGCACAGCTCTCAGTCTCTGCTGTCAGAAATAAACCAGGAGAGGTGAAGAGAGGCACAGAGCCCAGCTGAGGGCAGGTCTCACCTGGACAGGGCAGCTCCCAGGACGAAGGCAGCGTGTTCCTTCAGCGCGGCCTCGCTGCTGTTGAGCCCCTCGATCACCAGGCGGAGCCCACCCATGGCCAGGAAATCCTTTGCATTGTCCACCTGGGAGAGAGCAGGTCCCGTCAGCACCAACCCCCAGCCCTTGGAGAACACCTCCCTTCACACCCACAGCATCCCTTCCCTCCTGCTCCGACCAGCACGGAGTTTTAAAAGGAATTAAAAACTCAGAGGGAGCGGCTGTGGCCGAACTCTGCAGAGTCCTGCCCACGAGCGGCGCTGCCACGGCTGCACGGGCACGGGGCCCTCGTGGGAGGATATTGTCACACGCAGAAGGCATCGCTGGAAACTCCAGTACTTTGATTGTGGCTATCAAAACTGCTCTTGACACGTATTTCAGTAATTCAGGTGGTGTCAAAAGCTCGGTACATCTGCTGATGTCAAAAATCTCCAGCTCTTTGCTCTCACCTGAGCAGACCTTTACTGGGGACCCAGGGAATTGCATGTTTTGCAAATGCAGTTAATTAATGCTGTAATTGTAGCACCAGGAGTCGGGGATGTTTAGGAGCCTGTCAGCACCAGCAGGGTACACAGGTGGCATCAGAGCGAGGAGCGTGGGCAGCTCTGGGAGTTCTCCATGAGTTCCATCAACAACTTCACATGGGCGAGGCAAGAAAAAGCCAGGCACTGCTTGGAGGGGTCAGCCAGGAGCTTTCCCATGGAGCAGCCCCACAATGACTTTTCTAAGCAAACAACAATGGATTAACTGCCAGGAGGGAAAAGTTTACACATTAGTGGGGATCCATCAGCCTCCGGCTCTAAGTGGATTAGGGGCTAGCCAGGCACAGTCCCAGCAGGCATCTGTTCTTGGAGAGGAGATCAGAAAAGGCTCTGAGTGCTCACAGACAAAATTTAGAGAAACAGCACGAAGTACTTCAAGTACAAAATTCAGTCCAAAGTCAAATCGATGCATTTTGGTATTCAGTGATTTTTTTCGGTTTAAAAGGGAATCTGATGAATGCTCAGAACTGCCTGCACAGAAAAATCAGGTTTAGAAATTCGACATTTCTCCTCCCTGAGAGACAGGGAGACAACAGCAATCGTTGGCAGATGGAAACAGAATATAAAAACGAGTTATCAGCAGGGCAAACTGACCCCCCGACGGGGTGGGACAGGACAAACACCACAAGCCGTGCGGGGCATGTGGGACACTCTTCTAGTCAATGACTTCATGCTCAGTGTTATATTTATCTCAACCATGTGCCTTCATCAAAATTGGCCCTAAGTCAGGTATTTCAGGTACCCAGGAGAAGCAAGAAGCTTTGTGTCCTACGGGTCTGTCGTCACCAACCAAAGCAGGACCTGGGGAGCTCCAGCTCGTCTCTGCTCCCCAGCGGGACAATACCCATCGCTTGCTGTCCCTCTGCAAAGCTGCTCTCTGCAGGTCTGCTGGGGCTGATTCAGGATTTGCAGCAGCTTTTGTACCCTTTCAGGTGCTGTTCTTTTAACTGTCCCTATAACCAGGCCTGCCAGATCTCTCCTTTTTCTGTAGACCCATCTTTGTCTACAAAGAAATCTATGCAGCAACCCAATTTCAGCTGTCAGTGGGTCCTTTTATTACTCAGCCTCTGTAAAAACTGGTTTAGTGCTGGAATCAGACATTTACTTCTGCACAAGAGGGAATGTATGGACAGGCAGGAATTTGCATCCAGCACCTGGTGTGGTAAAACCAGCCATTGCTGTGACCTCAGCAGCACCAGAGTCCTTCGTGCCGCCCCAGCATCAGTGAGACACCTCAACTGCAGAATATAAATTGTGCTGTAAAGCTTATTCTGAAGATGTGTTTATCTTTTTCAACCAGAGTCTGTCGTGAGAGCTTCTTCCCTCACTCACCATTTTAAAACCAACAAAATCCCCAAACTTAGCAACTTGAAGGTATTAACCTCTCTGGGGAGCGGCGGATGCTGTGAGACAGCAGCTCCTACCTCGCTTCAGTCCACTGAAATCGGTACAGAAGAAAAACCAAAGATCAAAAGAGCTCTTGAGCAAAGTACACAGGCAAAGCGGGCAAGGAGAGAGATGGGAGAAGAGCAAATATGACAGCAGTTATTCAGGGAGCAGGTTTGAATTGGAGGCAGAAGAAAATAGGGAGGGAAGAGAAAGTGTTAGAAAACAAGAGCAAGGGAAAGCAGCACGTCAACCGTACGCGATGGAGAGGAAATTAGCAGAGAGAGATGGTGTAGCATGTCAGAGGAGAGGAGAGGGGAAGATAAGGAGAGTAAATAATTGAGAGAAAGAGCCTGCAATGCCTGAGAACGGGTCTTGGCTCCGCACACTGCTGTGCAAGCACCGTGAATGCTGTTTATGAGTTACGCTCTGGCCTCTTCACATTTGCATGTGGGTTTTCTGCGTTACAGATAGCCCAGCAAGCCAAACCCTCCTGCTCCTTCTCCAAGACGGGCTCCCGAACACGCCAAGCTGAATTGTGACTGAGGAGAAGCAAACCTGAGCTGGCAACCAAAAGCTGAGCAAACACAGAGCCCCTGGGCTGACTCCTCAAAAGCAGGAGAGAGCATCTCCCCGGGCTCAGCACCAGCCGCGGCTCCCGCTCTGCTCCCCACAGCGCGCTCCGAGGCACGAGCTGCCTCACACCCCGCTGCTCCAGGCTGCTCACGACCACGACACGGAGCAGGGAGCAGCCTTTGCCCGCAGGCCCTCCAGGACATGGCATTTTCCACTCGACAGGGCACCCCGTGCCCCGGAGGCAGCAGCAGCAGGCCCGGGACCTGAACAGTCACGAGAAGCCATGGCACGGTACTGCTCTGAGGGAGGCTGGGGAAGGTGGGACCGGCACAGTGGTCCCACACGTGGCCTGGGCCACCCACACCTGCAAGGATCCCCTGCTCCCACGGCACGGCTGTGACTCACTGCAGAGGAGTCCTGACAGTTCAGCCCTTCCAGGGTTATGCGGCACAAGCGTCCTTTGGCTGCTGTTCAGTAATTACATTAAGCCAGTGCTGCTAAAGTCAGTCCCAAGCAGAGATAATGCTCTGGGCGCATTCAACTGACTGAAAGAAGAAAGAGGAGGAAAAGCCATGCTGGCTTAGAGACAAGTCATATTTCTTATCAGCTTCCTGCCTGACGAGAAGGTGCTGCCCAGCCATCTGCCCCGACAGCGCGGGCACAGAGCAGCGCTGTGATCGGCGCACAAAGCAGCCTCTGTGCTCCCGCCAGCCTCCTGCCATTCCCCCTCTCTGACCCCTTTGATGCTGCATGTGCTTCCCTTTGATGCTCCAGCCCCTGCTCCTCTCACCATTCTGAAATTGTTTGCCCCATCCTGTGCTGCAAGGATTTTCTCCTGGAATAGTCCAGGCCGTTATGCTGGAATCCAAAGCATCCCAGCGTGTTTGGGGGTTGCTTTTTAGCATGCTGGCCTGATGCTCTGGCACCCTTAATCAGGCAAGATCAGCCCTGGGTATAAATATGAAGCTCTTTGGGTGCCCATTGTTCACACTTATTCTCTGAGTCACACAGATGCTGTCAGTGACACAAAAGCAGGGAGAACAAACAGCAAGGAAGCCTCTGCATGCCCACAACAGAGATTTAGAGTGGAAATTCAAGACAAAGAGCCCTGGAAATAACACTTCTATCAGCTGGCACGTGGACTTCCTCTCTCAGCAGCAACACTTCAGCTACCTGCCCCCGAAATACCATGTTTGGCTTAACAAGTGCCGTTCCAGTGAAAGGGCTTGCACTGGCACCTCCCAAGAGTTGTCCCATTCGCCCTCTGAAATGACAAAGTGCCACTGGAAACTCTCCCAGTGCACTCCAGACCCTCCCAGTCACTGGGGAGGGAGAAGCCAAGTCCCTTCCCGCAAGGCAGAGCAGAGGCTGGGTGCCCAGACACCCTCCCAGGGGTGGCACTGAGGAAGGCACCAAGCCCAGGGGAGGAGAGCTCTGTGCCTGCAGCTGCATCNGGGGGGGGGGGGGGGGAAGTGTGAGCACAAACCCGAGGAAGCGAGATGCCAGGAAATATGTTCACCCTCACACAGAGCTAATTAGCACGGCGAGGCTCTACACGCCACTGCTTACTCACACCAAGACAAAACAGGGGGTCTTGGGTGGCTGTCACCTTCCCTAGTACAAAGACATTCTCTGTGAACTGATGTAAGGGCACCTACCCTCAACCACGGCAGCTTTCCATGGAAGCAGCAAGGAAATAATTATTTTCTTAGCAGCCACCACTCTACCTACCCAAAAATGGCAGCTAAAACCCCATTTTGTAACATTAAGCAGATAAAAGAGGAAAAAGAGAGGATAAGAAAACCAGCCTGAGAACAGACAACAAATCAGGCAACCCCTAGGATACTGCTGGCTCCTGGCATGACAAATGATTAATTCAAACCTGGATATAAAATAAGCCTGCACTAGCCCTCTGCTGTCTGTTATTGTCCCAGGATTATGGTAATTAAGCAATTTGTATTACCTGATACCGATAAGAAAAATAAAACCCCGTTTATGACACCGTATCCCCTGGATTTTACACGGCAGTTACTGATGCATTCTTGTTACCTGGTGAACATAATATTCGAGATCATAAAGTGCCGCTACTTTTTCATCCAGCGTGGAGGCAGAGCTGTTGAATTTGCTGATTAATTTAACCATAATTTCATAATCTGTTTCCATCTTCATGTTCAGCTTTTCAAACTCCTCCTTCAGCTGCTCTATGGGCCGGAACTTCTTCCTCACCTCTTCCTCTCGGGCCTTGAAAACAGAAGGAGGAAACCAGATATGAAGATGGGAGATGAAGAGAGACAAGACAGACACAGACACAGAAAGGAACGCCAGCCCCAAATTTACAAAGGGAACCTGGCTGTTTGTGCCAGTGGATTTATTGCTGTGCATCAGAGACGCAGGGGCAGGGCTGGAGTGTCCTTCTGGGAACCAGTTACCTGTGAGATACCCACAGTACGAGTGAGCAGCAGGGCTTTGTACACCACTTCTACATCTGTACACCATTTGTGCACCATTTCTACTTCCCACATTCTTCCAGCCCAACATCAAGGCCACAGGCAGCAGCACTGCTGTTCCCTGTTTGCCTGCAAGTGGATGTTCTCAAAACCTGACTGCAAAAAGCCCTGAGCCACCTCCCTGATCTCTGGAACTGGACATGAGGCTAGAGAGCTCCAGAGGTCCCATCCAGCCCGAAGTGCCCAGTGACCCCAAGGAGATCTCGGACACAGACAAAGATGCTTTCACCATTCCAAGCATTGACCACATTCCAGGATGGCTCTATCTCCCAGGGAAACGTGTGGGGACAGAAGCTGTCGGAAGGGGAAGCAGGAGGAGCAGTGATAAGCTGGGGGCAGCTGAAGTGCTGTGCCACAGGGCTTGGCCAGGACACAGCCTGTCCTGAGCATGGCTCATCTCACTCACAGTAATAGCACCCCAAGGGCTGCCCTGAACCAAGAGAGCTGACACAAAACATGTGGTGAGACAGAAAGGATCTGTCAGAGATCTGAGCCCCAGAGGTGCAGGAACATCAGCACTGGTGGCACTGGGGGCAGAGCCTGCTG